>WWET01000392.1:113056-140785 GCA_011038615.1 Limnodynastes dumerilii
ATATATAATATATAATTTTAAATAAACATTTTTACTCTCATTGGGCTGGATCCAGACTAAAGTAAGTGCTTGAAATTACTCCTGGGCTAAACCATGTTGATTGCAGGGGGAGTCAAGTTAATTGTATTCCTTGCATGCAGGGATATATCTTTGAATTGCTTACTGCACACAGATAACTCTTAATACTGTTATATACACACAGATAACTCTAATACTGTTAATACTCTAATACTGTTTGCAACAGATGAAATATGACTCCCCTGCAATCACCATGGTTTAGCCCAGGAGTAACTAATTTCAAGCACTTACTTAAGTCTGGATCCAGCCCATTATTTTATTTTTTTGTCAAATAGGGCATACCCAAAATTATTACTATCAAACAATACCTATTTCTGATTCAGATTTTTCTAAAATCTGATTTAATTTTTTTTTTACAAAGTTATTTAAGCTGGCAATTTTGAAATGACAGCAAATGTATTTGTACAAAAAATATACTGAAATTTGTCTTCCAAGTAGTTATTGTCATGGAAGAACTGTATGCAGATTGGAATCTGTTTTTAGAATGAAAATATTATTATGATTAATGAGTCAGTTTAAAATCATAACAGAGCCATTATATATTCTGCATTTTATTTGCCATTAACAAACATTATGATATGATTTGTGATACAAATATAGATAGATAAGAGTTTGTTCTTCACTTTAAAATACATGCACATCTTTTATATTTTTTATGTTTCCATTATTAAATTAGGGAAAGCATTTAAAAAATACTAAAAGAAAATGAAATAGTAATAAAAATATACTGAAATTATGAAGTTGGATGTTATTATTATTAATAATAATAATGTTTATTTATAAGGCACCACAAAGGGTCCGCACCGCTGTACACGTAATATACAAGTATAGACATAACAGGAAAATTGAGTAAACATAAACACAACATACAGGATAGGACGATTGATGATACAAAGTTGACAGCAAGACAAAAATACAAAACATTTAAATATTAATGCAGAGGGGGAAGAGATGAGACCAGAAAAGATGAAGGACACAATAGACTCAAGGCCCTGCTAGCAAGAGCTTACAAGGTAAGGGGAAACTAACACGTGGTGGGGAAAGGAACAGGAAATATGAGAAGTAGAGTGAGGGTAGAATAGGAACGGAATGGAAAGGAGACAGGAGAGAGAAAGGAGAGACGTCCTTAATACCACTCTCAGTCATTATGACTGGCTGTTGGCTGAAACTTTGTCCCCATGTCAGCCCTGTAAAATATAGTCTGCATGTTTTACACTGTTTGGAAGTAGATCAAATCAGATTTTTGTTGCTTCACTTGTGCCAGTGAGATTCTTTGATAATTCATGTAGAACCTGGGTTGCCCCTTGCTTGCCATAGCCCAACAGGCTCTTAACCAGAGTTAACCCATGACATAACAAGGTACAGATTTGGGTTGGAGAACCTGTGTTGTTACTCATTGACACTTGCACAGGTCTTCATGTAAAAGTAAAAATTGTTGAGTAAATGTTATATCCCAAAAAAATAAAAATAAACTATGAAATGAAAATGTAATCAGTAGAGAAAGGGAAAATGTGATTTATCCAGTGTCAGTATTGGTTTTTATTTTATTTACCTGGAAATAAGCTAATGCTCTAAATCCTGGATGTGGGGTCAATGAGATTTCTAGAACAGTTATGTCACATGTCAATGTCAGATTCTAATTGACATGAAATTAACTATTTTTTTAAAGTCAATGTGCATTGCACAGAAAGAACGGCGGCATAACCGAGGAACAAAGCATGGTGCTTAAAATATATATATAAATATTACATTTCCATTGAAAGGCATTTCATTTAAAAAGGATTTTTGACCAAAACGTAGATGTAGATGTATTCGTGTTCAGCTGCAAGAATAATAGGGAACTGATGAGTCTTGGAAGACAACCAGGTTTTCTGAGCAAAAAAAAAAAATACAAGACCTGGTGTTAGATCATCTTTATTATAGCAGTAGTTCATGTCATCTCGTGATGTTTAGACCAGCTGAGGCATTGCCAGCTTCTGAATGTAAAAATGAAAAGAAAAGCTTTACCGAAAGATTACCTAATCCCCATCTAAGTGAGAACAACTCCTGCTGCTTTCTCTGCATGACAGACAGGTTGGGTGAACCTTTTTCCCTTTTTTTTTTTTTTTTTTTTTTTCTTTTTTTTTAATTTTGCTGTTGGTTAATTTCTTTTTTTTTTAAATGTGCTGTTGGCTGTAATTCAATATGCGACATTCTTAATTTGACATTTCAAAAATATGTGGGAGACAAACAATGCATTTTAAAACCAGTATTGTTTCATTTTTGTAATTTTCGGAGCTCTAATGAATGTGCAAGATGATATTAAAAAGAGAATATTTTAAAGCATTTTATAAGGCTTGATACTTTCCAGAAAATGTTTAGAAATAATTAAATTGTTTTATAGGTTTTTAACTTATACATACTTTTTTCCAGCGCATCCATTATGCCTTATATTAATCAAAAATGTAGAATACAATATATTTATGTACTGTATGACCTTTATTTGACTGCATTGTTAAAATGCCATCCATCTAAATAAATCTAACATCTGTGGATGGAGGGCTCTGCTTGTGAGAGCTAACAGTCAAAGATACCTGGTCCCTTAATATGTCCACACATTAGAGTGATTATTGGCCAGGCTATACAATTATCTTGGGTTTCACCAAAAATCACTGTAGTGATGGAATACTTAAACCTCAGATTATCAACCCAGAAAGGCTCCAGGACGATTATCTTATCATTCAGAATCGCTAAATGATTATCGTCTAGAGGGACAATATTGTGTAGTGTATGGACAAGTGTGAAATTAGACCCTATATCTTTACTTCATAGCTGTTTTTTCCCTATCTGTCTGATAATAATCGGCAAGTCAGCAGTAATAAAGTAATAAGGGAGGAAGAGGTGCCACATATTAGCCTGGAGTTTCTCACTGCAAATACAGATTGCAGCCAATCAGCTGCAAGAACCAACAGTCAATCTCAGCAGCTCCTCCCTCCTCAATTTGATTATCGCATTAAGCAAGAGCAGTGTGTGGTGCTAATATCGGGACCCTTCTTTAGGGGAAAATCGTCCCATTTATGGGCCACCTCCTGCTTTAAACTTTGTTTATCATATGTTGTGCCATGAACACAAGCATAATGCTTTAAGGCCATACAGCTTAAAACTGAGTTCTCTGCTCAAAAGGTGGTCTAGCATTTGTTTAAATAAAAAATGCTTGTTGACATAATGTATGACTGAGGCTTGCTAGTAAGACATAGATGCGACCACCCCTCACTAATTCTTTCCTGGTGGCTTCCTGAAGACAGCAGTTCAATTAATGATAAATAAAAAAGAAAAACTAACTTTAGCTAACAAGCTGAATGTGGAATGCAAATATATACTTTGCAGCCTAAAGAAATGAGACAGAGTGAAAATAAACTGAAGTAAACATTGTGCTAGAGGAGAACTTTATTTGAACATAATGAACTGAGATAATATGAAAAACAAATGAGAGAGTAAAACATGTCATGAATTAAATGTTAAGAATAATGTGACATTCTATTGTTTACATGACTGTGTGTTTAAGGTGGGTGGCCAATTGTTTCTTTTCTAAAGTGATTTATATTATATCCTCTTAATGGATGTATTTCTAGTTACTTAAACTTAGCTTTCCATAGATTGTTTGAGAGGTTATCATTTCCTGCACTAATTCCTGGAAAGTTTAGTGTATTCAAGAAATAGGTAATACTAAATCTGAAATCTGTAGCTTTTACAAACTGAACAATACAAAACCATTATCTTTCCAGGAAACACTTTACATAAAATTCCAATTTTAAATTTATTTTTTTAAATAATTGACATATTTTGCCATTTTATTTTGTATAGGCTTGTAATTGACAGAGAACATAATAATGATTATTTTATTTTCTGCTTTTCTAACCAGTTAAAAATCATGGGATATATGGCATAGAAAGGGATTTACATAAATATTTATTTTTATTTATTAACAGGTTTTTATATAGCGCCATCAGATTACTTAGCGCTTTACAATTTTAACACTTATAAAATGACTGGGTGGGTAAGAGGGTCTTGCCCGCAAGAATTCACTGTACAGGACATTGGGGCCTGATACATAAAGGCGAGTGCTATACATCACACAATGGACTAGCATGGTTGTATGGCAACAGTGCTCAGTGCTTTGTATGATCCAATCACACAGCTGTGTTAGTAACTGTTATTTTACTCCTAAAAAACAGTATAATGTTTTCTTTCTAGTGCACAGATTCTACATATCCCATTGCAATACAGCATAGGTTACATATCTATCTTAAGGAGATATAATACATCTAGTGTAAGATGTAATAACATTTTTAAAAATCCTTTTTTTTATCTCTCATCAGTGCAAGCTGCATTGGTCTCTGCAGCAACCAAACACGAGATGCTGCAATGGATGTCAAGATGTTATGGCTGATTCAGAGCTGCACTTACACCTATTTTTAGGTGTAAGCACATCACTTGTTAACACTGTGCATGTGCAAAATAGGAACATGAACAAAAACTGGAGGCAAAGTGGCTGATCTCTTGTATCATAGAAATGTAGAAACATAGAAAGTTCCTGATTGTTGTATTTTTTTATTGTGCTTTCTTCTTCTTTTTGTATTCGTATACGCTAGCACGATTATTGGTCCCAGCAGGGGGTGGCCCGATAAACGGGACGATTTCCCGTTAGCGAAATGTCCCGTTATCAACACCATACACCTCCTCTGCTGGGACCGATAATCCTAGCAGAAGAGGGGGGGCGGGGCAGGGCCAGGGTTGCCGACTTTTGAAAGCTTCCCTCTGAGGGATCCCGGAAGGGAGCCATAGATGCATGCAGGTTTCGGGGCTTAACAGCGCAATGTATGCGTCATTAAGCCCGCCCCTTGGCTATCAGTTACCCCTTTCGGGGTTTCATAGGGATGGGGGTGGGGCTTGATTACGCAATTTGCATCATCAAGTCCCTCCCTGTCCCTAGCAACACTAGTAAACCCGTGTTGCCAGGCAGGGGGGGGGGGCAGGACTTGGGGCCGTGGTTTCATGAAAACCACGAGCCTCAAGTTACTTGCGGGAGATTTGCCGGCTCACCCAGGATACCGGGAGAACTGCCCGAATTTCGGGAATCTCCCGGACATTCCGGGAGAGTCGCCAACTATGGCCAAGGCTCTTGGTACTGCTGCATATCTATGTATAAAGCTGCTCTGACCGCTTAGAAGTATACCTTAAAAGCTGTCAAAGCAGCATAGTACATAGATATGCATCAGCGTCTATTGCAGGGAGTAGTACAGTACTTCACACAGCGCGGCTTCGGCTGATCCCTGTCTATACTACTCCTTGCAATAACTGCTGCTGTATACCTATGTACTATGCTGTTTTGACAGCTTTAAAGTATAACTTCACAGCTGTCAGAGCAGTATAGTACATAGATATGCAGCAGCAGCTTTGAAGAATATTCAGCTTGCTGATTGGCTCCCTTAAAATATCGGGAGCTTTAATAAAACATGTCAAAAGACCAAATAATAGCACCAGAGCATTTCTGGTGCGTTTATTTGGCGTTTGAAAAATTAATCTTGGCCATTAACTACAGCAATTATTTACCTGATCACCCAATAATTGGGTGATCGGGCCAATAATTGCTCTAGTGTATGGCCAGCCTTAGGGTATGTTTTAGGGTTGGCTCAATAGTTCCTAAATACATTAACACCAGTATTTGTTACCTGATGTATTTTTAATAGATGTTTTATGCCAAGTGCTTTTACTTTTGCAGTTATTTTTTTTATGATTTTTCTGTTTATCTCAGATACAAGTGAATTTTCGTCTACAAAAAACAGCTGACAAAAAGAGGGTCAGCCTGGCACGTATTCCTAGGAGCATGAATGGTGGGGACTGATAGGCTTCTGCGAAAGCATCTGTGCTGGAAGAAGTATCAGCAGAATTGCTCAGTTAGGAGAGTGGTTTACATTACTTATGGTAATGTTAAATATGCTACTTAGAATGAGATCTGCATATATATTCTTATTTCTTTTCTTTGCGTTGGAAAACATCTTTTTTATCTGGCTAAACACACTCAGTGGTATAATTATAAAGCATGATTTGAAGTTGTTATTACTGTTATATCCACACTGAATTTTGGTATATTGGAAGTTGAATTTTAATAAAGATATAGAGAGCACTTCACGGTATAAACAAATGAAAGCATTAAATTGCAGGAAAGTGTGTGCATTGATTAAAAAAGCAAAAGCGGAAGCTATAAAATGGTATCGCTAGCATAATATGATCATATGCCCGGTTCAATCCTTGCAGGAGAAACAGTTGCAACAAGACAAATAAAAGTTTTTTATTTTAATATTATTGGATTATTAATAAGCATTAATATTGCCTATTAATGTCATTTTAGCATGGATCCAGAGTACTGATTTTTCTCACTTTTTCATTTGTTCGGATTTTTTGCTTTAGCCTAATGTGCATTTGTACACATTCGTGTTAGCTGATCGGTACGCAGTGTGGAAGCTGTGTCGGGCGGCTGGGCTTTTCTCAAGATTGGACATGATTTGGTGTTACAATGTATAGTGTCGGTGTGCTAACACACTGGGTACCAATCCAGACTTTCAAACCGCTGCCATTTTACGTTTGTACCAGCCAGATAACTTTAAAGTCTGTAGAGGGAGTGGTTAGTGTTGTGAACGCTTTCTGAGCGCTGACAAGTCGGATCTTTAGGTCTGGCCCATAACTGAAATCATATTTATCAAAAAAATTCAAATAAACAAACTAATGGCAACAATATGGCATCGGAAATCTATGCTGGTAAAATAGTAGCAGCATTCTGTAAATTGTCTTTGATAAGTTCCATTCTAGATGTTATTTTTTTAAGTGGAATTTATTAGTGCTAACATACTGGAGATTAGCTTGAATACAGTAAAGATATGATAAGGGAAATGTGAATAAAAAGACCAGCTGTGAAAACACCAAGATGAGGTCACTGTTTGCAAGGGCATTAAAATATTTGTGGTTTTGAAGACTATACTCTAGTCCAGTGCCAATGCGGTAATACACAGTTTGCTAGTCTCTTGTACCCAGGGAATCACATATTTTATATTGAAATACAGTTTAATTTGCTTGTCATTATAAATTACAAAACTTTTATAGAATGTTTTCCATTATGTGTTGCCATCAAACATAAGTCTCTCTCACCTGAACAATTACACTTGGTGTTCAATAAATGGTGCTGATTGGATGGTCAGGAAGATCAAACATGCTTAATCAATCCAACCATACGTGCAAGCGATTATTGCCACTGTTTATTGGACTGACAGATAATGACTCAGTTGTATAGCCAGCATTAGACTGCAGGAGATAACCTGACATAAATTTTCTCCCTTGTCTTGTGTGTTCTTCCTTGGGGGCAATGATTGCTTATAGCAAGTGTAAAATAGAGTGTTTCTTCCTTGGAGACCTTTGAAGGATTAACAGAGAACCATTAAAACTGGTTCTGAACTTGGATCTAAAGCTTATTTTTTATATGATACAGTACTATAAACATTGCTTACAGATAATGTTTTTCTGTTTAAATCAGTGGCAATTATAGCATTCAACCCTTTTACGCAAAGAATGATTATAGCGACCAATAGTGACCACGTGAAGTTGGATATGAATGTGTCTTGTGATTGGCAGGCTGTCGTATCAAATCAAGTATGTTCTGTCAGCTCACGAAACACCATAATCCTTCTTTATTCACTTAACTTTGGTTACTTTGTATTGCTGAGCGTTTCTCAATATTTACAAATCAATACATAAAGCAACCCTCATAGCTTCTCCTTAGTCCAGTTGGTGGCTTTACAGATTCCAGAAGTAGCATCAATAAAGTTCACTACTTAATATTTTGTGATATCTGTCAGCTAAATTGATCAGCTGTATTTTCTAAAATGAAGCATTTCAGAATTGTATAATAGTTGAATGATTTTATCAGTGTACTTTAGAATCAACGCATTTTTGAAAACTATAAAATCCATTACATTTACATTTGCTTTTAAACATTATTATGTGCTTTGAACAATAATTTATTCCTGAAATGGGAAAACACTTTGCCCTGTGTGTAATTATTAAACAGCTTTCACATTTAACACACGCCAGCTAGGGTCTAATTGTAACAACACTAAGAATGCAAAAAATGTATGTGATGAGAAAGGAAAATGTAAAAAATGCCAATTATGACATGTCCTATTTTTTACACACTTTATTTTTAGAGGTAAAAGAAGACTCCAAGTAGGAATAAAGAGCTGTAATTATTTACTCATTAGTACAGACGTACAGTAAAATGTAGTTACATTTCTGTAGTTTTTTTTTTTTATATAATGGTGATTTATATCCTGACAACATTTCGTAAACAAATTTGAAATGTCTACGCAGTATAGCCTTTAGTATAATGTGTTACTGGAGAGTAGTTCAGATTAACTAGAGAAAGTTGAGTCATTTTGTCCTTGGGGTAAATTACAAACCAGTTTGTCTGAAACCATCAACTTAGTCATGTCTGCATTAGGCTGATTGAAATGCCCCCTGCCCCCAACATAATGATACACTTGATGCTTTCTTTCACATCACTGAGAAAAAAAGAAAACTCAGGTAGATGACGTGTACAAATAATCCACTCTCTTAGAGAAAATATGCTTTGTATTGTACACAGTTTAAGTAATTTGTCATACAGCTATATTTCATGCGTGTATGCCCTACACATACAGTTCGAGAAGTAGATGTATTAAAACTTTATGCCTGGTACACATGGTCTAGTTGTGATACCTGACCATAATGTCAGGTACTTTCATAAGATTTATTAGACTGTGTGTATGGGATATTAAACTCAGGGGTCAAGGATTTTAGGGATAGCTGTCATTTGTCGCTAATTTCAAGTTACAGTTGCAACGGTAGACTTCTATAAATGTTACTGATATAAAAATTGGGTGAGGTTGCTGGTCCGAGCTGACGTTTTTTGAACATATTACAGATGCCAACTGAATGGAGGCTGCATCATTGTTCGGAAAGCTTTGAAAATAGAAATTTGCTGTTGGGAACAGGAACCTATTTCCCCTTTCCCAATAACTATAGGCCATGGCGATTGCAGCGGATAGATCAGGGTTACGGTATGTTGCAAGTAATAGAGGGTTAGGTTTAGGCTGTGGGGCATGGCGGGTTAGGGCTGAAGGAGGAAGAGGTTAGGCCTAGGGTGTGGGAAAGGGAGGGTTATGAAGTGGTTAAGGGCAGGGTTAGCTAAAACAGCAACCTTTTTGTGGATGACTCTTTTTGACTCCAGGAATCGCATCTCTGCAGCTTTCTTCAGCTCTTTGTAAGTTAAGACCATCAGTGGACCACACATACCAATATTTCACTACTGACCGTTGCAACATTTATTACACTTTTGTATACATTTTAGAACCAATCCTCCCAGTTTTTCTGGCTTTAATAAATTAATATTTATTTAATAGACGTATTTAAAATTCATTTGTACATTATGATCAAATTAATAAAACATGACATAATGGCTATTACAGTGCTCTAAGGTCCGCCAAAACAGTATTACTTCACTCAGGAGCAAAGTGTCCCTGGAAAGGTTTTTAAAAAGTTGGCATCTGTGATTCCTCTAACCTGCCAGAATAAACTATGATTTACGTATTCATGTAAAGTTAGGAGCAAAGAAAGGGAGGGGGAGAGGGGAAGCACTTTTCTTTATTGGCAAAGCTATGCTGCACTCAAGGAAAGGTGGTTTAGCTGTGACAGGGAGGGTGTCGTAGCTCAACTCTAAATTGCATTTTACAAATAAAGCTACCAATCATTTGTGTGCTATATACAAAAACAATCAGCATTTCATCTGCATGCAATAAAGAAAAATACGGATACACCCTCTATATTTTAACAATATTTTTAACTAATATTTTAGTTTGCCCAGAAATTAATCTACTTCTAATTTTATTGTTACATTTTTTTATTTTTTTATGAACCCTAAATACTGCCCCAAGTGGTTAGAAAAAGATAAAGCAACACTTACTGTGATTCTGCCTGTGTGTATTCTGAGTGACCTCTTAGAACTTGGGCAGGTTCAGTTATTTACCTTTAGTTCCTATCTAACGATTGGTGTCAGAGATAAGTTTTGTTATGTTTTTCTGGTTTGTCCGCATTTCTCTTGTGTTTAGTCAGCATGCAGGTGCTCCTGTCGCCATACTTCATAGCATTTACTGTTCTGGATCTATTCTGTAATATCACCATTAACTTACTTACAGTTACAATTATATTCATATTTTAATCAAATATGTTTTGAGCTTGAAAAATGTAATTGTTTAAAAATGCAGATAGATTCTACAATTACTCTCCTTCGGCAAATGGCATTGTTTCAGATCTCTTTACAATGGAATAAAGTACCGGTATGTGCATTTCAGTAGAAACAACAGTACATGACTTTATTGTAATTGTGGTTGGGCATTTATATGTGGATTATAATGAAAGGCAATAGGTTTCTATTGGTGTTTAGGGGCCAGATTTACTAACCTGCGGAAAAGGAAAAGTGGAGATGTTGCCCATAGCAACTAGTCAGATTCTAGCTGAAATTTTCTAGTATATAATTGGAAAGTGAGAGCTAGAATCTGATTGGTTGCTATGGGCAACATCTCCACATTTACTTTCCCACAGCTTAGTAAATCTGGCCCCAGGTGCTTCCATCTTTTGCAAAATTTTTTCAAATTGGTATCTTATATAAGTGATAGTATTGAAGACCAAGATTCCTAGATGCTGGTTCTAATATTGTGAATTGTTCAGGGCCTTAATGATTTAGTAAATTCATTTAGTGAAATAATTTAGTAGACTGTATAAGGTAATGAATGCAAAGATTACTGCTGCTATGGGGTCACTGTATCCACGATGGTTATAGAATTTAGTAACTGCTGCCCATGGGCCAGATTTACTAAGCTGCGGGTTTGGAAAAGTGGAGATGTTGCCCGTGGCAACCAATCAGATTCTAGCTCACACATTCCTATTACATACTAGAGAATGTCAGCTCGAATATGATTGGTTAGTTAGTTAGCTTAGTTAATCTGGCCACATGTGTGTTACTGTGCATGCTTTTAGAAGCCTCAGTCAGTCCTGTGGTGGATTGGCTTTGAGCCCAGCTCCACCTCTGCTTTTAGGACACTAAGCATCGAGTTCAGAGGGTTTTCTGTGCCTTTTAGTCCTGTAATTGGAATTGCTTATACATTGGCATAGAACACAAGGATGCTGTTACCTGTGTCCAATGCAGTTATTACTGCAGAATTTTTATCCTAGTGCATCACAAATAATACGAGATCAGGGAGTACTGTCATAGATACAGGACAATTATACATCAATAAACCAGAGGCATGTAGGTGAAAAGCTGTGCTCTCAGAATCCTTTCATATTAAAGCTTGTTACTACAACAAATACTGGTTATAACAGGGAGACAAACTAAAACTTCTCTTGACAGTATAAATAAAAAATGGTGCGACTTGGTGGGCCAAATGTCTGTTATCTGGTATGTCAAGTGTCTGTGTTCTTTGTAGATTCATTGGTTCAGTCCGTGATAAGACCAGAAAGTAGATTAATGAATGATTGTCCTGACACTATAATCAATTGGATTAACTAAAAAAACTCATTTCAAAGTCCTCTGAAGAACAATGCATTATGTTCTCTCTAAAAACTATATAACAGTGCTGCTTCATTTATATAAAATAGAATTATAAAGTAAAGTAGAAATCAGATACTTCTGACATGGTGGCCTACTGATTGATGATGTTAAACTATAGAACATAAAACTGGCACTGCTAAAGTAGGACAGTTACCTCAATCCACTAAATGTCACAGTAATTAATAATAGAAGCCATTCAATATATACTTAATAAAGAGCTACGAACACTGTGGGGCAAGAACTAGACCAGTATATAAATATGGGGTTTAGGTCCCTGTAGCGAACGGCCCTGTTTCAAAAGGGTCGTTTGCTACCCACCAGTTCCGAACTGGCTGGGAAATCGATTGATCATGCCTCAAAGAGGCATAGCAATCGATCCCTGGAGCACCGAACACGGTACTCCGAAGGCTATGGCTTCCCTACTCCCTTATCCTAACCCTAAGTCACCCCCCACAGCCTAACCCTAAGTCCCCGCCTATCCCTAAGTCTCCGCTCCCGCAGCCTAACTCTAAATCCCCCCTCCCACAGCCTAACCCTAAGTCATCCCTCCCGCAGCCTAACCCTAAGTCCCCCCTTCCGTAGCCTAAGTCCCCGGAGAGGGTTACTCACCTCCCCGGTGGTCTGGTTGGCGGTGGCACATACTCACCCATTCGTAAAAAAAAAAATTCAGCGGTGTTACACATTCGAAATAGGGACAGCCGAAAAGACGCTTTCGGCTGTCCCTATTTCGCAATCTGTAACATCGCAGTGGGGATTCGCAACAAGAAATATGTTATGAGTAAAATACATTTTACATAATGCCACAGCAGGTTGTTTTAATAGTCTTGTCATTATTTCAACGTTTTAATCTGTAATCATAAAACCAGATTAGTCAGCCAGGATTTATATTATCCACCCCCTTCACTACATATATTATTTTAAAATGTAGTACTGTGTTGAAATATAAAAAACAAATAAATTCTTCCTTATGGGGACCACCTCACATAAACATTTATTAAACATTTGCTAACTATGTTAAATATTACTGCTTAGGCTTCCTCAGCTGCCTGTCTGCATTGCTTTGCATGACCATTAGGCAATCACATGCATATTCCATGTTCGCTGTATCTGCAAGTTCATTAATATATTACATTATACATGACAATCCCTGGTTGCCGAGTTCTCTCGGAGAAATCCTCCTAGAACGGTTATGATACAGATAGCAGAGCTCTTGGTTAATGAAAGTAAGTCTTCTCGTGCCTGTACTTTTCCCCAGGCGAATGGAATATAAGACATAACAGGCATGAGGGCTGAGAAGCTGATTCTAATGGAGCATACCCTCTAATTATTTTATTTAAAATTACAGGAGAACTATTCCACTGGTTGTAAAACTACAAAGTTAATGATGGAAATCATTTAAACTTTGAGTACCTTATGAAGAGTGGATAGTTTCATTTTTCAGAGTATAAACCTGTAATTTGGCTGCTCCATTTGCAGGGACTAGTATTTTAACTCCAACAATTCATGCAAACAGTTCCCATATTGTTCATGGCACAGCAGCACCATTTATATTGTCAAAGAAGAAGATCTAAGCTGGCTTTCATGTATCACAATATGTTTGATTCAGACTTTTTGATATGATATCCCTTTAGACATAATTTGAGATACAAGCACAGCCATCTCCTTGTAATTATCACTTTAAAGTAAAGAAAGTAGCTTGTCTAGATATGAAGCAGCTCATCCCATGATAGACGGATGCATTACTTACGCCAGTTTATGTTCGGAACATTATAAGGATTGTCTTCTTTGCAGATGACACTAAAGCACACGCACTGCTATACAGACGCTGTTGTAGCTGCCTGCCCAATTATGCTTTTGAGATGTTCTCATAATTCCAGATATTGTTCTTGTTCTCGAAACAAAATATGTCTTTTGTATTCAAAGCATTACGGCTGATTAAAAATAATAGTAATAAAGAAAAAGACTTACACAAACACAATTTAAAATTGTTGGGCCCCTTTTCCTAAACAGATCTAAGATGATTAAACAAAATAGCAATCTGCGAGGCAATCACAGCCAATCTGCTGGCATGTTAGAACACAATTATCTCATTTTCTACAATAATTTCCAGAACTAGCCTGATTGCTGTTTTTTCACCATTTTTACTTTATTTTGCTATTTATTTTTTGTCTGTATGTATGTGTTCCTATAACGCTTGTATTCTTTTCCCAGCATTCTGTGCTTTTAGAACATATGTATAATTTTGAGGCTTAAAGCTTCTTGAGAAAGGGCTTTAGGAATTATAGCAAAAGACTGTGAGAGTTGTTAAATCTGTAATTGATCCATTTGACTTCAACCTTGACCTAAATTTACCTTGAAAAATCCCTTCACGTAAAAGCCGGTCAGCTATTAGGGGACTATGTGAATAATAGGAAAAAAAAAAATAGTTGAATTTATTTTAAGTGACTTTAAATGGGATATATACCATGTATACCCTGCAGGCAAAACATTAATGGAATACTATGTAAGCCTTGCCAATATCCCTTAGATATTTAGATTAGTACATTTATAACAATGCGACTTTCATTTTGTTGGATGTCATTTTAAAAACTAGTTAAGTCTATTTATACCCAGGACCAAATCCAGAGATTTTGAGCAGCAGATGCTCGAGTTCCGAGTTGTACATCTCGGGATAGAACGTGCAGAAAAGCCACATCCGATTGTAACATGAAAACAGATGAATAGAGACAGAGGCTGCGAGGTGTAATTGCAGCAGCCTAAACTACTTTGCATGTTTTAAAAGTTTTTTTTACATTTTTGTTTTTTAAAATAATAATCAAATTAAACCCCTAATAAATATAGTACACTTTTTAAAGTAATGCCTGAGTAGCATGTGAGACAATATGATGCTATTCAGGCTCTAAAACAACAAAAACAAAAAAACACTTGTATAGTATGATAAAAAAATTTTTTTTTTAAATGAATTGATGCTTACAATTAACCTTTTATTATTTATAGATGTATAGGGAAGTGTGTATTATACTTACACCACCCCCTGAGTTGATGTCAAATGTTAAGTGGTAGCACAGAGAACCCGGCCTGCTACTGTGCTCGCATGAACTCCCTGTTCCAATAGCGCATAGCACACAGCAGTGAATACAGGCAGATGGGCAGCACTATGTCCATATTTCTGTGCTCGCTTGTGGTCACCGCTGAGAACCGCTGTTTTTAACACCCCATTTGCTCCTAAGAAACTTTCTGATCCGTTGCAGACAGGTAAGCGCGGCTTATGCCAATTCTTACCTAACCCTCACCTTCCATTCCCTAAGCCTAACTCTCCCCTCCCCCCAGCCTAACCCTAAGTCTCCCCTTCTATGCACCATCCTCTCCCCGCAGCCCAACCCTAAGTCTCCCCTTCTAGGCTCCATACCCTTCCTGCAGCCCAACCCTAAGTCTCCCCTTCTCCGATCCATACCCTCCCTGCAGCCCAACCCTAAGTCTTCCCTTCTAGGCTCCATCCCCTTCCCACAGTCTAAGCCTAAGTCTACTCTTCTAGGCTTTATCCCCTCCCCCCAGCCTAACCCTAAGTCTTCCCTTCTAGGCTCCATCTCCTTCCTACAGCCTAACCTTAAGTGTCCCCTTCTCCGATCCATCCCCTTCCCGTAGCCTAACCCTAAATCTTCCCTTCTAGGCTCCATCCACTTCCTGCAACCCAACCCTAAATCGACCCTTCTCCACATTTCCTCCCCACAGACGAACCCTAAAACTGCCCTACTAAAATACATCCTCTCCCCTGCACTAACCTGTGTGGTTGTTGGAACATCGGGAACTGTCGGGTCTTGTTGCTGGTCGCCATTTTCTAAAATACACACAACTGACAGTTAGCTGTTGGCTGTGTGTATGTTGAAAAAAATGGCAGTTCGCATGGAGATGCACACATCCCATTCTGCGTATCCCTCTACGCTGAAACCTAAAAAATAGATGACAGTGTAGCTATGGCTCTAATCCCTAGTCATTTTGGAAGTAAAGAGCTACACATACCGCACCCCTCTAACTTTAACCCATTCAGATGCCTGGTGTGAAGAGATGACTCAGCCTCCAGCTAATTCATTCACTTCTGTGGAAGAGCTAGTGACAATTGTGGATGCTTTTGCACTATCTATGCAAGATAAACCATCACAAACCTGAGAACTCCCCCTGTTGGACCTGATCTTGACTTGCAGCTTACACTAATTTTCTGGGTGTATGCACAGTGATTCTGCACTGAACATGTGTCAAACTGCAGTAGTTAACATTTACAAAAATTTCCAGTCTGCAATAAAAAATATTATTAAATGGCATTGATTGCTACTAGGTGTTACAGCACATTTTACCAGCTTTTCATTGTAAATGTACTTAACCTTATTGTTTAAAAGAAATGTGTTATACTGCATGTAGAGAATATAAATATAAATATATATATATTTCTGCATTAGTTGTGATTATCTAAACCGTTATTTTATGAAAATTCAGCATTTTTTACTTGCTGCTTAGCATGTCTGCTGTTTGAAACATAACATATCATTCTTTAGGAATGTCTCTATAGCAGGGATTCAGTCATGAGGTAACTTTCTTTGAAAGGAAGCAGAGCAGAGATGGTGATGGCCTTTTATGAAGTGCTACATAGTCATGGAGATCTTTCTTTTTAATATAGCTCAACTTTAATCTGATTAATCAGTTATGACTTCTCCTTTTCAGAGCACAGCTCGATTCACACGGTATGCTTTTTTTTTTACCTTTTAGTCTGCTTTGATTAACCACCCGTGTCTTCTTTTGGAAGAGGAGCTATGAAAGACTTCAGTTTTTCTCTTTCTGTATTTCCAGGATTAATGGGAGAAAGTCATGCTTTGTCACAAGACAGTTTTTCATGTTAACAGTTGCAAAACAAGGAGTTGTTCTCTACTAAGACTTCTTCTTTTTTTTTTCTTAGTGTTGTCCTTTAAGTCTTTGGGGTATGTGGGTATAAATCAAAGTTTTAGGCAACATGCATTGTGAGTTGAGAATGACAGCAATTTTTAATATGGAAGCAGGCTTCAATATAGTGACTTAAATCCATACAGACCAAACTTAAGCTGGCTCCGCATGATCTTTCAAAAGATTAGGATAGAAGTTAAGTTTGCCTGAGCCTCTTTCACAGCGTTATGCCCAAGGAGTTCTTTAAAAGGCATTAGTTAGGCCCGAAAAATTGAGAAGACGTTTGTGAAGTCTAATTGACATTTGCTACAGAATTGCCTTTTATAATTTTTCCTTGGGGGGGAAGAAAGGAGAAAGAGACTTGGGACTAATCCCTCTTGGTTTTTAAATAGGGTAGCAAGGGGTCGTATCCTAAATGTAAGCTGTCAAAAACATTTCTAGATGGCCCGATGTGATTTTAAATGATTGCAAATATTTTATGCCAAAGTAAACCTTAAAATATTAGCTGCAATAGGGGTATAAGTGATACTATGAGCTTATATTTTATTCTTTCATTTAATTATTTTTGGCAAACTAATTAATGTCTATATTTGTTTTGGAATTGGCTTTTGAATGTAAAACCTTTATTATCTTATAAGAAAAATGTAATTGGCTAACAGTTACCATTGTGATACATATCTTGAAGTACCAATCAATGCATATTAGGACCTTTTTGATATGTATCCAATATGTTGTTTCCCCTAGGAACCCCATCTGCTGTATTGTAAGATGATAGGTGCCTCAGCTGATATACATAAGGGAATGATTTAGGATTTTCAAAGCACAGACGGTTGGAGGCTTTTGTATGAGTTACAAATCTCCTTTTAAACCCTCATTACTGTGAAATTAGTTACTGTAAACATTGGCTTATATTAAGCTTTTGATTAAAGTAAAACCTACATATTGTGGAAGCAGCCATTATGACTATTTGTTTTCAGGCAACTAATACATCTTCATATTCCTTGAGAAACCCATAGAGGTTTTCTGATTTATTACCTACAATTTTTTCTACCACCTTTTACCGATACTAATTTCCCCATTATTTATCAGAAATGTAATTGCGGGCAGAGTGTATTACATATAGGTGACACTGAGGCTTTGTTTACTGGAAGAGACAATGAATATCATTAAAAAAAAAGTTTTTACCTTATTTTTAACCTTAATAAGGTTGGACAAGGTTTAGTTCTACATTTCCAAAATTAGAGGAGCTTCACTTAGAAAAGTGAATTGTTAGATGTCTGTCAATGAACTTAATATTGATTTAGTCTACAAAATGGCTGCCTTTACAATGTGTACATGGCAAATTCTTTTAGAAATGATTTTCCCAGGATTACGGAGTACGCTGAACAGGCCATCCAAAACTATTTCAAATAAAAGGAATTCTTCGGTCCCTTAAAGGAGTGCATGGTTTGATGAATGTGAAGGGGATATGTTCTGGTGATAAATCATTCTGCTTTGTTTGAAAGTGGTTCCTACAGATCATCTATTTGTTAATTATTAATAAAGAGTGAAGTCACAGGAATTATTCAACAAATGGGAATATGTAAAATACTTTGCTATTGTTATAATAGTCTTAAAAGACCACTAGCTACAGATTGCTGGAAAATGCTAAACTTGCTCACCAAAACTGAAGGTTGAACAAATGCAGAACTGAATCAGATATAGCAATGCCAATTAATATATAAATGCAATCAGTTCTACCAAAGAGACACCTCATTCCACAATCCTAATGTATGCGAATAAACATAAATAATAGTGGTCCGGATTCACAGTTCCATAGTTTTCATCTTCCGTACGTTGTTTTGAGAATTAAGCTGCTACGCATGCATAGTAGCTTATTTATGCTATCTACATACCATTTCTGTACATGGATTGCATGAGAGAGGTCTTTACACTGCGCTTACGCAATCTACGTACAGAAATGGTACGTAGATAGCGTAAATAAGCTACTAAGCTCAATTCTTAAAACAACGTACGTAAAATGAAAACTACGTAACTGTGAATCCGGACCAATGTTATTTTACCATACCTTGTATTCTGCTGGTCCTATTTAACTAATAGATAATACACCAGATCCAGAGAGAAAAATAAGACATTTTCACTTGAGCACAAACGTGTTGACTTGCAGAGCAGACAAATTGCATCTCCTGCAAGAATTAGAGTTGAGAGGTAATATAAGCACCAGTATTCTTCCTGCATGCAAAGTATAATATATGGATTTTTTTACACTTCTGATATTTAACATGGTTTTGTCCAGGAATCTTTCCACCTGTTTTCCTCTCATTTTCAAACCCTGGATCTGGTTCAGAATCCTTACAGTAAGTTTGCATTTTCTTTGCTGCAAAGCATTTTATTCTATGTTACAGCTGCTATCTAAAGTTCAAGACAAAATGATACCAGATGACCCAAAGGGACCTGCTTATGTTTGTTTTTTTCCATTATATTTTCTGGCTTGATTGGATTGATTGTATTCCCTACCCTCTGTTTGAAGTAGTGAGTTGAGAAAAGGCAGAAGGTCTAGGTCCCTAGAGAGAGTAGGTTCTGTATTAGCTGGTCAACTGGCTTTTTATCTTGAAGTTAGGGCTGTGATGTGAGAACTTGTACATCTGCTGTCCTATTAAGTTAATACGCAAGAAGTGTTCTTAGAGAGACACATCTTCATATCATATCATGATATCATGGCACTCTGTTATGAGCGTGTGCGTATAGAGAGAGAGAGAGAGAGAGAGAGAGAGAGAGAGATGTCATAGAAACATAGAGAGTGATGGCAGATATTTATTCCAAGCACATTTAAACTTTTGTACAGTGTTACCCTCAACCACTTCAGATGGGAGGTTATTCCACTTATTAACCACCATCAATGTTCTGTCTGACTGACTTTTGCACCAAGCAGGTTGAATGCAAGATGGCTGCTCGAAGTAGAGTGTCCACCCCTCCCGCTCATGCACTTTAAACCCATACTGTGATTTCCTTTGGAAGCCACCATTAGAACATTCTCTGGTATAGCAATTTAGTGGTTATTAATAATAAAAAAAAAAAACTAACTCTGCATGTCATTTTTTTTCTATTTTTCTGTTTAAAGATATTGAAACCAGCATCTCCTCTGCAGGAGTTTTAAACACGTTTTATTTATTTTTTTATTTTATTAGTCTACCTGTTGTAATAAAGTATTTTTGCCATCAGATAAGCTAGTCAAATAGAGTACAATTTTAGAACACAGCGTAAAACAATATTTTCACTTGTATGTAGGCAGAAAAAAGGATCTCTAATTGTGTAATTCCAAATTCATTTCATACGTGAACCACATGGAATCTTGCTGAATTTCAGCCGGAATGTTTTATGGCTGATATAAGTTTTCTGTCCATATCTTCTTGGGAGAAATCATTTGTTGCAGATGCTCTGACTGAATAGGGAGGATTCTGTCAG
The DNA here is from genome assembly GCA_011038615.1 of Limnodynastes dumerilii. NCBI lineage: Eukaryota > Metazoa > Chordata > Amphibia > Anura > Limnodynastidae > Limnodynastes > Limnodynastes dumerilii. The sequence goes on from WWET01000392.1 coordinate 133,209, forward strand.
CATGTACGGGAATGAGAAAGGAACAGAACACATGTGGGGAATCATAATCATTTTAAGTCATTAATAGCATTCTAAGCCATGACTTAGTCAGGAAAGAATGTCACATCTTTCATCCCTTCAAAATGGGAAAAACCTGTTCGGCTATCTGGTAGCAAGGCCCTTGTTCATCTGACACTATTGCACAGCATTGTCTGCTGTTTAGTTGGAAGTGTTAAAGGCTTAAAAACATCTGAGTAGGTGATAATTCCTTTTTTCACTTTTATGTTCACCATTATCTTTGCTAGGACATTTATGATGTGTATTATTTATTTCATTTATATTGTATGCGACTGCAGTTCTCTTTTATGGAAATGAAAGCAGTTATTTTGCTTTGTGCGATACTAAGACAAAAGGTGATCTTTATAAATTATATTTATTCACTATAAACGTCATTGCATCTATTAATCACTGTTGCTTGGACTGAATAAAGGGCTTTATATATTAGACAACATATTAAAAGTTTTTTGAAACTAGACACCAACTAGAAGTCTGTGATACACTAGCCACAAGATGACATTTTTATAGTATTTATTTATAATTCTATATACTAACATATATGCAGCCAAATATTTACACATTGACTATGTGCTTTATAGCTGCAGCTAGTTTTATTTGTCAGTAAGATAAATCAACAATAACAATAAATCCTGGCCTGTCAGAGTCTTAATAACACACAGCAATACTCACTTACTAAAGTAGCAGAAACTAACATACTACTCACATAAAACACATAGCACATACTGACATAAATGGCAGTTTCTTTGTCTTGCTTCCCATGCAATGTAAGAATAACAGACCAGTCTCACTTGCCTCATAAGTGCAATATTATAATCCACCTAACCTAAGCTGGATAGCCTGAAGACCCTAGATGGGCCTGGTGGATGGATCCCACCCTATCTCTCCTATCCACAACCTCAGGTACCCTTAACTGGCTTTAAGCAAAGCTGAAGTGACTTTGTAACACACAGCAACAAACAACTGCACATTTCCTGGGATTTTAAAACACATAATATAGAGGCGTAGGACAAACATATATTGCATTAACAACTCTCCCACTGCTTCTATCACTATATATTTGAACACAATGACACCTATGACTGTACAACGAATCTGAAGTATAGTGTAAATTGCCATTTGACATAATAAAAGCAGACAAATAATGGTGCACCTAATGATTTGTTTCACACACAGTTAAAACATGTCCAGTCAATAAGAGGTGACTCCAGATTATAATCCGATTTCAGATCCCCCTTCTCCTTTCACCCAAGTTCCATGGGAAAGAGCACTTGGTCTAGGACTTTAATGAGTACCATTTGTGGAGATTTAAAAAAGTAGCAGTAAATAATGAACACACCTGTGCTCCAGCATGGAGACCTGAAATTCTTGCCCTGTTAGTGGTCCCTGAGGATTGAGTTTGGGAAACACTGGTTTAAAAACAAATTAATACCAGAAAAAAGCAATTCCATATTTTGGGTTATTTTATTAAGTCCAAATAAAATGTAATGTTTGCATGTACCAGAACAAAGTATGATGCTTTTATATAAGTATAAAATCACACTTGTACTCCACTTTTATGATAGTATCAATTTGGCTCGAAAGCAACTCATTTCCTCATAAAGGTCCAGATCCTAACCTCTGTCTGACACCTGGTTTACACATGCAGGTCGGTGTCTGGATGGAGGTGGCAATGTGTTTGATAAATGTTTCCCAACAGATCTCCAGTGATGTATCTCCTCTATCTGCCTAAACTCTGTAAGGTAGACATTACAGGTTTTAGCATTTCAATTTTACAGTAGGGGTGGGTGTTAGTTGTGCCTTATGGCAGCGTAAGCCATGTACAGTCCACACAAGAGAGGGGAGTTCACTTCCCTGTGGACTGCCAGGCGGTAAATGCACATAAGGCCTGGATCACTCCCAAAATGACTTTGTCAGGAGGTGTGGCCAAGATACAGCATTGAGAGCTTTAATACAGGTGAAAGAATCAGAAATCTAATTTACCAGTGTCAGCTTTGAATACTAGCCACTAGACTAGCGGTAGCCTGTTTTTTTTAAATGTTTCTCTGTTGTGTTAGATATTATCAGTTTAACGTCTTTTCTGAGTTTACTTAGATAGATCATCTTTTCTCAGCTAAAAACAGTCACTTGTCAAAGAATGCTATTACTGAATGTCGCATTGCTCACAAATTAACGTCAGGAATGCATTTGGAGAACTACCAAGAACTTGTTATAATTGCTCACATGCAAGTAAAAGCTTTGCTCATGTATTCATTATTTGATGCAAAGGATTAAGTATGATTACAACGATGACATTGCAGCTTCTCTGCTAATAGGTAAATCAGTGAGAGTTATGCCAGAACTATTCTGATTTCTTGCAGTGAGAATCTTTGATAGGACTGTAAAGCATACTACTAAGTTTTATGTGACAGTGATCCCTAAGCTTAAAAATGACTGTGCATGTGAAAAGTAGAATATTAATCAAGACTAATTGCTGCCACTGACAATGAAACACAAAAGGTCAGAGCAGCGCAAGTTCTACTCTGTAATTAGTGACTTTTAGTACCAGTGTAATTACTGTAAATTTAAGGGCATTTTGTTTATAGAATCTTTACTTTAGAGCATTCAATTAGTGTTCCAAGCAAGTAGTATGGATGTAGCTAAGTATAGCAACTATCATTTATCTGCTTGTATGTTCTTTCAGGGCCCAGTGTCCATGTATATGGATGTGATGGTGTAATTAGAGGCCAGGGTACTTAAAAAAAAAAAAAAAAAAATCCGAACAAGATCAATCAAGTCTCTTCCTCCTTCCCCTTTTTTTTCTCTTTTATTATAACAAGCTATTATTATCACTGTGACGACCACACAATAGAAAGCTTATAAAGTTTGGATTTTCACCTAAACTTAAAACAGGTTTGCTGACTCTCCCAACATTTCCGGGAGACTCCCAAAATCTGGGCAGTTATCCCGGGAGAGCCTGCACATTTATGTCCCCCACCCCAAATTACAGCATTCCTTAGTGTTACTAGGGATTGGGTGGGACTTGAGGACGTGATTTTCGTTATCAAGCCCCAATCTCCCCTAGGAACACTATGCATTGCAGCAGTGATGGACAGGGGGAGGGGCTTAATGACACGAGTTGCATAAATCTCGTCATTAAGCTCCACCGCCCATACTGGCATCTATTTCTTCCCTCCATGACCTCCCAGAGGGAAGATATAAAAAGTTGGCAACCCTGACTTGAAAACAAAACAAAACAAAAAATTTAAAAGAACAACCAATACACTGAAACAATAACAGAAATACAATCTAGTTAAATATAGATAAAAATGATATAAGATGGTTATCTGCAATGTTTGCGCTGATAGTGCTCCAAAGGCTTAACATGGTAATCTTTACTAAATTATAATGGATTCTGTCATTCTTAGAAATTTAGGGAGTTAATTAGGAAGCTGAGCAATTAACCAGTGAGAATATATTAAAAAAACATGCCTGCACCGCTTGCAGCTTGCTATTATGATTAAAAACCTTTTTACCCTTCCCTTCTGAGACCGAAATGCCATCAGTTCTTTGCAGGAAATGTAACATGAAGTAGTACTCTTTTTGACGTTCACACTAGCAGGAGTGTTTGCTCTATACATTCATTCTGTTCTGCTTCCTAGTTATTTAGAAGCCATTCTATTAATGCACAGCAGGCTAATGTATCATTGTGATGTTGCACGTTCACTCCTCCTAATAAAATGAATTGTGATACACATTACCTAGCCCCTGCTGTTTGCATTAGAAGGGGTATCATTTTCCTTCATCTTCTCAAGTATGTAGGCAACTGTAACCCTTGCACTACTTGTGGGACCAGCACAACCACATAATCTCAGTATCTTGATAAAATACTTCAATTTAGTACATTTGCGCCTCTGGGGTATTTTGGATGATTCCTGGAAACACCCTGTTTGTCTTGAAGCACCAATATAAAAATGTCATATAGAGATGAATTGCTGTAGATTCTAGGTGACTGACTCACTATGGATTAGTGTTATCAAAGCTGTAATTTTACCCTGTATCAGAACATTTTTCTAACTGTAGTTATTATATATGTCTGAGTTATCAAGCAGTGAGACTTTCTTTCTTTTTAGGCCTTATGATGATATCAGCCTTTTAAAATGACATTGCTATAACTGTGAGGGTTTTTTTACACCAGATAAATCCACAGTCTGATGACCTGAGGATTAGATCTGCTTTCTTTGCAATTCTCTGAATAAAATTGTATTTTCATGTGTCATTTTATAAAAGAGATTGTAGCCCTTAACTCTCTTTACATACTTGTTTTTTTTCAGTGCTTTCTACATAATTCCATTATTTTACTTTGTTTTTGTTTGGTGTTACGTCGCACATAGCATTTTAAAAGCAGATTTATATTTATTAATTAATGTTTATCATTGTTCAAGTTTATTTGCAACGGGTTTCCTGTGCCTTTTGGGGGGGATGTCCTGTGCCACCAAAGGGGCGTGTCCTGTGCCACCAAAGGGGTGTGCCCTGGGCCACCAAAACGGTGTGTCCTGTAAACAGCTCCACCTATTGATGTGTCTAGTTCTAGGAAAACAGTATTTATTGATAAATTGTGAATAAATACTTTCAGTATTTATTGTGAAGACTGAAAAAGAGATCGGCTAACTCCTTTTTTATAAAAAAAACAAAAAAAAAAAGCTAAATGTAGGTGACACTGCCGCTAACTAGAGACCAAAGTGAATATTCCATTTCTGTCTACATTATTGAAGTTATGTAAGCAACTAACAATTTAGCACTTTTCTCTACTGAAAAGAGGGTGCGGTTGGTGAGATTCTCCCAATCAGGATTTGCACCCAATTGCTATGGGGGCCTGAGTCTGTCTACTTTCACTCCTGTTCTCTATCCTTCTTCTATTAAATTATGATGGAATGCAGATTAAAACTATAAAATATTTGTTAGCTCAAAGAAAAAGGGGCCAATCTTTAACATGGTGTGAATCCATAAATATATTTACCCTATTCAGTTTAGTCTGTAGTAGGACAAAATACTTGATTAAAGTTTCACTCACTATTATAATGGAAGAAAGTCCATAACATAAAATGATGAGATATTTTCAGCCTTGTGTATAAAATAAAGCATCATAAATTATGTTCTGGTACCGTTGACAAAGCAACCAATGGCACCAGTGTATAAAATGTCTTGAGGCACATCTGTCATTGACACTGGAAGCCTCAAGAGCAATTTTTGACCTGTAATCAGGAAAGATTTATTGTACATACCACCCACTGTGCATTGTTGACTGTATAGGTTATGTACCCTGTTCTTCCTATTAGGAATAGGTTTATTTAGTGGAGGAATCTGTGTTAATGGTACTTAGCACTCTTGTGTAAATTGTCCTATAATTCCTAAATCCCATTAGCTAAGCTTTTAATTATATGGCAACAGTACAAATGGACTCCACAAGAAGAAACAGTCAGATATTAGGATTTCATTTACAAAACAGAGATTGAAGATGTGATGGGGTGATAAAAGATGACCGTTTATAGTGCTTATGCTATTTGCACCCAGTTATTACAACATCAAACAGTGGAGGCTGTCATTTGTTTATTAGACCAAATTCTATAGACTACCGGCCCCCTAGTAATAGTGACTGGACTGCACATAAACACAGTGTAAACTTTTAATCACCCAAAAAACATGAGACTCGCAGAATTTGGGCAGCGCTCCTGGAAAGCAATTGGGTTTTTTGCCAAAAGTTGGCAGATATGGATTTCATTAACATGATTTTGATTCAGTTTTCAAAATGGCTGGTTCATTTGATCCACTTTGACATAAGATATATATACCATGTTTTATATATCACTTTGTGACAAACAATTCCATTTTATAAGATGTCCTGTTTCATATGGGCAACTTTATTCTATTTTCTATTCATTACCAATTGCACTATTTATTTAAGGTATATTTAAAGCTATCAACATATGTCCTGGTATGTGTTTAAAGGGGAACCTCACCCTCTATATGATATGTGATGCAGGGCTCTCCATTCTCTCCACTCTGACTTTCCATTTTAAATTATGGTCTATATAGTAAACAGTATAGACTGCCTTCACAAAATGGCTGCCTTCATTGTTTTTAGGAGACCTGTGAACCCCAGTAAAAACAATGGCCCATGTCTCCTCTGTATGATTTATAATTTTTTATTATTTAGCATAAAGGATGGTAAACGTATCTGTGATTTTAAGGTCAGTGAAATGTATGCACTAAATCTGGTAGCCTGCTTTATAGCTCCAATCCAGCTCTGTCTGTCATTCATGTCATATATCATTTACAAGACCTTGTCACATTGCTGCTAGGTCCTTTTGTTTATTTTCCCAGATGCTTCATTTTAAATAATTCCGTTTGTTGTCTTTCAATGATTTGTGATGGGCCTGGCCAATAGACCTTCATAGCACTTCTATTTTTTATGCTTTTCTGCAAGTAGGGATTACCAGGGACATCTTGTGCATGAAGGTGACATGCTCTGCACTGTGCACACCAATCAAGTCACCCCTTTGCAGATGAGTGCAGTGGTTAGCTCAGTGTGAGGAAGATAGATAATTCCTCTCACCTCAGTCCTCTTACTGTGTAAGTGAGAATGTGATTATGTATATAGAGGCACACATATAAAGCCCAGAAAGTCTCACCTCGTCCCTCAGGAGGAATCAGTCTGTATGTTACATTAAAAGCTTACTTTCATGTAACTATTACCAAGGATTTATAATCAAAATGATATAGCTTCACACTGAAAGATTTCTTATTGTTAACATGCTTTTCATGTGATCTTAATGCTGACATATTGACTCAAGCTTATTACTTCTGTAGATGATCTAGCCCAAGGCTGTTTGATATGCAGATTTCCTCTTCTTCTTCTTCCTCATTCTTAACAGTGTACGTTGAGGGGTGGGCGATGAGACAAAACAGGGGAGTCGGTTCAGCTGTATTATAATGTGTCTGTCAATTTCAAATAATTACACTGAAATCACCGAGCTGAAGATTTTTTATTTTTTTTTAATAGAACTCATCACAGCAACACTGATGCCTGCCTCTTGAATCAGACAAATCATATCTGCCTGGCCTTCCAGTCCCGGCTTTGCCTATTTGTCAAAGCTAGAACAAGTGGTCATAAGCTAGGAAGCCAAGAGTGATTGCTAGTAGTGATCAACAACCAGCACTTAAGTGCGGTGACAAAAACTAAATCTGGAATGAAGAAAGTGCAGGTATTCCCCAGGGGAGCTGATTGCTGATTCACTGAACCCTTTGCTGATTTTTTTCCTTGTTCTGGGTTTTTTTTTAAATCATACTCCGTAAATCATAATCCTGCTGAGCAAAGATTTCTTTTACAGATTGTCATAAACACTGTCATTTCAGAGGGGCATGTCTGGAAATGTGTGCTTGAAAAAAGGAAAATGAGATTTCTAATATTGTACAAGGTATTAACTCTGTCTGCATGGCCCTGTGTAATTATGAATAGCTGTGGCCCTGAAATGAAATAATGA
>WWET01000392.1:148872-175700 GCA_011038615.1 Limnodynastes dumerilii
ATATATTCTTTCCACTTTTTTTCTCTCCAATTGTTAATGCCGTCCTCACTGCTGCTGTTGATGGTGAAATGTATACTTAGCATAGAATTCATCTGCAGCTGAGCAATACAGAAGACTGGGGATTTTTCACAGTTGCGGAATAATTATCTCCAGTTCAGTCACTTCAGCAGCTGAAAGTAAAACCATCTAGTACTTAACCCCTTTACTGCCTCTGGGTAGGCATTCATGGTTCAACATCAAAGATTGCAAGGTGGAGGTCAGTACAAGTCTGATGGAGCTCTTGTTCAACACTAATTTATGAATGTCTCCGAAGCACTATAACTATGGCACGCATCAAAGTGCCACCTATGGCATGCAGTCATGTGAGCTATGACTTCCCAGCTGTTGGTAACGATCTCTGATGCTTAATTTTCTCAGTGTCAGATATCACTACATGTAATTTAGGCCCTATGCACTGATCACACTGCTGCAGTGTTGGCCTTGTGTGGCCACACAATATGTCATATGTCTGACAATGAACAAAATCAATTAGCCTATTACTGGTATGTAACAATCAGACAGCAAATTACAGTGCAAGTTCATTCTGATAAGGAGGCAAACTGTCCACCATGATTCCGTGAATCACTTTTTCCAATAAACTGCACAAGAACTGGGACTGGATCGTGACCTCCGTGTGTTTACCGCAAACACAGAGATCTGGCAGTCTGCCTGAAGAGGGGAGTGAACTCCCATGTCACACCACTCTCTCACGTGGACTTAAGCTGAATTATGTTGCCATAAGACAGCCTTAAGTTACCTGTGCGGATCAGCGGTCCATACGATCACTGTTCTGCATGGATATTGAAAACCCAGCCCCTACGTTCATATAAATGGTTCTCCCGCCCACCTTAGGGAGTTTAGGTGGGCAGAGGGGATGCACTGCCCTGTGGGACGGATCCGTGCATCCGGAGACCCATTGCGGAACATCAGCATGCACATTGCCAGATATTTAATAGAATTCATCAAGCGGCTGGCAGAATTCGGCGATCTTTATACAGTCCTTGGTTATTTAAATCAGACCCAGCAAGAACTAAAATAGGCTAATTTCTAATAGCAAGTTATTGTACACATAGTGCGACATAAGGAAAATTACATTAAATCACAAAAAGAAGTCTCCAGCAGATATAGTGACTCTATAAAACCTATTGCACCTTCGCTGCACCTTGAGATGCAGCAGGAATCCTTTTTAGATGACATTTTTATTATTTTGTTATATCCTTACATCCTAAGAAAATGAATTGATATTGTGTTGAGGTTTTTACTGTTTCCTCTGTTTCCTGAGGTATAGCAGTCCTGACACTTATGATTCTTAAAATGAACTTTTTTTTCCAGTAAACCTTTCCAACTATCTTACCTCTTTGTCCTTTCCAGTCTATAACACTACCAAACAATGTGATTTCAGCTTGCTTGGAAAGTAGAAAGCAGTCAGGAATGTTGAGTCTAAGCTCTTCTTTACCTACTTAACCTTGTCTGAAAGTGGATGCCCCAGAGATTTGGAGGATATTGGCCAGTATGAGATGGTTTATAAGTTTTCTATATGCCACTTGATTCTAAGCTGACATTTATCCCTGTATGAATTATGTTGTATTAACATTACTGCTGTCACTTTGCAGATCTAGGCCCCCGACCTTGATTATGAGCTATATTATAGGAACAGCTGGAGGAGGCTTTACCCTATCACAATTATAAATCAAAGGAAATACAACTGAGAGCATATTTTATATTTAAAAAAAAATAATACTGTTCCCTGTCCATAACTGCAAGGCTGATCAATTTCCACTTCAGAAGACCTGCGTGCTTGAGATGCAAATAGATCAGCACAGCGTAAATTCAATGTAGGCCCAATAATGCCAGGCATATTTTCCACTTGTTATGCTATAAATATGTAAATTGTTTTGCTCTGCTCATACCTACACTATAGAACCTCGGCTAGGTCATAGCACTTACAAATGCTACATGTGTATGGACCATATTTATGTCTTCCTAAAGTAAATTTGTATGTGGAGAACATTTGCCTGTATTTTACATGAACATATGGACATAAAATTAGAATTTCATGGAAGGGCGCTCATTATGTTGTGCTTTACAATAACACATATGGCTCAGGTAGCCCACCCTTCTCTTTGTACCACAATTATGATACAACGTAATCCAAAAACACTCTATAAAGAACATAATCATTCTTATTTTACTGCACATTCGACCTCAATTGGGAGACAGTTAAAAGGGAACTCCTCTAAAAAATGATTTTCCTAATCAAAATCACTAGGCCTGGTGCTAAACCGTCTTGAAATAATTATTGATGCCTGAAATTGTCTGTTAAATACAGATTGCTGACATTTGACAGACACATTTGGGTAGATCCAGACCTAAGTACGTTATCGCCTATTTGTATTTACTGCGCATGTGTGTGGCAGATGTTACGCCACATAACTCTGAACGTATGTACCATCAGCGTAACTACGAATGAAGGGGCGGGGCATCCATACAACACCCATGTTATGCTTTGTAGGGGGAGGGAGGCATTTAAATCGTACAGTATGGGCCGGGTTAGACCGTTATGTATGTAAATCCATTACGTACGTTAGTACTTACGCTTTGAAAAGATAAGGTAGGGTTTGGAAAGCACAAAACGGCTCAAGTACGTACGAGCGAGGGGAGGGCATAGAAAATATTATAATGTAAATACGCTAGGCGATGTAACGTAACTATCACTTAGGTCTGGTTCTGGCCCACTGGGCCTGATCCAGACCTGCGCTGGTGTGCGTAGCGTATTATCGCCGAACGTACCACCGATGCACAGCAATAGGCACTCCCCTTGCTCGTACCTAGTTTAGCATCCATACGCTCGCCAAACCCTACCCTAAATTTTGTGTTCGTTCCCGCGGCCGTCCGTACGTTCATTGCGTATTACCGACGCTTAGCACTTAGTACCATACTGTACAATTGAAATGCCTCCTCCCACCTACATTGCTTAACTCCAGCGTCCGTACTAACTTCGTACTATAAATACGTTCCGTCGTCGGAAAAAAACGCAAACAATACGGACGCCAGAATCGCCGCTACGAAAAGGTCTTTGGTACAACCGGAAGTTGTCACTATGCGCATGCGCAGTGCGTTTTTACTGCAGTTTTTACGCTTACAATCAGCGTTAGCTCGCATGCGAGCGTAGGTCTGGATCAGGCCCATTGTGAGTAACTGCTCATCCTTACCAATATCTATAATAATGGTAACAATTTGTGTCATCCTTGTTTTGTGTCTATGTAATGTACAATGCTATGTGAAGTCAGTTTACTGCAACCTATCTGTCAAATAGCAGCAACAGTGTGCTTCTTGATTTAGGAAAAGTCCTACTTTGTCAGGAATTACTACAGTAAGAAGATCCAATACTATGATTTTAATTAAGCTTTTAAAATATCCTTAAACTGCTTCTGCATTCCAATCTGAATTGTATTTATGTCTATGAAAAACTGCATTTGAGCAATTACAGTAGTTATCCATTAATCACTAGCATATAAGGCATAAGAAAAACTGAATTTTTAGTGGGAACATTGCCTACCTTATAATGTGTGGCACTTAATTAATTAGTTAGTTGGTTATAATTTTGCTATAAATTTTTTCTATTTGTAAGCAAGACAATTTACATGGAATTACTTGAAATACTGTGTTACCTTTAACCTGGATGTTTCTGTTGTGCCTGTTTTTATGTTAAAAAATGATTTTTTTTTTACTGTTTTAAGATAGTTAAACAGTCAATATATGTCCAGCTGTTATTGATCCATACATACCAGCATATCCACGTACAAAGGAAAGACAGTGTTGTTCCTACTGTGATAATCAATAAAACCAAAAATAAGATAGTATCCTCAAGAAAACAGTAAAAGAACTTGAGTTACCGGCATGATGTTAAAATAAACAATAACTGAAGTCTCCATTTCAGTTATTAAAAAAAAAAAATTAAGCCCCATGTTATTAAAGGAGGAACTTGATATCATCTAAAAACACAGTATAAGAAGAGTACAATTAAAATGGGAAAAATAGATATACAGACAAAGGAGCAATATCATAGAACAGTATGAGTGTCCACCCATATTTTCTAGACTTGCACAATGGAGATTTAATGGTTAGTTTAATGGTTTGCATCTTATTTTCGTCCTTAACTTATTACAGAAGGTCACATTTTGCTTCTTTGAATTGTTCTTTGGCAAAAATCTATTTTTATGAAAACACATTCTTTGAATTTCATATTCAACGTTTTATTTCCAGGAATGCTGCTGTTCACAAACCTTACAGGGTAAACCTTCATATAGTTACTTGCTTTATGTTAGCTACGCAGCTAATTGCTGTATGTCCGTCTCTTACAAAGTAAGGTCTTTGTTGCCTGAAGAACAAAAGAAAATCTTTTTCACAAATCCAAGTTTACTATTGTGTGCTTCAAGATCCATAATACAGGTGACCTTTATTTGAAGGGGTAGCTACAATAGATATGTGGCCGGATAATCCTTCAAAAACCTACAACAGATAAGCAAGATTAATAATATAATGCAGTGTACAAAGTAATCAATAAAAGCACAAAGTAAGGGACTTGCCTGAAAAACAGAATATTGGCAACAACAACATGGAAACAATTATAAAATACCCAATGGATTGACTTTAATCAAAACGTACAAACTTATTAGTAAAATGGTGATTTCCAGCAATGACAGCAAATGCCCATTTGAGCAGTGCAACATCGACCCTGCAATTTATCTTTGACACGATCCCTCTGTTATGTGCAAGGGGTGAATGAATTACCAAAATACATTTTTCCATGATTTGCCAGACTTCATGTTTGCAGTAAAAAAAAAGCAAAAGACGAAAACCCTGTCTACTGGAAAATCAGGCAGCTGATGAAGGGGCAAAGAAGGTTAATAAAGCATCTGAGATGTAAGCCTATCGATGTTCTGATCCTCTGCATATGTCAACAGTATTGAAGACTGGTTGGGGAAGAGTCCTTAGTGAATTAGCACCTCTGAAGTGAGAGGAGCAGGGTATTCGTTGTCTAAAAAAGTTCTTGATTAAAAAAACAAAAACAAAAACACTATGCTCACAATAACATTCATCCATGTAGGAATTATCTAGATTTGTCCTATGCTCACAATAACATTCATCCATTTAGGAATTATCTAGATTTGTCCTATGCTCATAATAACATTCAACTATGTAGGAATGATCTAGATTTGTCCTATGCTCACAATAACATACATCCATATAGGAATTCTCTATATATGTCCTAGGAGCCTTGATTAAACACAGATATGTGTGACCCAGTGTCTCTGAGTTACAATATTCTACATAGATAAGAGTAAGTTCTGAGCAGTACTGTTTTAGTAGGACCAGAGCGCATGGGAAGAGGTGTTGCTTGGATCATTGACACCCAGAATATGGTGTCACAAATCCACAGTGTTTATGACTTAAAGAGCCTTATTATGGGTAAATATAAAGGCCTCTTACAGGAGATAATTGGACACAATTAATGGGGAATAAAGACTTTATGTTGGGACATATAATCTATATGTCCTTTAATAAAGCTCTTTATTCCTCAATTAGGGCCGGATCCAGACTTGTGACTGACAGGTCATTTCGCACGCAAGTTGGGTAAGTGGCTTGTTTTGACTGGAGGGCGCATGGACCCTCCAGATGCTACGCTAGGGTTACGATTGTAACCCTAGGGTAGTTGGTGGTTCCCTCTCTACCTCTCATTGCGCTCTATCCCCTGCTCCCTGATCTTCCAAGCTTGACATCTCACATTTTGCCATGTGTTCTGTGCTTGATTCACTTTATTTTTGTGATATATTTTATAGTCATATTGTATTAAATATATACTATGCTGTCCATCCCTACCCTGTATGCCTGTACTGTATTTTGTTGTATTATGCACGGTTCTGTGGACACTTTGTGGCACCCTATAAATAAACGATAATAATAATAATAAGCTACATAAAACTGTAAAAATTGAAGTGTACATTATTGTGAACTCCTTTACACACCAAAGTTCTATCAATCTTAGAATACAAATCACAAGGTAGACATGTACAGTAAGAGTAATGCTTTGTGCTAGCTTAGTCCTTAGCAAATAGCAATTTGTCACCATCTTTGACTTTAAAGAGATGGTTTATTGGCATGAGGGTTATACACTAGTCCCTGCTGACACACCCTGTCCCATGACTAAACCACAACAGATGCAAGGATGAAAACAGCTACTTATAGTCTATTTAATGCTAGTTGTTTTTTTAAAATTGTCCTCAACACTTAAATGCAACACTGAAAGAACTATAGTGAACATTTTATGCCCCATGAAATATATAAATGTGACATTAATGCTCCCATTTAAAACATTTAGTAAAAATATGTTATTTGTCTTACTTATAAAAGGTGTGTAAGAACTTATTAGCCTCTGCTGTGTACCGGTCAACTGGATTCCAAGTTGAAATTTATCATATGCCAACTTTACATGACAATTTAATTAAAAGAAAAAGAGAAAAAATGAGCAACCTTAAAATTAAAATGTCCAACTTTTTTTTATAGCTTTTTTCTTCTAGGAAACTTTATGAGCAACAGAAAAGAGTAGGAGGAACATATGTGTTTAGACAAGGGTAAGACCACAGGAGCTTCTATAGCAGACTCCTGCCCAAATATGCCTATGTGCCCTTGAGGTGCTGGCTTTTTACATTTAGCTTGGTGGAAAAACTAAAGCAGACTGTAGGGAACATTTATAATAAAATAATAAATATGTAGGTGGTCTACAAACCCAGCAACTGCCCCACTGCACCTAGGTTCTGTCTGTAATGCGGCTATACCCATGTTCATGTGACTCCTTATTCTACTTTGTTTACCATTTTATTGAATTATCTGTGTCCATTTTATGTTACAGAAAAACACATAGAGATACAAAGAAAGGCAATATTTTCCTTATATAATGTGCAACAAGATGTACTTTTCTGAATACTGATGCATCTGATTATAGGGTATGCACACAGTAACACTCTGTCCTCTTGTGGCTCTGTGAAAACATTTCCCAAAGGACTCACTGATGTAAACAGGGAAATGCGTAGCTGAACTACTCCTGCATTAAGATGTGTGCTACAAATGACTAACAGTTCATGTAGGCTTCACATCTGTGGAATGCTATGTGACCTCCTCAGCAAAGCCATATGTGATGAGGGGTTCTAGAGGGAACACCAGGGATTCTAGATGCAACAAGCAGAGAAGAACTGATCACTTCTCTGCTTGTTCTCTAAAAGGTTTGTCTTCGGGAAGTTGGAGATCCATTTAAAAATGCCATAGGAACTTACTTTGACTGGGATCCCCAGTAATTATGGTCCGGATTCACAGTTATGTAGTTTTCGTCTTACGTACCTTGTTTTAATAATTGAGCTACTACACATGCGTAGTAGCTTAATTACGCCATCTACGTACCATTTCTGGTGAATCCGGACCCCTATTCTTTATCGCTCCTCTCCCCTTTATTCTGCACATGAAAGATAGTTGATGATTGCAATAATTATTTGCTTATCCAGTATATCTAATATATAGACCCTTTGAGCTGGGATTTCTAGTTCTGCAACAACTAAAGATAAACAGCTTGTCCAAGTCTACTCTAAGTAAATAGGACATTCATAAAAAATGCCCAATTGAGTTTTTAAATAACCTTACATAAATCTCAGGACTAACAATGCTGAATCCACCTTACAGTACCAAATATAAGTTAATTAACACACACATATATATATATATATATATATATATATATTTTTTAAAATGAGCATATGGCACCAGATAACTGAAAACAACATATAACAGAAAAATAAGTACAGTTAATTGCTCTCATGTTGGACAGCTTTGTACTGTGAGCAATTATGAAGTTCTTGTGCCTCAGAGCCACCTCTGGTTTGATGCCAGTCGATGGATTGTTTAATGTGTGTAGCTGACTAGCTAAATGAAGCTTTTAAACCACAGGATTCTGACCTATGCTTTCAGTAATTAACAGTCTGGGAGCAGTGCAACACAATACAAAAATATTCAAATAAAGAACTTTCTCCCTAAAAGTAATGCTGACTTATTCATATTTTTACCCCCTGTATGTATGTGATTGATAGGAACACAATTTTCCCTGCCTTGCAGTTATTACTGAAGTTTATGAAGAAGTAACAAACAAGGAGGACAAACTGTACTTGAACTTTAAGCACTGCATTAGAAAATAAAGAAAATTAATGAATATATGTTTTAGCTATATTTACACTTGTCAACATTGTTGTGACAAATATGACTTGAAGTGTTTACAGAGCAACTGCATTAGGAACAGGAGTGAAACTACTGCAAATGTTTTACATATTATACCTTTTGCTGGGACAATAACTGCAGTTAATCGCTGCTGTGTCTTTAGCCGAGCATATTCAAAGCTTTTAGACATCTGCATATGGATTGCAAATACATGCTTGAAATTGACTATGCTATCAGGTATTGATGCTGGTTGATGTTGCTAAAAGTTGATTTAGAATGCTCTGCAGTGAAGCTATGGAAAGGTAAAAGTGAATGAAAGTAAATGCAATGCTTTACAATGTCATGTGACCATATACCAGCCCATCTACAATTTATTGTGACCCTTGAGTGTCTACTCTGTACAAATAGCCGTAAAGTAAAAATGTATATTCTTCCGCTAGTGGTTTTTTTGATTTGTGACTAGCAGTCAGCATTACAGTAAATTAGAGTTGAGAGGTGATGTTTTCTATCCCAAGTCTAAATAACAGTGTGATAGTAAAGCTGGTCAGTATCTGTGTGCAGTAAGCAATTCAAAGATATATCCCTGCATGCAAAGAATACAATTAACTTGACTCCCCCTGCAATCAACATGGTTAAGCCCAGGAGTAACTAATTTCAAGCACTTAAGCCTGGATCCAGCCCAATGCATGAATGCCTTTGCTCAGACAAGCCTACAGTTATATAGTTACCGGTCACTTTCCTTCATTGATTTTATTTACAAGCCAGGCCTTGTTGATAGCTACTGTACATACCAATATATTAGTTATATTTGGTAATCAGATGGCAAAATATCAATATCCATTTTTCCAATAGTTTTCCATTGGAACAGTGCTGTCAGTATACTTTAGCTCTACCAATAAAAGTATAGCCATCTGCATTTGATGATCCTCAAGTTAACCTATCAAGCCTTGTACTCTACTTTCCTATGTGTTCCTTAGCAATACTAGAGACCGCTGAAGCTTCCATAACGCACATGCATTGATGGACAACAAGAGGATGAAACGAGGAGCCTTCACCGGAGAAGAAGGAAAATGTAGATTACAGGACAGGAAAGTTTAAGTAAATGCCAAAGTTTAATAGGCAGCGATTGTCGAAATCCTGACTGTTATTTCACTTTGTTATTCTTTTTCTTATACTAAATAGACCCAACGGTGCTTTTTTAATCTATATTCTAATAGCACTGATGAATCATCCTAAGATATCACCCTAAAAGCAGCCCTATAATAAATCCAGCCCACTAAACATCATATTCACAATGGATTTTTTGCTGCAGGTATAACATCTATAAAGAATAAAACAATTAGCAATGATGTTTAAGCTGGCTAAAAACAGATGGATTCTTCCTTCTTTCCTCAATTGTTCCCATGATAATGCTTGTCTTGTCTTTTGTGGGTTGTAAATTGTTACTTTTCTAGAATTTAGAGCCGCAACATGTAGAATTTAGCAAAAATAAAACCTCTGGAAAAAAAGAAGTTTACAGTACTCTTTAATCTTTCTCTCTGCGTTTCTGCTTGTGTACTTCAAAGTACAAATATTCCCATGTATTCATCAGAGAGTGGCAGTCTCCTAGGAACTAGTGTGTGCATAAGTGTCAGAGGTGCGCTTGGGATTTGCTCCCTCCTTGCGTTCCCCCGGGACCACTCTTCCTTGTTCTCTCTGGTTGTCAGGTGCTTAGGGTTGCCTTGGACACTAGGTTACAGAAGCTGTGTGTCGCTTACTTCAACTCTCATAACATAAAAAGACCTCTTGTGAATACATCCTCTATAGTATTCACATTTATTCAAGCCAGTGTCTTATTCAACTTGTTCAGCAGCATTGGAACAATAAAACATCGACTCTTTATTTTTCTCCTTTTTATATCTTTATTGCTTGTCATCCTTTTAAACCCTTTTCTATTCTTACTTGTTCAACGCTGTTGTTTTCTTTATTAAAAATCTACATATTATATATTGGGAGACTTGGATAGACACCAATAACTTTTCCATTTACTGTTAAAAACACATAACAACTAACCTAGATAACAATAAAACACTTTATTGTACATAAACATAAAAGTATAACACAGGATCTGTACAGTGGTATTTTGAAATGTTGCGGTTATAGTCTTACCTGCTGCTGTAATTTAATTTAATCTCAGCCGTTGGATTTATGTTTTGGAATTATTCCTTTGACAGGTGAGCAATAAAAAAGTCAATTACAATTTTAAAAATATCTAGCTGCTTAAGTTAGTATGAGATATTTAAGCACATGGTTGATTAATTTTCTGTGAAATCCTGGGAGAAAAGGGTTGGGTCTTCTGTAGTTTCTATTAGAAGTACTCAATGTGTTTTATAGCACTTACTTATTGGTGGAAGGCAACTTCTGACTTATGTTGAGGAATGAATAAAATAAACTACAAAGGGGTGAAGTTTATGCTTTGCTGTATGCTGTGACACTAATTCTCCTTATGCTGTCTACATACTATGTAGGAGAGGAGAGGAGAGGTCGATGACATAATGACAAATTGGCCCCAGGTCCGCCATCAGGGGAATATCCTACCACAGATACTTGCTGCAGAGAGCTGTTCATTAGCGGACCAATGGGCAAGGAAGAACATCTCCGGACACTGGTTTTCTGTTAACACAGATCTACGGTGCTCCGCCCATTATGTGATGTCGTCAATGACATCACATAGGTGGTGGCGCCCCCACAAATTTATGACTTGGACCCTGATTTCCCCTACATAACTGGTTCTAGTGCCTGACAATGGGTCGATCAGTCTATTGTGTGGTGTGTAGCTAGCTTTAGTTGTCTCTGAGTTTAATGCAATTTAGATTAAACAAACTTTCTTTCATTGCAGCAAATGGGACATGGCTTTTCTCATTTCATAAAGGCTGGTGTGACTATTGTAGACTTTTTTCTGGTTTAAATAAATATTTCATATATAGAATACATTTAGTTATCTCACAGGATACATGGCTGATAATCTGATTCAGTACATTCAAAACATGCATGTTTCATTGTGACAGAATGTCTGACCTTCAATAGCCTGACATGCTTTGTGTCAAATAGTAAGGAAGGTGGAACTGCATTGGAATGTGCTGGGAAGAACCTTTGACCAGGGCTTCCCCTAGTTATCACTTGGGTCAGTAACAGGCGCCTTTACAACATGAAGTCTGAAAGTTAGATGACAGCTGTTGCAGTGATTTACAATTAGGTAAAATTGCGGTGAAATGGTGTCATGGTGCTTTGGGACATTGTTTGTTTTTTTCACCTGTGGTCCTTGTAAATTGTAATCTACAAACATTTCTCCCATGGTTATATGCATTGGACATCCAGCAATGCATGTTAGTTAAACAAATGAACTCCATAATCTTTAACTGCTTCTAAGGTCTAGTTTTCTAGTTTCCGCAATAACCACAAAGCAATCCTTATTTATATTTGTATTAAATTGTTGTTTGTATGGTGGTATTAGAATGTAAACCTGTCATTTATCAACCAATAAGATCCTCTTTCTGCAGTTAATTATTGAATTCATTGTGTAATGTTCACTTTTATCAGTAAAGATAGTTATAAAGTGGAGGTGCTACTGTGTAGGCTACTGCTTTGAATATAGTTTTTGCTGTATTTGAATTTTATGATAAACATTAACATTTAAGAACACTACAAGTATGCTAATTCCATTTACTATACTGAATCCATACATTTAATGTAACTTCTCAACTTGACATATTGTACTTTGGTGAATTTTCCTGCTGTAAAATGGTCATGAAGCCATTGAACTATACTATCTCTCTTGCTAAATGTCTCCCAAGGATATCTCAATGTAGTGTGACCCTTGTGGCATTAATGAGGTTTAAACTCCTTTTTTTCATTAAAGCCCTACTGTGTTCTCGTTTCACTTTCTCCGCTACAGATGTCTTTGAAACCTCAGCCCCTGTGACATCCCCTATTGTTCTATACAGAGGAATTCAGAGCGAAGGAATTACTTGTTACCAACAAAATAAAGTTTAATTCCAAAATGTTTTTTAAGAACTAAAGATGCAAGGTAATAAAAGAGATTTAATAGAGCAATAGCAATGTGAATAACATTAGGAATAAAGGGATATTAATGGGCTATATAACTTAATGTGAACGGCTAGTGTATGGAGATAAATATATATCTATATCAGGAGTGTCCCAGATTTGCGGACCATGAAAGGGGCAGGACTTATGAGAAATGGAGTTTTGACCAAATATGGCAATTTGTGGGTGGAACAGGTCGGAGCTTAGGCAGAGCTGGGGCAGGTTCTGCTTTGGCGATTCTAAATATTGGGAGGATTTGCTGTCCATAGAACAAATTTTGGGCCGTATTCACACCTAAAAGTGAGTTAGCTAACTCACCCGTCTTGCCCCTAACACGCCCCCCCCCCTGTTTTTAGGTACCTTATGCCATTTATGAGTGCCATAGGGCTACCTTGTATAACCAAGCGTAGTTACCTTCTTAAGAAGGAAATTACGCACGGACAATGCCTCTCCCCGCCCTCCTCTGCTAATTTAAATCCCTCCTTACTCCCACTTCTACCTAAACACTCCCTGAGGCGGCTTAAGGCCACCTCTTTCTAACAAAAATACTCTGTGTGTAGGTGTGAATACGGCTTTTTATGACAAGTTTCTTTAAAATCGGATGGTCCAAAAAATTCTCATGAACATTTTGGGTTTGGATCAGAGTTGAATTTATCCAGTTGGATATTTTACAATCTTTCCTTCTGTGTGTGCTTAGAAGACAGGTAATTGCAAGTGATCAACAGTCAGAGCCACATGGTAAGCAGATGTACATCTTCTTGCAGCCACGGGTGATTGAGTGCCAGTGGTCATTGATCTGATGTTTGGCTAATTACATGTGGGCGTGTTTACACAACATCCTCCTGAGTCATACTTACTAATTACTTTAAAATTCCAACTTGTGCCTACTTTAGGCATATGAGTTTGCAGCTGCCAACCCCTGGTGTAACTACTAATGACGATGTCACCATTGTGATGAGGTCCTTCTAAAAAGAAGCATGCTGTGAATAAGTTCACAATTGTGTTTCTTTTGTTTTTGGTTTCTACAGCAAATTGCTCACTGGAAATACCTTATAAATCTGAATCAGCCCAATTTAGTCTATGAGTCTAATAGCTAAACAAAGGCATAAAACATTTATTAGTTCACCAAAGATACAAAATGAAAAAATGGTTAGGACTAAATAAATAATTATTCCATTTACATGTTCAAATATATAGCACTGCTGAGAGAGAGAGAGAGGAGGGGGGTGTTTGCCTGTGGTGGGGGTTTATTAATGTGTGTACGCACTGCTCGAAAGTGTAAAGTAGTTTGAAAAGCCTCAAGCAATGCAAAAACAAGAGAAGATAGGGTCTATTGCAGTACTAACAATGTGCAGCACATTATTTCCAATAGATGAAGATGATCTCCCTTTTTTTCATGCAGTTAAATTTTAATAACTACTAAAGTTATAACACATCTAAAGTTCTTTTAGTGAAGCAGATTAGAAATGTTGAATATGATTTGACCACCATGAAATTATATTAGTTTTCTTTATGTCAATGCCCCTTGGGATAGTACATTTTTAATTAGATGGTGAGAGAATGACAAAATCCAGCCTGGGTTGAGAAGAATTAAAAAATTTAATCTTATTGGTAATGGTTTTAATCCTTAATGTCTTTGATATGTGAACCATTCTCGTTTTCACGATCTAATGATGAATGTAAGCTTAAGAGAAGCATCCCTGCAGGAAGGTGACCTATAACGGGAGATCACCATGTCCTAAATCACTAATAAATATATTTTTTACTTGTTTCAAAGGGATCCTACAATCTGAGAAGGAAAAAAAAATTCTTATGAATGAGATATGTTTAATTATGTCCATAATAATTACGAATTAACTGGACAGTCCTGCTCTGGCATTTCATTTCAACTTGCTGTAGGGTATCAATAATTAGTTAAAGTCTGGTGGTAACATCCATACCAATTTTGACAGTTCTTTGGTTTTCAATTAGCCCTCAGGGAATCAGCCCGAGCAAAATATTGGTTTGTGACGTCCAAGTGTGCTGTGTGAAATGAGAATTCTCCCATTTTGTCA
Source organism: Limnodynastes dumerilii (assembly GCA_011038615.1). Lineage (NCBI taxonomy): Eukaryota > Metazoa > Chordata > Amphibia > Anura > Limnodynastidae > Limnodynastes > Limnodynastes dumerilii. The sequence goes on from WWET01000392.1 coordinate 163,311, forward strand.
CTGTTAATCCATGAACACTTCTGACATGATTGGAGTCAATGTTAGACACAAGCCATAGCTTTAATGATTTTTGAGACGATTCTTTTATTTTGCTCATCACTAATCCACTTAAATGTTTTCCAACTTTGGAATGACTGCATGGACATTATAGGGTTACATGCATTACTTTTTCATCTGGGTGTATTTAGTTTCTATTGGGGTAGGGGGGCATTGATTAGTCAATTAGTCTTATTTACAGCTATTACATGAGTGTTTCCTTAGAAACACTGCAATGTGTATAATGTAGCAGTCGCTAATGATTAGTTGTGTGGCTGATTATCTGCAGATTAATTGTCTGGAAGAGATGATAACCAATATTTGACTGTGTGATAGCCCCACTTATCAGCAACTCTCCAGCAGAGGTCACCAGTATCACTACACCTGTACATACAAACTGTGAGTCTCCTTTCATGTGCTATTCCCCAGGAGAAAAGCTTAGGTATAAATGTCTCAAAGGAATCATTCCAGTACATTTTTCTTTAAGAAATATGAAGGAATGCAGCCCCACTAATTTTACTAATATGAAGTTTTAGCAAATCTGATACCAAAGTACTTTCATCCTCTTGGTGGTAGGATCCTTTTTCTGTAATAGTGTGAATAGCACATTCACAAACACTGCATGCTTCTATTATTATATATACATTGTCTTGTCTGCCCTCAACTGCTTAATTTGTAACACCAAAAAGAAATGATGCTGTCGCACTGGTAATAATAATAGAGTGGGTGCTACTCGAGGTTCATGAGAATACAAAACACAGAAAAAAGGACTGACATATAGACAGACCAAACAGAACCTCTAGAGTGCACACCACAGTCTGAACTGTAGTTAAAAAATAACTTTTATTGTAGCCATTAAAATGGTAAATACAACCTTGCGAAATATAGAAAATATGAATGCACTGCCTCAATAAGAAATACAAATGAGATATTCATAAAGTCAATAACTGAACACAGCACAAACACATAGGTATAAGGTAGCGTACCTGGGACCGTGCCCGGAACGGGGGAAGCGCTGGCTGCGAGGCCGCTAGCTGTTTATTAGGGACAGATTCTTTCACTAGTTAGCCCAGGGGCTGTCTTGTACCTCACCGTTTCCAGTCATCTCTGGATCGATAAGTACTCATGTTCATCCCTAGTTACGTGTCATTTATGCTTCATGACGATTTAATTATGTATTGTCACTACCTTATACCTATGTGTTTGTGCTGTGTTCACAGTTATTGACCTTATGAATATCCCATTTGTATTTCTAATTGAGGCAGTTCATTCATATTTTCTATATTTCGCAAGGTTGTATTTACCATTTTAATGACTACAATAAAAGTTATTTTTTTAACTAAAGTTCAGACTGTGGTGTGCACTCTAGTGGTTTTATTTGGTTTGTCTATATGTCAGTCCTTTTTTCTGTGTTCGTTTGTAAACAGCAGGGCCCTCCGTCTTCTTATCGCGTCTGGTATAAAATGTTGACAGTCGATTGTCAACAGGTCAAAATGTCAACAGTTGAGTATTATGGCCCCGATTCACACTTAAGAATCTTGTGCTTCCTAAGTGTGTATTCTTCCGAAATGACATGCACAGTAGGTCATTTATGCAATATAAATATGCTAGGTTATAGAGAAAGGAGTATTAGGGTCAGGCTGCGGGGAAGGGAGTGTTAGGGTCACTCTGCGGGGAAGGGAGGGTTAGGGTAATGGAAGGGGAGGGTTAGGATTAGAATTATGGGAAGGGTTGGGGTGGTTTTTTGCCTTACCTTTTGGAGCACAGTGTTCGGTGCTCCGAGGATCAATTGCTATGCCTCATAAAGGCATAAGCAATCAATATCCCAGCCTATTTCATCAAAATAGGGCCATTCTTAGCGGGGACCCACATCTATGTAGCACATATGTAATCCTCACAGAATACTCAGCTGTCGATATTTTGACCTGTAGAAATTTCGTCAACATAACAATCAATATAACACACCTGCCCCTGCTTCGCCTCGATCTGTCTATCAGAATTGGATTGTGTCCTCATTCTAACCATTTTAGTGTTACATTGTCTCTCCTTGTTTATAATTATTTCAAGTCTGTTACCTGTACTGTGCTGTGGACCCTTTGTGGTACCTTTATAAATAAACAATAATAACAGTACATACTGTTCCGCGTCTACCATGGTAGACCCCTTGACAATATGGACAATGCACAATACATAAATAAAAATATACATTAAAAAACGTGTGTAGAATAACTTACACTGAATAAGTGTAATCATTAAGATGTGTTTCATAGACACAGAAAGGCTTAGGTGTGAAATGTTGCCTTTGGGGTTATAAAAACAGCCTATATTCATTTTTTTATCTGACCTATTAGTTTTGCAATGATATTGTGTAAAATAAAACATTATTAAGTCTCAGACCTTCCCTAGAATCCAAAATACTGTAAGAAAAAACTATGCAAAGTAAGGGAAAATAACCAAAAAATGTAGCCATTAATAGAAGTATACTGCAAGGCCAATTACCTACCCTATACTATATTCTAAATCACACATTTAGTCCTTGATATAGCCTTTGATATAAGACATAATGGAATGCTATTGATAATTAAGATCTTAAAATGTCCATTTCCCCATTTAATTGGTTTTATCTGCCAGTGCCATCACAGTGTCTTCTGTACAGACAGTAATATGGATAATATTTTGAGATCGGAATTCAAGTCCAGCCACATAATGTCATCTAGCAATTAAATGTTATTTGATAGTTGAGTCTGCAGCTCAGGTGCCGAAGAATTCCCGTCTCTGGTTGACAGTCTTTATAGCTTCATAAAATGAGTCTCTGAGGAAATCTGGGTATGGATGTTTTTTCCGATTGGAAATGCCTAGAAATAAAGTGCACTCTGTTATGGTCAGAATCAATGCTTGTTGTATAATGAATATGTCATCCAGGCAAGAAAAAAAACAACAAACCAAAGGAAAACACTTAACTCCTTCTGACAATAGGTCCTTGCAGAACATCATAAATATTGCGGCATGTGCCTAAAATTATATTTATTTATACCTTTATGACCCCTTCTTTACCCATGCCCAAGTGCACTCCTCTGATTAACTGTTACCGCGTCTGTCTTTGGTTTTCCATAGCGATGCCATGGTTGCATTCACTAATTGGGTCCCATGAAACTTTTGATCTATCTATCTATCTATCTATCTATCTATCTATCTATCTATCTATCTATCTATCTATCCATCCATCCATACACTGCATCAATTATCAGTTACAGCAGGAGGTGGCCTGATAAATGGGGTGATTTTCCATGAGGAAAAGGTTCCAATATCCTTCATCCCCCTCCTCTCCTGCTGGGACCAATAATACAATAATAGAGGCTGAAGAAAAACAGCTTCTGAGATTGACAGGATGCCCATTACACTGAGCGACTGCATGGACCTCCTTTTAATCTCTCCATTTGGAAAATGTCCACACACTTGGCGATATAGTTAGCTTGGGTTAGCTTGCGTCTTTTGACCATTATATCATACACGATTTTTGGATGACAGCACCAATCCAGTAAATTGCCAGCCTTACACAATTTAATTCACTATTTCTATTGGTTCTTGTATTGATTTAAAACAGTGTAACGCTGTCCTGTAAAACATTGTTGAGACTTTAATTGAGCCATTAATTTTAGGTCATTTTTGCATAATGAAACATGTAAATTGCATCTGTCACTTGTAACTAGCGTATGCTTTTGCCCAACTCATATCACCATAGTCTTTCCTTTTATTCTACTAACCAGCAAAAATGACTGAACAGACTATACTATATGATGACACATGAGGCTGCTAAGTGGTGCAGTGATCAATAGAGAGTGCTGTCCATTTAGGTAATGGACATCTTTGTCATATCAGCTGTTAAAGTATTCTAAAGTGATGGGTCCCTATGCATCTATAAGGCAGAAATCATCCTCTCTGTGTAATATTACTGGGCACCCTTGATAGGTATTTGTGCATTTGAAGTTCTCACATATTGAACTGCTCCTAGCAATCACTGAGTAAGATTGCATTATTGAAAGTAAATGCTTTTTCTCTTTGCTTTGCAATATTCTGTCTATTTTTTTGGTATTAAATTAAAATAAAACACATATATACACAAGATACATTTTCATTCACATTATATTTTTTCACTTTTTCTGGTGTTATATGTTTCTTTTATTCTGTTAAAGCGCTGGCTCTGCAGCCAAATATTAAACATTTAGCACAAGAATGCATTTCCATACCTATTCTTTCCCCAGGGCCTAATAATATCTGTTTGTAAATGTGCTCCTATTCTCAGGCCTTATCATGCAAGCATATCACAGCATGAGCCACAACTCTTAATGACATATATTTACATTACACTAGGAAAGCTATCTTATTTCAAATGTGATTTTGGCCCTCTGGCTAAAAAGCCCAGGGACCTTTTGTAGGTAAGAAGGGCGAAGTGTTTTGTTACTGACCTGACCTCCTGAGTAAGTTAAGTTGACCTAAAATAGTCGGAGCTTAACATAAACTAAAATGGGTTTGAATAAATACATATTTATATAACTCTGATTTTGCTTTCTATTTTCTACTGTTAAATTCTTTCCTTGGGTTACATCTTTTAAATAATCCATGATAGTCAGTAATATAATAATCTTTATCAGCTTCAGTAAGCAAATAAGAGAATAGGATAATGTTTTAACAATAAGAATTTTAATTACATTGTTGCTTATTTGAGTTAACAATTAGCAACTGAGCAGTATTTATGTGGAAATGTTTTATGTAATTTGTTTATCTTTTCTGCTTCTGAGGAACCACAACAATGCCATGCTACCATAATAAACAGTAAAATATAGATCCTGTGTTTCTATGTTCACCAACTGGTAGCTATGTAACAGCTAAACCAAATCACAATATATTGAAATCTTTGTGGCATTTGTTATGATGTTTGGAGTTAACCTGTCAAGGCTGAAATCGATTGAAATTACAGATCAGACTGTGAGGAGGAAGTTGTTGTAATGTGACCTGTTACTTCTAAATAACTGGTTAATCCATCTGGGATTAAACGATAGATGAGTTTATTTACTCATACTCACTTGAAAACATTGCAGCAAAGATGAATTTTGTACCTCGGCATACTTAACTGTAACTGATGACAGGTTGTGTGATTTTCCAAGAGTATCATTGTATTAATCTCTATCATTGATCATTGTATTTTGATCAGTGACTAGATCAAAAATAAAATCAATTTAGTCATTGTGACTGTAGATGTTCAGTAGAATCCAAATACTGACTTCTAACAATATATCATTGTTACATTAGTGTGAGGTAGCTATTCAAGTTAGAAGAAAAGCCATCCGTACTGTATATGCAAGAAAATTACTTTTCTATTCAGGAATTTCTCCCTCCATCAATAGATGAGGCAATATGTGAAGCACATACAATAAGGCATCAAATAAGACATCTTAGGTTCTTTAAAACATCTTCTCAGTTATTTGTGTAGTTGTTCTTATTAGTTAGAATAAGACATAGAGTTTATTAACAAAAGCTCCTCAATTGATTTACTGCAGTTTTCTTTCACAGTGAACAGGAAAATGTATATCCATTTGTAGTGCTAGCATTGTATAAATTAGAAAGAGGTGGGTAGGTGCTCTATCAAAACAGCCTTCATGTAGGCCATGTCATGGTCAGATTATTCCTGTCCTTGATGCAAAGCCCCTCCCTTCTTCACTCATTGATGGCCCAAGGTCACATGCCATGCCCTTCCCTCCAACTAAACCCACAGGACAAAGTTTCCCCTCCTATATATTGGGGTGTAATATATTGTGCTCCATTGGGTAACATAATCTCTATCTAAATCTTCTTAAATATTCGTATATTTATAAAACACTTTCAGAATAGTCTCACAAAAGAAACTAAGAATTGTGATTCGATCACTAATTATCTGCCGCATTAATTATTGCACTGCTGTCCTTATTGGTCTCCCAAAATACAAAAAAAATATTCTCCACTATAATCTATATTCCTTACAAAACACTCTGCCAGTCTCTAAATCAGTTTCCTACAGTTTACAGAACCAAATACACTATACTCTTACTAACTGACAAAGCCATCAACAAGACTGGACCAACATACATAACTTATCTCATCAGAAGATGTGTCACAACTCGTTCTCTCAGATCTTCACATGATTTGCTACTGTCTTCTACACCTAATAAATGCTCTGATTCCCAGTTACAGGATTTCTCTAAGCCAGAACCGAATCTCAGCAATCTCAGCAATAACCTTAATATAATAAATATATTGTGGCTCTTAATGAGAATAAAGGCTGTGGACCTGATTCATACTGAAGATAACCAGGAAATTTGTACGCGCAGATTCACAAAACTATGCACTTAAGTTGAAAGTAAATTCCCCTACACTCCCCTCGTTCTTATGGATCTTTGCTGACTTCCGCCTCCATAGGGCTATCTTAACTCTCCGGGCCAGATTTACTAAACTGCGGGTTTGGAAAACTGGAGATGTTGCCCATAGCAACCAATCAGATTCTAGCTGACATTCTCTAGTATGTTAAAAGAAAGTGCAAGCTAGAATCTGTTTGGTTGCTAGTAAATCTGGACCGTAGAGTGTAAGTTTGCGAGCGAGACAACTTAACAACGCAACAACTGGGTTATAACGTGTTACAATCCAGTCTTGTTTTATTATTATTTCTTAAAATGGTAAAGCACCGCATAAAATGATGGTGCTATAAAAATAAACCATGTTGTTAATTATGTTGTTAATAATAATAAAAATAGTAGTAATAATAATAATAACAACATGACATTCCTTTAATGCAAACAATGCAAAATACACTCAAATTCCAGAAGCTAGTTTGTAACAATTGGCATTATCGCCCAGATAATGTATAAAGCATTAAGCCTCACTAGATGCCGTTATCCAAATAAACGTTGTAAACATGCTTAAATGATTGATGGTAATGCACATCCACATCCTTATGGTTCAGACACCACAATGGAGGGTTGGTCAATACACCTTTTTATGTCTTCTGAATGTCGAGTATTTTAATAATTATTTAAATAGTGAGTGACATGGTTTGTTTATATGGAAATAGCCTGAAACCAAAAAAAAAAAAAAAACCGTTGCAAAGTAAATATTGATTGACTTCAGTTTAGTTTATTTTTGGTTTATTATTCTTGCTATATTATATTACGTGTGTGTAAGCATGGTGAGTGGCAGAGGGTTTGTATGCAGCTCGTACAACTCTTGGTTATGCCCTGGCCCCATTTTCTGTGAGGCTGGTGCGTAACATTTATGGTAGGGTCCTGGGTACGGACTTCAGGATCGCGTGAAGTTCCGCTAACGTCCAGCAGCGGAATGTCTCGATCTGGTCCAATGTCCTCCAAACATAAATAAAGCTTTTGATTCTCACGTATTGTTTAGTGGTTTGTATGTTCGTAAAATTCTGCTTGTTCAGTTTGAGCTATCTAATTAGTGAGTGATAGCAAGTTCCGCTAGGTCACATTAATTAGTATTCCTTTAAAGAACCTTTGGGTTGACCAGACTGTGTTTTGTTCTGAAGCCTGGCATAATATATTTTATAGCCAGTATTCCAAGATGTTAATCTGATAAATTTTACATTACACTATTACAAAGCGGGGAAAGATTCATTCTTCTTACAATACAATATATGGGCTCCTCTAAGCATGTGAAAACTATTTAAATATAAAGAATATCTGAGTAAGCAAATTAAGCTTGTGCTCAGAACACAGAGGAGAGGGTGTGATTAATGGCATAAGTAATGAATATCTTCTGTCCTCAAAAACCACAAAAAATGTTGGTTTCCTAGTTCGGATCTATGGACAACACAGCTGCACATCTGCGAAAATGTGGTCATACTGTATGTCTGACATTAATATACTATATTGCTATAATTGCTACTACAGGACCACAGTTAGTCTTACAATCCAGCAGACAGACCTTTTGACTATGTCTAATGATCATTGTTTGATACTTCAGAGACTATTAGAGACTATCGGTTACTGTGATATACATACTTCATTCTACTAATTTATCTAAAGTTCAGTTGACTTTTGAAACTAGATAGCCTACAAGGGACTCACTTATTATAAGAGAACACAGGACCCTACTGTATCTTCTAAAGACATTTGCTATCACACTAGTGACATGACAGTTAGTGAGAAATATATACTAGACTTTATATTTAACCAATGATTTTATTTTAGTGTATTACTATTTACTGCATTATATGAAATATGAATCATATTCACTCTGTATCTATGAACCATGTGAGCCAACATTATTTCAGTTAGTTTAGTTCTCCTGAGCAGGATCCTCCATCCCCTGGCCTCCTCTACATCTCAGCCTCGGTTCATCAGAATCTGTTGGGTTTCTCTGTCTTGTTTGTCATTATTTTGTCGTAACCTGTAATAAACGTACTGTTTGTCATTTTGTTCATACTGTGTAATCTATACAGAGCTGTGTGCTCTTTTTGGCGTTTTATTATAAATAAACATCAGTAATGATGATAATAATAAATGATAATAGTTTGGCCTATTGATCAAAACCCTGGGCAGAATTGTTCAGTTAGCAAAATAATAGAAGTACTATAATCTATCTATCTATCTATCTATCTATCTATCTATCTATCTATCTATCTATCTATCGATCTATATCTATCTATCTATCTATCTATCTATCTATCTATCTATCTATCTATATATATATATATAACCGTACATATGTTTTACTCATGGTGTTAATAGTTATTATGTCAAGGTTAAATACACTAGAAAGTCATCATTTTTGTTAGGTTACAAAACTTTAACCTCAGGCTATTTCCACAGCTTATACTAATCTCTTAAAAGGCTTTTTCCATACTTTCATGCATTTTTGTACTAGTCTTTCTTTTCTAACAGGTTGGCAAATCTCATCATCACATAATATATTAGTTGCTAGGGTAACTGGCAAACGTGCAATTTGAGCAGGTAAACCCTTATGTTGTATAAACTTCAATTTTATATTTTATTAAGAAGTGATTATACCAGTTCTTGTCTATGAAATGTTTTTATAAATCAGATTATTTCTGATTTTATTTGCCCGGAAAATCTAATTATGAATACTATCAACAGATTTAGTTATTAGTGTTGTTGCTGTTGTTATAATAATAATAATAACAATGGTCCTGATCCAGACTTAATAAAGACAGTCGATTTACGCAAGCGGGAGTGTAAATCGGTCTGTGGGAGTGCACTGCACACACAGGGCCGGCCAGCAGGATGGGTGTGGGAGGGGGCAGGTATGCCCGCGCATGCCGCCCAATCCAGACTCCCGATCCATCTCCGTTTTAAGTGAGGATAGATCGGAACGCTTAAGGTAGTGTACTTGGAACTAAAGTCATACGACTGAGGGGAGAGAGCTCCGAACTCCGTGTCTGCAGAATTCTGGCTCCAGCCCTACATTTTTTCTTTTAACCGCTGATTAAAGCCACGTTCTTAGATCTTAGAGTCAGTATTGCTCTTACAATACGACGTTCTGTTATTTTATGACTAAAACATATTATTATAATATAATTCCAAGCAAATAAATACCAGCAATTTATATTTTTTATTTTACTATCCATTTAGAGCTGCTTCCGTATAAAAACATTTCTTTGCACACGTTACATATGAGATCTTTTTTTCTGGTCAATTTACATACCTAATAAGCAATTAAACCTCATTTGTTATTTCAAAGGATTTATTTTAATAGAGAAAAAAAAGCAGACTGGTGGCTGATAACACCCTTAAAAACTTCTCAGCTCAACAGAATTGTAAAATGCAAATATGGAATAGGATAAGTTCTACATTTCTCATCCTAATTGGTGTTTCATTTCAAATGCGTGCTGTATTCTCTATGTAAATTCACAAGAAGCTGTTACCACTGCGACAGGTGAATCCATGTATGATATTTACAAGCATTAGATATCTTTTATTTAAGTTTAATAAATATGCTAAGGGCCAGATGTACTAAGCTGCAGGAAAGGAAAAGTGCAGATGTTGCCCATAGCATCCAATCAGATTCTAGTTCTCACTTTCCTATTACAAACTAGAGAATGTAAGCTAGAATCTGATTGGTTGCTATGGGCAATATTTCTATTTTTCCTTTCGAGCAGCTTAGTAAATCTGGGGCTAAGTGTCTCCAACACAAACATGGCCCATGTACTTGTAGTGTCTTAATGCGATTGTAGATACCTATCACAGTGTACAGTACAAAGTGTCTTTCTTTTGTTTTGATATCTCAGTAGTGAAAATTACCGGTGTTTGATCGATGGGTGGAGAAATAGTCATGAAGGGAGTTGTTAAGTATTGACAGGAGCTGCTCTTAAAGCCTGGGGAAGTATAGGGTCAATGTGAGGTTAAACTTGCTGTCACATCTATGCACAGGAAATGGACTATAAGATGGAATAGTTCCTCTCCCTGTGCACATTGTAATGTTAGAGGAAACTGGTGTGAAAATAGAGATGCTTCATGTGTATACTCTATCCCTTGCTTGACTGAAAGTAAAAATCACTATAAATTGAAGTATTTTATTTATATGCTAAAATAGGGGTTTAACTACAAATAGTTAATTCTGTGCTGGCTTGTTTTAGTGATTTTGTTTAATATATTATTTTCCCCTAGTGCTAATCATCCTCTTTAGTGTGGTTCAGCTGCAGAATAGGAAATGGAGAGAATAAAATACTGTATATAAGGTGTCTGCCAAACACTTAACTTCAGTGTATTACTCTACTCTGGGTTGCTACAGTTCTGGAAACACTAGGTAATCTTTTCCTTTTGTGATATATTTTTCTCACTAATAAATTTCCACTAGAAGTTTGAAAGACCTGGTTCCTGACAGTTCCATAGAGCTGCTAAGAAGCTGCTGAAAAAAAATTCTATACTTAAAGAATTTATGGCAGTGTTTTCTACAAAAAAGCAATGTTAAAATAATGCAGCATTTGAAGTGGCACTAAAATTTAACGCCGAAACAATTTTTGATTTATTAAGTGTGCCAGAAAAAGCTATTATTTTTAATGAATAGGAATATTCATTGAAAAGAGGAACCGAAAATTATAAATATCATTTTCTACATGTTTTTATTGATTGCAGAACACACTTGCTCTCTATAGACTGTACACTATAATTATGTTTAATTATGTACAAATAACAATATCAGGAGGACAAAAGTGGACAGTTAGGTACTGTATGTGTGTCTCATTGGACAGTTTCTATCCAATCAGAAATCACTTACACTTAAGTTCATCCTATAATAACCATTTTTAATCTTCAGAGTTTCACTGATCACGTAACCCTTAATCAGCAGTTGTTGTTCACAGAATACAGAAAATAAGGTAGGTATGGTACTACTGAAAGGACTCCCACCTTTAATTTTCTGGGAGTCATTGTTTTTGAGTGAAGTTATTTTGTTGAACATATTTATATAATTTTATTTGCACTTTTATGTGCCTTGGTCAACATGCTGTCTGTTATTTCTCTTTACTTTGATCCAATTTAAGGTAGTATATGAGTATATAGTATGTAATAGAGACCAAAGGCATTCAGTGTACTAAATGCTCAGTCCAACTGTATCAGAATTGCGTGTATATATTTTAAAAGATACAGTGTCTAAGTTAGTGTTCTTAGTCAGATTATACAATTTATATCAGTGGCAAACACAGGATTTTGAAACGGGGGTTTCCAATGTGTGTAATACATGTGGAGTTTATTAGGGGTCTGTACATGGCACACTACATAAAGTACATGTGGTGATATGTACATGTGGTCTAGTTATGGCACATACTTCAATATATGGGGTTTATATTAGGCTTTGCGAATGGCACAGTATATACAGTATAGAGTATGCTATTTCCAGACCACTATATATATTATAGTATGTGTCAATCTCAGACCCATAATATATAAAAATTGAGCATAGTGGAAAAAACAATCAGCCAACCATATTATAAAAGTGATATGTTTTGGCTGTTTGTCGGCAGCATTGCCTGGATCATGATTCTCCACACGTGACGATAGGCCCGATTTTCACATAGTGTGTGTCTACCCTAAGACTACCATACACGGAGGCATAGTCCATTACAGGCATCCGGGGGCGTATGCACTGAATTATATACATTACCTGCAGGCTGTTCACTTTATCACAAATGTCAAATATGCTACAGAGAACTGAAGTTGTATATTAGACATCTTTTTAAAGGTGAATGGGAACATTGTACAAGGCAATATATAGTATAGTATATAGTATAACTATATATATATATATATATATATATATATATATATATATATATATATATATATATACAAA
>WWET01000392.1:176149-217405 GCA_011038615.1 Limnodynastes dumerilii
GAGAGAAGCTTGCGCCGAAACCACGGGCCTCAAGTCACTTGCGGGAGATTTGCTGGCTCTCCCGGGATACCGGGAGTACTGCCCGAATTTCGGGAGTCTCCCGGACATTCCGGGAGAGTCGGCAACCCTGATATATAGTGTTTACAGCTCTGTGGTGGGATTCCTCTTCAAAGTTGGTGCGCCACTCCCCTTTTTAAAGCCAACACTGTGAAGCCAAACTCCTTTTGCCAACACCCTTTTTCGTGTTTTCCTAATTTTTTACAGACACACACACACACACTCACTCACACACACACACACTCACACACACACTCACACACACACTCACACCCACACACACACACACACACACTAGTTGTGGAGGGTTTCTTGGCTACAGTGGGTAGAGTGGGTGAAGCATGCAAACTTGCAGGTCTTAAAATAAAAGGCTTTTGAAGAGTTAATCAAATGAGCTTATTGCACTTTCCATTTGTTTTCTGAAAAAAAACTGCAATACTAAAAAATAAAAAATAGTAATGGATTATCTCGTGTTTGAATCTTTTTTTTTTTTTATTTTTTATTTTTTTTTATATTCAGACCTGTAGTTATTCTACTCTGTCATCATTCGCAATGCATCTGATACCCTCTTAAAAGGGTTATAGTTGAAACATTATTGTCAATCCCCCATCTTACTTCACTTAAATATCTTATATATTTCATATGTTTTTAGCACGCCTATTTTTGGAGTGTGGGTTCCCGTTGCGAACGGCACTATTTCATTAGTACCATTCTCTCCCAGCCAGCAAACGATTGCTTATGCCTCGAAGAGTAGCTATTCTATCCCCAACCCAATCTCTAACCCTAACCTAAAGTCTCCCCCCCCCTGCAGCCTAACCCTGTCTCCCCCCGCAGCCTAACCCTAAGTCTCTCCCCACTCTCTCGGAAGCCTAACCCTAAGTTTCCCCCACACACACACAGCCTAACCCTCAGTCCCCAGAGAGTGTTACTCTCATCCCCGATGGTTCGCCAGCGGCACTTCCAAAAAAAAATAAAAAAAATTATCCAAAAGGGCTGTCATTCAAAATAGAGACAGCCGAAAGGCAACTTTCAGCTCTCCCTACTTCAAAATGACAGACGTTTGTGCAGGGACTTGCATTGCTCTTTTTCCTGTTTCAGTTACTGTAGCAGTATCTTTCAACACCCACCTTTATTAATAAGTCTTTAAGTCACATGATTTCTGATATAGTAAAAATGAAAACATTCTCAGCACTAGTGACACCAATGTCTTAATGTCTTTTACAAAATAACGGCTTTTGCATCATAATAACTGTGTTTATTTTGTGGAGTTTGTTAAACAATTGTACAAAGTGACAACATGATATATTACCATTAGAAATTGCAATCACTCTCCTTCATGTTGTAACGTTAAATTATAATAAGAGACAAACAAGGATTCATTCCGATCCATCATCACAGCTAATCTGAAAAGGATTAGGCAGATTTAAATGGTATTGTAAAAATAATAAGATAAATTCACACAAACATTTATTGATTTAAGAATTACAGCCGGGCAGTCTTCACGTTGCCGGATATTTTTATGATGTCTGAATAGGTTTATCTTAAGCAGACAACCTTTGTATGTGTGCTTTGCTCTTAAATACTATATATAGTTGTACTGATTGCTCTGTCCCCGCAGCAGCCTATCTAGGAACAGAGCCCTCTTGTTAGAGCATATGTAGTGTTGTTCCATTTATAGTGTTCTAAGTGATCAACCAGCTGTAGTCTGTGTGCCATATCAACTAGGCCATACAAAGGAGGATAGCCAGAGTACAGTACATGAGAACAGTTATTGTTATAGCTAAGTGACACTGGTGATTTATGAACCGCCAAAATGGCTTGGCTTTGAATAGGTTCTGTCTCTACATCTGTCTTTTGTGCTTTTTTTTCTGTTGTCTTGGCGACATAATGTCCCCACAGGCCCTTGAAATAGTTTTGTGGTCCTGATGAAAGTGTTTGTTACCTTCTCCTTCTCTTAATATTTTCCTCCTTTTTTTTTCTTTTCTTTCGTGAAAGCTTAAGACAAAGCCTATGAATGCGAAATCAGAGGGGAATGGGAAAGTAAGTGGCTGGACTTTGTCACTGTTACACTCACTTCATCACACCTGACACCAGCTTAGCAGTACTTGGAGTTCAAAGGGAGAAAAACAGACTTTTCCTGGTATCATTTAGCCCCAGGTTTTAGACTGTCATTAGAAAATGCTTCCCGACGTGCCTTTTTTTGAAATAACACATTTAAATTAAGTTGTTTAAGAAGTATTTGGGGTTTCTTTTGGCTTTGCGTTGTTATTAGAAGTCTGTTAAATAAGTACGGTGACTTTTCGGTGCCTATTTCCTCTGTTAAAAGACATCGATCCTATACGTCTCCGAGTCTAGCGTGCGTTAAAAAGAATTCCTTGAATCTGCCAACAATAAAACTTCAGCTAAGCCCCAGTACATTTCCTCCTCTGAAAAAACAGACTGTAGGTTTTCTTTTTGGCATCATCTTTCGTGTAATTTAAATACACTGTTGCCTCAAAAAGTTATGGCCTGCTTTATCTTTACATTCGGAAACTGATTCGGCTAGAGACTAGTGTAAGAGAAGCAGAACCTTGCTGTGATGCAACACCGCAGAGCATAAGGCATTGATATTGATATGCATTCTGCCAGATCTATCAGGAATAAACTTACTTTGAAACATGACAAAAACACCAAGTCATCAATAAAGTGGAAAAAGCCCCATCGCCTTGTTTGAGAGTGGATTTAAAGCATTTCACTTAATCACGCTATGCAGAATTCAATATAAACATACTTCATGGATGGGTAGTTTGTCTTTATAAATACAGTCTCTGCAAGTAATCTCAAGATCAATTATGCACACCCCTTTCCCACTCTTAAAACATGCCCATTTATTATGTTAACTCACGATGATATCACTAGCATCTGACTGTTAAGGGAGATTAGTGATAGAATTCATTAAAGATTTACATGCTGCTGGGAGTAAGTAAAGCATTCAGCTGTCAGTCATCCTCTACCTTCTATCTCACTCACTTGCAAATTTTAGGTAATTAAAATGAAATATTCGGTGGTGTCTTGTTTGTGTCTTCAAATATGCTTTCTAACTATGAAACTTGGGCCTCTTAAAGGCTAATGACTAAAAGACGGCATAGGATTTATTAATGGAAATCCAGTCCAAAGTAATTTAAAGATTCGCTTTAAAACACAGTCTTAAATCATTTTAGGCTTTCATTTTGTACTTTTTTTTTTCTCATTTTGTTCATTTTGGCAAATTCCTTATTTTCCTGGTTAATTGTGTATTTATTGGAAGACAAAAATAAAACTAATTGTGTTGACAAATCTAAACCTAAAAAAGTATTTTGGTCATATGGGTTTCACTATAATAATTTCATAGAAGCTGATAATTATTTTAAAATCATTTATGAACTTATTCAGGCTTCCGTACAGGGGGTGCTTTCTGATGGCAAGGTTGGGAAAATGCTTGCAATGGCCAATGCGTCACACACATGTCACACTTTCAGTACACATTTCTGCAGTGTTTCTGAAGGTGGGACAGGGCAAGTGCAAGCGCTAATGGCAGGGGGGATTTCTTTAAATCTTCTAGATTGGTGTGCCAGCACCCTCTGTCCTATCCAGGCTTCCGATCTGTCCTCATTTTAAATGAGAATGGATTGGAGAAGTTAAGGTGGGGGTCAGGGGTGGGTGGACTGTGTGAATAAGGGAACTGACCTTACTTGCATGGAAGGTCCCAGCGGAACTCTGAATCCGGTCCTATGTGCCATCTTTAGGGGTTGAATATTTGAAGATCATGAAATGTTATCCTTAAAGCCTGTAGTTTTTAATGTAGTCTAATCAAGTTCATACCTCATCAATTGAGTCAAATTAGTGTATGGCCAAAGGCCTATACACGATAACCACATTGAAAATTGGACTTTCAAGTTTCTATGTCAATTACAAGTGTGTGTTTCCTTAAGATCGATTTAATGTTTATTTTAATTAATGTAATAGTTGTCTATATTAAATGTTACATTACTAACACGTTCATTTAGTTCCATAGTAAATCATAAACCTCCCTATAATGCATCACACATTTCAATGAGACATTTTTTAGAATGTCACTTTTTGGAGGCTACCATAAGGTCCAGAACATTTGAAATATTTCACTGACCTTAAAAGCGAAAGTAAAGAATATTTCATATTAGTGGATAAAAAAAAACCTTCTTAAAATATAGAAAAACAGAAAATATATTTACATTTAGATATTTCTACAGTGATTCTATTTAACATGTATAATACAGATACAAGAGAAACGGATTTACTTAGTTATTCAGAATGAAGATGCATTGGCAAGCTGAGATACTCTCCAGAATTTCATAGTTCTGTTACAACAGAGATTCTACCAATCCCATATCTCTCCCTAAATTAACAGTGCCCATAGGGGCTAAGGTATCTAAGAATACACTTAGGTTATTTGTATTTGAAAATAAGCAATATAAATTAGTTTTCACAGAACAGAACAGCACTATCACATTAAAGCGAAGACTTTACAGCAGTATAACAGAAATGTTTAGTTTGGTATTTGTAGTCTAGATATAAAATACAGTGATATGCAATTGATTCTGTTCTGGTTACCTTGGTCACTGAGGATCACTGTAATGGATAGCACTATGCATAGTCTCTGTTACACTAACACTTGTATAGCACATATGTTAGCTAATGTTTTTCAACAACAGTTTTATTGTCATACAACTCATCTAATACATGAAGGATGTGCTTTGTCAGTCCAGTCTTGTGTATGCTGGCAGCACTCACTGATCAGCTGGTTTTTTTCAGGTTTTTTTTATCAGATAGTCGCTACAGCGACTCCGGTCGGATCGAATATTGTAATCCCAACAGGGGCTGGCTGGCAAATTTTAGCCTGGGGGACAAGCCTACAGCAGTGGCCTATAAATAACAGACCATCTTTAAAGTGATGTCTTGGGTACAATAAATATTTATCAAGAATAAAAGAAAAGAATGTGCAACATGTAAAAAATCGATTACTCCAGAATTGTACAGGCATTGAAAACACTTGTAATATTCACCGCTATAGACTGAAACCAACATAGCTTTCAGCTAATCAGGTTCATTCATATATATGTAACAAAATGGGAGATCAAAAAAGTGAAGTTTTTGTTTGAGTACATTTCGTTTAGTACAGTAAACATTGTACAAAAGTAGTATCACATCGAATTTAACATTGTATTTCATAACACATTAAATCACCCTCTTAAAATACCAATTTTATATAAAAAATAAACACAATTGTTCTACTGTGATAGCTTCTACAGGCCAGATCCAGAGCTACATTTCCATTACGTTTCAAGGCGTAGTGTATTTTCTAGGCACTCCCCTTGGCCGTACGTACTTTTGCCATTTTACGCTTCCCAAACCCTACCTTAACTTTTCAAAGCATAACTACTGATGTACGTACAGGCTGCACGTACATAACTGCCTAAGCACACCCATACTGTATCATTTATATACCTCACCCCGCCTTTGAATCGTAATTACAGGTGTCGTATGAATGTCACTCCTCCTCGTTCGTAGTCACGCTGTTGATACGATTCTGGTAAGTACGTTCAGAGTTACTTGGCGTAACATCTGCCACGCGTATGCGCAGTACATACAAAACCGCGTTTTTTCGTCAGTGGCTAGCGTACTTAGTTCTGAATCTACCCCTATGACCTCAGATGGGAGTTTATTCCACTTATCAACCACCCTTTCATTGAAGTCATTTTTCCACAAACCTTCCACCATCCAGTTATGCACATGCCCTCCTGCCCACCAGCCCAGTTTGCCACTGAATTCCAACATGTGTGTTCGACATTCAATAGTTTTACCTACTATTCTGTATTGATTTCCTGATTTTCCTACCATACAAAGGAGCAGTTATTCTGGTATTTGCTCACCATTATTCATTTTTTTGAAAAGGCTATAAAATAATGGACAGAGATATATTTCTTAAATGTATTGCCATAACGAGAAGCTCTATTAGCTCTCCAATTTGTGGACTAAATCAAATTATCTTCATTAGTGCTTCAGTTGATGTACTTTCTATAGGCCTGTCGTGGTTTCATATTTTCCATTATGGATTCAGCAAATGAAACAATCATCTATTCATTTATTATCACACTATTTGTATTTGTCTTTATTAATTCAATAATACTTAGCAGGGAGAAGACATTTCTTTGTAATGTCCAGATGTCTGTAATACTTAGGCTTAAAAGTATTAGATTGAATGCATTTAAGAAATGATGTTCCATCTGTAACTGATTCTCCATCTGTATTGCCACGTTTTAACATGAGACTGTACCAGTATTTGAAAATAAGTAACACATTTTTTCTTTATTTCCCTGGATTATATTTTAATATATTACTCTCTGTCCACTGTGAAAAGAAAACAAATTCTGTTGGAGAGGAGAGTATAAATTATTTGCGAGTTGGCTGTAGTAAAACTGTGGGATTCTGTGCAAAACCTCATTTTCTGTGGAGGATTTTTACTCCCTGCATGTAATTGAACCTTCCGGATACATCTTTAAATATTCTAGGATTTATAGACGGGTTTTACACAAGTGAAAATAAGCACAGAGTACAATGAAAACCAATACTTTTATTCATTTAGTAGCTCTCTCCATGACTGTGGAAAAAAGACATTATTAATTATGTATCAAATACACACATGCATACACTGGCCTCTGGAGAGCAGAGAACCATCCGTTGTTACAAGTTATGTCATTTTCACTGAGGTTAAGAATAACTATTGAGCTGCAGCTGGATGGGAACATAGACGTATCAAATACAACCCTATTTGGACAACCTAAACCTAGAGGTGGTTAAAGCCCTAGGTAGAGGATGTAATCCCTTTAGGTGTCACTTTAAGTACCGTAGCCTTCTCATACAGCAGCCGATTCTGTAGTGCCTTGTAGTAGTGTTGAGAAGGAGGAGGTTTGAACCAGCAGTATGTGCATATGGTACTCTGCCAGAGCACAAGGACTTTGGGCCCAATCTTGCGCTATGGACGACAGGGTAATTACGCACAGCGGTACGTAATACCCCTGGTCATCATACATAATGAACGTTATGTACACCGCTGTGCAGGCAGAGATAGACATGGTAATGAGAGGATGGGACGGGGGGCCGTAAGGCTGAATATGTGATCGTAAAGATTAAGGTACGAATCTGGACACGTAAGTGTCCGGATTTACTACTGAGAGCGAGGAGCGCAGGGGGCGTGCACTTCCCGCTATAAGGACAGCCGTAATGACCTCAAAGCACCTCTCGGATTGGTACAGATCCCCATTTGATAGTTGTATTTGGATAATGCACTTCCTACTGAAAATGTTAGGAGTGATCTAGATATTATAGTTTGTTACCAGGCTTAGTATTTAGCATTCCTAATATATAATCAATCAGTATAATGTTAAGTACTCCTATATCCTATAACTAACAACAGTGGAGATCCGATGCTATATCCATAACTCCTGTGTATGTGCTGGGAGGCCATTTGTACGCAAGCATGACCCTGACCTTAAGAATTCCATGTTGTCTCCACGGAAATGGGGACAGCGCGGAAATCAGGATAGTACGTTAGGACTATTTAAATACCTGCAACCTAGCATGCCCCACCCTTGGAGAGATGTCCAGCAGAGAAGATCTAGATCTGCAGTGCGCATGTGCGATTGCCACACTTCGTAAGTCTGGATCTGGACCTATGTCTTTGAAATATAGAACTTTAACACTTTACATTTCCTAAGAAGTTGTATAATGAAAAATATGATGACAGGGCCATATCTCACTAATGAACCTTATCATAACAATAATAGTCAAAATTCATTTTATTCATTTTTAGTTTTTTAAAATGTGCGCTCATTAGCGTTTATGGAACAACAAATAGAAAGCTTTTTGTTTAGCAAACAATGTACATTTTGCAGATGCTTCTGTTGAGTAAAGTAATAATACTCACATGACTTGCCTACATGATGCTTTGTACTGAAGTAAGTGCTTTATAATGACAAACATGTGTTCACCTATTCTCTGAATTATTTCACCACTAAGGGTGGTATTCTATTCATAGCTTCATTTTATCCCAACAAATACTAACCGTTCCCACTGTTCTAGTGAAATTGATTGCTGCGCAGAACTAATTTATGTATTTAATGATCATTGTCAATGATTTTCCTTTTTAATTTTCAGGAGACTATTAAAATACCTTAACTTTTTATAGAGACACATGAAAAGGCAAAAATAAAGACATACCTGTCAGAAATTATTTGCAAGTGATAAATGATATATAATTAAGGTAATATTGAAATCTGGCTGCTGTAAATCTTTGTAATCATCCAATCAGATTTAAAGGGAGAAATTGAATATTTGAGGTTGGGTTGCAAAAACTGCACGATAGGTCTGATGGAATCAGAGAGCTTCCTCCAGCCAATCAGAATCAGGGCTGGATTGTCTAGAGAGGAATTCCCCAGAAGGGACCAGACTGCAAAAACCAAACAAAAATGTAAGGATGATTATTGAAAATAAGTATTGGAAGAATAAAATGAACATCAATAAATCTAACATTGTCATGAGGCTTTCATATTGATGATCTAGAGACAGTGAAATAGATTAAAAATTGGCAATTGAATTGCTCTTAAAATTTGACCTGGTTGTAGCATTTCACTTATTTATTATTTTCTTTTCTTCAAGCAGATGTAACACACCATATGGGTTAATATCCTTCTACTCCTTGGGTAATAATGCTTCAATGATGCAGTTTATCATTAAAAATTGAGTTACACATTGTAGCTCACTGACAACTTGTTTCCTCTCTGGTTCTAAATAGAAGGAGACATGCTGTTTCTGCACGAGACAGTTGTTGAGATATATGTTTTCCTAGGTACATTGTATGACCCTACAAACTACACTGAAATGAACACTATTAGTTGCAGGAAGCCTTAGAACACGAGCACTCTTGTGTCAATAGAGAAAAGACAGATTTATTGCATGGTGTCATGTTAGATATATTAGCATATCAATGAAAACAGTTCTAATTAGCTAGAAAGGAAATGTTGTACCTTGGAAACCTTAGGATAAAGAACTCACAATGCAAATAATATGAATCAAAAATGACTTGGCAAAACACCCCAATTCACTCTGCAACAAAAAAATAACAATATGTTAAAGCATATATATAATTGGATATGTCTGGCAAAAAAAAGTCCAAAAAATAAATGACATTCTCAAATATGCATAGAATAATTTTTCTAATAAGCATAGTGTTTATATTTTATATTAGCAAACCCTGCTCATACTCAGGCAGTTGAGGTTTTAGGGATTATAGCGGTTATTAACTGGAAAACGGGACGCATGTCTGTGGCACAGTACAGTGCATTTGTGTTTATTATATATGTGTGTATCTTTATTTTTTAAACAGAATCCTGATTCTTACTATTTGTTCTTTATAGATTACATCTCTTTTTTTTTCTTATTTCTTATATATATAATACAGGCATAAGTAGATGACTTGTTACATGAGAAGGTAAATTTAATATTTTATAAAATGTCATTTGCTATTATATATATTGAACAGAGAAAAAACTAAAGTAGTGAATTGCTGCACATTGCCAAATTATTCTTCTATATCTGTGTGCCCTTTTTCTACAGAAAATACAGAAAATATGCCACGCGCCTATAGCATTTTTCCATGCTAGTAAATATATGCAATTAGATATGTGGATGAAAGCTATTGGCTATAACATCCTCAAACCAGATCCAGACTTGTGCAGCGGTAGTACATTGTTGGATCCAGCCTTCCATACAGATAAGGGGAGACCATTTGATTCAAGGATCCTACCTAAAACGTCTGCACTGCACTCACTTAATTTGTGCATGGCGCAGAAGTCTGTATAATATAGAGGGTACTTGGCACGCCCTCACCGTACTATCTACATACCCCTCCTCCTATGCTTTACACCATACCATTGGAAATGGTCCCAGGACAGAAGTCTGGATCCTGGGAATGCATTGCTTGCACACGCGCTGTTAGCAAACCATAAGGGCATTATCTAATCAGAGCATGTAAGTCTGGATCCTCATTGCTTTTCCTTGTACTAGTTGATCTGCATATCAATGTTTGTTTTACCTTCCCTGACACTTAAAACTTCTCTAATGTTTGACCAGTGACTACACCACCAGTATACAAGTGCAGAGAAGCAGAGGGAAAGTACTTTCAATACACTGGTGTTATCTTTCAGGTCTGCTTTAGTTAGTTTTGTTGTAAACTCCGTGGCTCATAATTAAATATTAAATTACTTTTTATGTTCGCTGACCTGTTGCTTCCTGTCTGTCTTATAATGAAAGTTACCTGACTGCTTTACAAAAGAGCTGTTGAGATCTAGATTTTCTCAGTGGCTGTACATTGTATGACCTTAACACTGGGTAGAGTAAGTCAGCACTGGCAGGAAGTAGGAACATGAGCAATTCAATGTCAATAAATAAGAGACAGATTTATTACATTGTGTCACATTAAATATATTAGCATATCAATGAAAACTGTTAGTTCCAATTAGCTGTAAGGGCAAAGTTTTATTTCTTTCCAGATAGAGAATTGACACATTTAAATTCAGTCTCTAATCTCTGTGGATAAAACAAATACAAGGCTCTGATTAAATCTAAGGGTTTGAGACTAACTGAATATATAGTCATTATTTTACAACCAAATGAATATATATTACTTTAAACCGGCCGCATCATTGTAATTACGCCTTCTCTTCCCCCTGGAATGCCACCAAGTTTTTGCGTATCTCATTACATTTAATTCCTAATATATTTTATACATTTCCAGTAAGACTATACTTTTGAAAAATGAGATTTCTCGACAGACATAATTATTTACACCCAGAGTTGCGTTGAAAGGAAGCCCTCTGTGTGTAATGGCCATTTCATTTTGGTATAAGCAAAGTACTCTAAAAGCAGGGAAAGGTGAATAGAGCTTTATTGTACTGTGTGCTTTATGTGTGTGGATAGTCTTCCAATTTTCCCACTGGCACTAATTGACACAACGTAAATTGCGATGGCTGAATCCCCTTCTTTTTGTACTCCTCTGAGCTGATGTGAACACTGGATGCTCTTTCATTAACTCTATGTCTGCCACATACAGCGTGGATCTAGGTAATTTTAAGATAACCAAAAACGAAAAAGTTTTTAGAAATTTCTAACACACACACACACACAACGTGGTCCTTTACAAACCTGGCAAACAAGAGAATCAGGCCTCGAGGAAAAAAAAGCCTTTTTTTTAATCTGTTTTGGTATTGGAATTCCCTAATTATTCACTAGAGTATGCAAACACTGAAAGGCCATAAGGAGCATTAAGTGGGGCCTCTGCTTTTATGATTAAATTCTTTTCTGTCTACATAGATGTGCACTATATTCAGCCTGTCAAAGAAGTTAAGCTTCTCTCATCAAATGACAAAACCCCCTAAGAATCCAGCCTGATAGTCCCCTTTTACCGCTCCGAACTTTAACCAGTGAACTCACTGATTTGTATTCGTTCTACAGAAAGCCTAAATATATACTGTCACAATATTTATGCCTAGCTACAGCATCACAATCAATGCAGCATGAATTGTTTTCTTGTTTGGGTAATTAATTGGCTTGAATAATGAGGTTCTAGGCAGATCAAATATATCGAAAGTTTGTGTTATTTCCTATATAGAGATGTTGCAGAGAACATTATTACCACATGATTAATGTTACCAAGAAGCCTTCATAGCACAAAGAGACAACATACTAATAAATGCATTTGCTGCATCCTTTCTTAGGCTTTATCGGTAATGTGTTCTTACAGAAGTATTGATTTTGATAACCTTGCATTGCAATTATTTGTTGTGTGGCTTGGGAACGTATTGCCAATACTGCATTTGTACAATGTTTAGTGTCAGGTTCTATGATTGTATAAGTGTCTCTATGATAAGATAAATGTACTTTTATTAAAATAGATCTTTCTAGAGCCTCATATGATTGTCCTCTCGTTAATATTTGTCTCTGATCCCCTTTACGTTACACTGTGTAAATAGGAGCCTCAATGTCATGCATTTGTAGTTTCTGATACCAGATGCACTATAGTAGTTTAAAATTTAAAATCACTAGCAAATTTATAGAATAAAATTGAAGGAATAAAAGAAATAACAAGCATGGAAACTTTGATTCACTTTAAAAAACAAAAGTCTGTTCTTATTTTTTCTTCTCTAGCCTTTAATCAATGTGCCATTGAACTGTTTTCCCCTAAGCCTAGTTTCCTTGTAACTATAAAGTAACTTCCACAGTATCAAATGTTTTAGAAAATATAAACAGACCTTATACTGTGGGATTGTCTTGATAGAACTCCCTGCTTGCTTCATAGTAGCTAAGTGAAGTTGTCTGCCAAGGAGTTATAAAGTTGTGCTGAACAACTGCAACTCAAATATATTGACCATACCATACCATATTTATTTATATCGTGTCATAGTAACGCCTCACCATTGGTATTATATTACTTATTCTAGTGGTGGCATATGAGCTAACTTAATAAAGTAACTTAACTTATTAAAGATGAGAAAGAATAGCCAAGTGGAGTAATAACCTTGTGATAACCAAGAAATAATTTAGCTTTTGTAGCCTAAGCAAGAAATACAATGGTGTTCGCTAGCTGCTGGACTGTAAGATTGTGTATCGGCAACTACCTGAATTTGTGCCACAAAGAATAGGCACATTGCATTAAACTTGTATTGAAATAATGGGCAACAGTAAAGCTGGGTACATTCTATGGATATATCCAATTAACCAATAATAAAAAAAAATTCTACACAACTGAAAGTCTCAACGAGCATGTGGATCATTCATACACACTGCACCATGCTGAGAGCTCTGTCTTTTCCCCATCTTACATTGTAACATTGGATTGGATTCATACTTCTGCCCGACACCCGATTTCCACGCGCAGAAAAGTGCATCGGGTGTCTGGACAGAAGTGTGCATGTGCCATCCAGATGTTCTGCAGAGGATCTCCTGAGTTCCGTAGATAGGAGATCCTTCTGACAGAACATTCCTTCCCCTCCACCTGCCAAATGTTCACAACATAGAAGTTAGATAAATACTTACCATTCGCCGCTGCGACTTCGTCCTAGGGATGATCGATTGCTTCTCGTTTAGGCAAGAATAGATTTGAAAGCCAGTTAAAAACTGGCTGGTATAAAATGGCCCTTTCGTAAAAGGGATGCTTTAGCAGCGCAGACCCACACCCATATTATTTGTTCCGCACCAGGACTAATACATTTTAATCAATAGGGGTGTGATTTGTATGACAGTGGTACAATAATCTTTTTTGTTTTATGTTTTACAATATTAATACATCTGGTATTGTCACATATTGTTTGAAAGTTACTCAGCCAGGCTAAAGTGCAAGGTTAGTATTCAGTAGCACCATGGTGCTTCACCGAGGCATCAAGACATTAGGATAGGTCCAATTTAAAAAAATAAAGAGTAATGGAAAAGATACATATTAGAATATAACCACACAGAGTAAACTGTGATGTTCACAGACTATGGTAAATTGTTCAAACTTTAACATCCACTGACAACTGATTTTTCAGAACACCATTATTAATGCTTGCAGCAACATGGAGGGTGGAAGGAACACAGCAGACTAAGCACTAGTGTTTTTGTAACTCAACACGATGAGTAGAATAGAAAAATCCATTTTATTCCACACAAAACAAAGATTCTATTTTCCCCTCGTTACAGAGACATATCTGTAGGCAAAAAAAAAAACCACACCAACTCGCATATAATGTTCATCTGGGTAGACATTTCCTGAAGATAAATCCAAAGAGAAGTTCCCAGGTGAATTTTACCAGCTGTATTTAGACTAAAAGAGAAGAACAAAAATCTTCATTGACTGGAGCATAGTATTGCACGTTTGACCGAGGAAAATCCAATTTATCTGATAGGGATGTTAAGTTTAAAGTTTGTCAGCATAGTAAGGGTTATGCTTCTATGTCACAGGCTATTAAAGAAAGGTATGGTTTACTCATTACTGTATATCACTGATCTTAGAAAGCAGCATTGCTGGTGGAACATTTTTGAGTGACAGGAAATTACTTAGCCCCGATGGTGCCTGTAGATGTAAAAAGGCTGATCAGAAGAAGGAAGCTTCATTAAAGAGATTTGTAAGGATATAGATGTACTGGAAGTCACAAACACACATATAATTGTATTTTAATGGGATTTCCTGGTTTCTAAGTACATAGCGGGCATTTTGGCTTCTTTACACATAACAATTTATAGTAAGGCCTTCAGAACAGTGTAATCAGTAATCCAAAGAGTATGTGCCACTAAACATAGGTAAATGTCATATAATCCTAAAATCTTGTATATTATACTAAAATTCTTCAATTAAAAATATATGAAAGAAGTATCTTATTTTGTTCGTTTGTACTGTTGGTTGTTTTCCACATAGTAATAAATGTTCTTTATCAGACACAACATACAAAAGGTGACCCCCTTCCCTCCCCTGCCAGCTTGGTATATATGTAACACCTGATAACTGTTGGGAAAAAAGTATTCTTGCTATATTATTGACCAATAGCCAGAGGCAGTAGTAGACTTGAGCCCCATAGCGAGTAGATGGGGTTCAAGTCTGGGTGAGGGGTTTGGACTCACACCATAGAGTATTGAGCAAAAATACTCTAAGTGCTGAGAACTGTTTATAAACACTCTGCAAGTGCTGAGCACTGTTTATAAACACTCTGTAAGTGCTGAGCACTGTTTATAAACACTCTGCAAGTGCTGAGAACTGTTTATAAACACTCTGTGAGTGCTGAGAACTGTTTATAAACACTCTGTGAGTGCTGAGAACTGTTTATAAATATTATGTGAGTGCTGAGAACTGTTTACAAACACTCTGCAAGTGCTGAGAGCTGTTTATAAAACTATGGACCTGATTCACACTTAAGAATTCTTCCGATTTTAGGTGTGTATATTTTTAAGAACGGATGCACTGCGCGTGTAGTAACTTTTATACGCCATTTGCGTTGGACTTAAGTTTGCATGCCGAGGGAGTTTCATTGCTATTAGTTGCGTATATTTAGAAGAACCTATCGCGTTCTTAAGTTTGAATCAGATCCTATGTGAGTGTTAAGCACTGTTTATAAACTCTCTGTAAGTGCTGAGAACTGTTAATAAACACTCTGTGAGTTTCAAACACTGGTTATAAGCACTCTGCAAATTCTGAGCACTTTTTATAAACACTCTGTGAGTGTGGGCAATCTATTTATGTACAGCGCTCCACACTCATAGAGTAAGTGCTGTTTACCAGCCTCTGACAGCTTAGAGTTCCATGGGTGCAGGCTGGAGGCCTCTCTCCTTTGGGCCCCATAACAGCTGCCCCTACTCCCGGATTAGTTAACACATGTTATCAACTGTATGCTCAGATCATGAAAATGAAAAAAATTAAAATGTAAATTCTCTTACACCAGTACACCAGTACATACACCAGTTTATTAACTATGCTAAAAGGCCAAAGTATGCTTCACAAAGTGAGAGACCAGCGATCACCATTACCCAGCAGCCTTTTAGAAACATGTAAAAGAATAGAACTGAAGGTGGCTCACTGACCAGGCACGAGGCAGATCAATATGGGACAGGGCTGAATAGCTAAGGAACATCTAACTCTTCTAGTTCTGACAATAAAGATTTGGCTGTGGATTGGTCAGCTGACTGACGGAACAGTACAGTTTTTCTACATCGAGGACAGACTGTGCCGCTCCTGTGTGCTCACCTTACTGTCTCACAGGGTAATGAACTCTGTTCACCTCTCTGTGAGAATTGTAAATCAAACCTAAACAGTGTAAAATATGGGGGAAAGCTGCCGTTTCTGTCAGCATTTATAACAAACAGCCGCCCCTGTGTACAAGCTAGGACTTCTGTGACAGTAATTGGCAACATTTGTTTGTTCTTCGTATTCTGATCCTGAATATTAGCCACTGATGCAGGGTGTCATTTTTTATGTTGACATGTTATTGTGTTGAGGCAAAAACTGCTTATTGAGAGAGGGGGTGGGGGGGAGAAAGCACTTTGGAAGATTTTTATCATGCAGCTGGATTCTTCATGATTGTATTGGGAACAGAGTGTACAAATTAATCACTTAAAGATGCAGTATAAATGCATTCAATACCAGGCCCACACACAGCCATCTCCCTGGCAGTATGTGTTCTTTCCCCTGCAGCCAGACACATATCTCTGGCTTTCCAGTAGAATTTGTATGCTACTGGGCATGTTTGCATTTCACATTCTTTTATATCAAACAGACATATGAGAGTGGCAAAATCTCCCATAAAATATGTCTGAATTATTAATCAAGAGCTTGTTTCGTTTCTTAAAAATATATCTGAAACCTTATATAATGTTTGAGTTTTCACTTTCAGAATCATTGTCTGGGCCACTTAATATTATTTATCTAGTTTGTTCTGTTTCATGCAATTAGCTTTCTTCTGGATGTGGGCTGGCTCACCATAGAGACTTTCACTTTTCCATTACAACATTTCTTAGTTGCAAACCTATTGCAAGTTACCATTTGCATAAGGTACCTGTAACACTATGGCCTGTATTCACACCTAAGAAGCAGTCGCTACGCATGCGTAGTAGGTACTTGGGTGTAGGTCCCCACAAATAACGGCCCTATCTCAATAGGGCTGTTCTCTCCTAGCCACTTTCAAATTGGCTGGGATATTGATTGCTTATGCCTCAAAGAGGCATAGCAATCAATCCCCGGAGCACGGAACACGGTGCTCCGAAAGGTGAGTGGCTAAACTAACCCTAACTCTCCCCTAATCCTTCTCTATAGCTAACCCTAAGACCCCCTCCCCGCAGCCTGACCCTCCCTTCCTAAGCGCCTAACCCTAACCCCCCCCATACTAAAATGCCCCGGGAAGGTTACTCACCTCTCCGTAGCTGTCATCCGGCGGGTCTGCGAAAATGAATGGTCGAGTATGCAGATCGGCGCATTCACCCATTCATAAAAATAATTTCTAAAATGGCCCCCTATTCCAAATAGAAACAGCCGAAAAGTAACTTTCGGGTGTCTCTATTTAGCAAAGCGGTCCATCGGACCGGAAACTGCAACCGTAGGTCCTTTACGCAATCTACGTACCTGTTCAGTATGTAGATTGCCTCCTTGCGGTCTTTAAAGAGTATTTTAGGTAGAAAGGGGCGGCGTAATGCTGCCTCTGGGAGGGATTAGGTAGAAGTGGGAGGGATTTAGATTAGGGGAGAGGCAGTGTCCTTTGGACATTACACTGATTGTTAAGGTAGCCCTATGGCCCTCGTAAGTGCCATAAGGTACCTAAAAGGGGGGGGGGGCGGACAAAGGGCAGGACGGGTGATTTTGGTGCGGGTCTGTCCGCACCTAACTCACCCGGATCTGTGAATATGGGCCTATGACCCTAGTGTTACTAGGGATTATGCAGGACCTGATGAGGTCATTTGCCCCATCTGCAAGTAACACTGTGAATAGTAATAGTGATTGATGGGGTGATTTGCATAAATCAGAAAGTCCACAACCCTGACTTGATGTTAGCTGTGTTTTTATCGTTACTAAAGATTAAATTATTGCTATTCAGCAAAAGCTGCTCCCTCTGAAACTCCACCGTTCACATTATTTTAATGGCATATGCTAAAGCCATCTGAGAATGCCAACCTGTGGAGCTGGGAGTGATTGCTTACCGATCCCTACTACTCTGCACGCTGCCACATATCTTAAGATGGCATGCCTTGTGTCTGCTCCCCTCAGACTCCTCTGACAATTACCATTTACCGTCAGCGGGATGTTGCCAATGATTAATGGCCCTGTGGGGGCCTGCAAGAATAGGCAGTTTTGTGACAGAACCAAAGGAGTGGTAGTTCCGCAATGTCATATATCTGATTAAATATGTCCCCAGTACCCGGGAGCAGGGGCGGACACTGGCAATGCAATCTGATAACTCAAGCTAATTTATTTGTTTTCTTGAATTATTCATGAAATATACTATTACAGGCTGTACTATAGAAACAACTGTAGATTTACTTAAATTCAATACTTTTGTCTATAAAAATGCTTTTTCAAAATGATCAAAGAAACCATTTCATAATATCTCTGGAACTTCTTCACCGTGCCAGGCTGTAACAATACTTACCTGTCCTGCGACACCTGGCACAGATAACCTTTTTCAGGAAGCTTTTATTCCCTCTTATTAATGTATTGCTGCAGCAATCACCAGGTGAGGGCAGTACTGAAGATCACCTGGGACAGCTAAGTTAGGATTGCCAGCTTTTAAAAGCCATAGATGCATGCAGGGGGCGGGGCTTAACGGTGCAATTTATGTAAATTGCGTCATTAAGCCCTGCGATGATAAATTATCCATTTTGGGGGTATCAAAGAGATGGGGGTGGGGTTTGATGACGCAAATTTTATCATCAAGTCCCTCCCTGTCCCTAGCAACACTAGTAACACCAGGCAGGGGGGCAGGACTTGAGGCCCTGGTTTCATGGAAACCACGAGCTTCAAGTCCCTTGCGGAAGATTTGCTGGCTCTCCTGGGATACCGGGAGAACTGCCCGAATTTCGGGAGTCTCCCGGACATTCAAGGAGAGTCGGCAACTATGAGGTAAGTATATTAGGCTATCTAATGAGGATTACCACTCTGAAATTCTGCTTGCACACTTCCCTCTTAGGAAACAAATAGGGTAGAGATTTCAGGAGAACTACAGGCCTAGCTATTGATGATCAATTATTACTATGCCATGACTTGTAGTAAATGATGCAAAGGGGAGAGAGATTGTCAATATAAAGATATATGGACCCCAAGAATCCTACACGTGCACATGGATGTATGTTTCTGCTCTGCTCAATGTTGTTGCTTCTTGTGATCTAAATAAGAAGAAGCATACTGAAATTCTGGCAGGGTGAACGTGCACTACTCCAGGTGTTGTGAACCTTCACATCCTAGCACGCTTTGCCAAGTGTCAGCTATGCCTATGCTGCTGACACATGTTAGGAGTTGTAAATTCACAGCATTTGCAATGCAACAGGTTGCATTTGCCAGCTGTATTGTGTATCATGACTTTATATTAGTGATTTTATTCAGAAAACCCACCCAACCCTCAATGAAAATGCTCTATAAGAGAGCACCCCATTATAGAGAGCAAAATATAGAAGAACTTCTACGAGCTCATCCTGCAAACTGAAAGCAGCTGGTGACTACTTCTAACTATACAAAACAGAATGACCTCAGCTGACCTTGACAACCCCGAGTTCTACTTTCATTCTGCAAACAACTGAACTGAAATAGCGTATGCAAAAAGGGAGAGAATGATATCCCATTGACTAAATGATGTCCCTAAGCTACCTATGAGTGAAATTTTACTACAAAAAGATTTTTCCAAAAAGTGCGACTTGCTACTGTAATTAAAGGAAGAATTTTCTTTCCCACCAATGGTACATAATTCAAAAAAAAATTGCACAGAAAAGTCTTTCATGCTGTTACTTAGTCATTTATCCTTAATGCAACTTTAGAATGTGTTGCTAAATAGAACGTTGCCATTAAAGTGTTTAGTGACAGCTGCTAAGGTACTGTAGTACTGACAGCCTCAAGGCTGAAAATGGGAGGAAACTTAAAACACATTTACAACATTAACATTTTTAAAGATAGACCTTACAGGAGAGAATATGTTTACTATAAAAGCATATAGTGAGAGTATATAGAATGTGTGCAAGTAATATTTCTACATTTAATGCATTACAGGCTAGCTACTGGTTAATAAACTGTGTCCATGTTAGTTTCTCCATGCAACTATTCTAACATACTGGCTTACTAATGCAAAGTCGGACTCCGGCATAGAGCCTGTAATTCTATTTGTTTTGGGTAAATTTTGCAAGCTGCTCCTGATTACACCTTTTGCATGGGCCATCTGTTGATGGAGCACACTCTTAGCAGAGCGGTTACTGTAGGCAATGAGTGGGAATGGGATTGGAGCACGAGTGCTATTAGTAAGCAGATGCATGATATCAGTGAGCCTCCTTTCAATCTGCCATCTCTCCATATTGATGGAGTGTCATATGCCTGCCAGCCATTCCATCCTAAGGCACTATAAAGTGCTCTCTCAGGACTCATTAATCAAATATTTCCTATGTCAGCTGGTGGACTGGAATTTGTGATGCAGGGTTTCATGCAGTAACTAGAATGCCTTGCACTCTTTTGCATTCCTTGTTGTGTGAATCTACCTTTAGCTTCTGTACTGTCTGGGTCATGTGACTTCATTTAAAAAACAGGATACAGCTGTATTTGGTTATGCATCCTAAAGAACCCGGCACTCAGAAAAGGGACTTTTTTTCTTTTATAACTCTGTTTTGTTTCATCCCACAATTACGTGCCTTAGGCAGTAGATTTGCATATGACCACAATGATCAGTACATTGTATAGCAGAGAAACAAACTCGAGAGTTGTAAATGCCTGGCTGCAGTTATTTAAAGTGGAACACATTCCAATACTGAAATTGTTAGTTAAAATTAAGCTATAAGATCATTGGTTACCAAAGATGTCTTGTCTTGAGCTACATGTACATGAAAATGACTTGCATATTTTTAATATTGTATTTTTAAGAATCAATTAAGCAGATATTTTTTGTGTAATTACTTAGTTATTTTTTTAAGATAGGCTAAATGCTAAAATTCATGTCCAGAGGAGTAGGGACTGGTGTGTTGACGGCAGTGGGGGTTTCTTTGTCTAGTTAAAAGCCACCATATCTACAGCTACAATTGAAGCAGAAGGAAACGTAGCAGTACAATGGTGTACCATATGCTACCCCACTCTGCACAATATGTATAGATGTGACCCAATTAGAATACAGATCGCTTTGGGTTGTGCTTCGAAATGGTTCTGACTTGGTATTACAATGTACAATATAAGTGTGCAAATGGACTGCGTTTCGATCAAGACTTCAGAACCATTTTACTTTTGCATGAATCAGAAAACTTAAGGTAGGATATGACTATCGGAAGTTGGTCAGTGCAAGAGGATTAGTCTCTGTTTACAGATCCCAGCACGTCCTGCGTTCAGAAGTCCGAATACTGAAAAAGCAGATCTTTGCATTTGGTCCAATATGCTTGAAACCTTTAGAGCTTCTTCTTATCAGTTTCTATTCCCCCCAGTGTAGCCTGTGTCACCAGTCATTGTGTGGCCTATATCTCTGACACTGTGATGTACTGCAGGTGTAGCCAGTGACTGATTTAGAGGGAGGCAATCTCCCCCTAGAGAGGTGCCGTCCGGTGCACTGCTTTGGGGAGAGGTGGGGGTGTGGCGTGCTCTCAGTGTTCTGGCCGGCACAGGGTGGTGGTGGTGGGGGCACATGTGGGGAGGGTGCTAGCCCCTCTCAGGGTCGGCTCTTGCCTGCACCAATTGTTCTGGGCGGCACTGCTGCCCTGTGTCGGTGGTCAGAGTGTGGTACTGCACTTTCGTTCCTGGGGGGTGGCGCTAGCCCCTCTCAGGGTCGGCTCTTGCCTGCACCAATTGTTCTGGGCGGCACTGCTGCCCTGTGTCGGTGGTCAGAGTGTGGACTGCACTTTCGTTCCTGGGGGGGTGGCAATTCTCTAGGGGGTGGCAGTGGGTGTTAGGAGAGAGCAGTGGGGAGAGGGGTGTATAGATAAGGGAATGTAGAGTAGGTATGGGAAGAAGGTGGGGGTGTACAGAGAAAAAGGGGGAGGGGGAGTCAGTAACAAAATGGGAGGAGTCAATAACGCGGGGAGTGGTTCAATTAAGCACTCCTCCTAAAACAAAATTCTAGATCCGCCCCTGGGTGTAGCCACACCCCTTGGAAGTTGTGTTCCAGTCTGAATAACTGCTGTTACATATGCTTCTGTTTTGGGCATTTGCAGTGTGAAAATACACAAAGATATGCCACATTTTTGGGGAACCCTTCAGGCCTAACGTTTGTGTATAAAATTTTAAAGCCATTGGACCTATTAGAAATGTAGCTTCCAAATAGAGAATATACAATTTTCGGTGTTAGAAACAATTGTAAATGAAATCTGGAAAATGTGCTTGACCTATAAGCAAACCACTACCAATTATTTGGGGAACTCCTATGATTATTTTCTTTGCTCTAGGCTCATTCCACTAATAGTTTAACAAAAATATTTATTTATTTATTTTTTTATTTACTTAATTCAAAAGAGGTTACAAAACGAAAAAAAAGATCTACCCATCATTATAAAATGTAAAAAAAAACAGCACAATTGCTTTTCTCTTCATAGGTTTTGTGTAATTATATAGCTCACACAGTAGTTTTATATTAGGAAAAGGCCCTCTGATCCTTGCTTGCCGCGTTTCCATGGCATCAGCAGAATGCTCTGTGGAAATGTCCTTCTTGCTTCCTGTTTTATCAGCATTATAGTTAACAAGCAACACTCTAATATGCCATTTATATGAACCTTTTCTTAAAATAAAAACCAGCATGTGTAATTTCACATCTTAGCACAGCATCTTTTTTGACCTTTTCAACAACATCATCAAATCGTAGGTATAGGTGAATCGGCAACTTTCCTAATATTTAACATTATTTTAGATGCACTATTTTGTAAACATTTTAGAAATCACAGTTATCAGTCTGACTACATCTTTCACCAGGCGGTTACTGGAATATGTTGTTCAAACAAACAGAAAATGTTTCTTGTAGAGGGCACAATAAAACTTTTTTAATTATTCTTTAAGAAAATGATGGCCATGATGATTTGTTTATGTGATGACTTCACATCAAGATACACGAGGAATGTTTTACACATTACCACCATATAGGTTGTGTATCATCCTTGCACGGGGTTGAGGTTAAATAATAGAGCATTAATACTGCCCATAGAAAGCACTAAAAGGGATACTGGCACTAAGATAATAACTGATATTTAACTTTTAACATTAGGATGTATAAACCAAGCATGATGTGTCACAGTTATCCTGAACAAATATATTTAATATAAACATAGAATATGTATATGCAATTGTGTATGCTCTCACTTTAGAATTTATTTCAAGAGGATTCTACGTCATTTTCTCATACAGAGTTACTAGTGCATGGACCCCTACCTTAAGATTTCCGCACCATCCCCTCGTGAAGTGGAGACAGCGTGGACATGGGGATTTTACATAAGAGCCTGTGTGCACAAAGAGCAGAAAACACCCCACATTTCTTAAGTATGGATCCATTCCAGGGCCATTAACTTGACACCTGTCATGTTGTAATGTCGACACTAAAGCTGGCCACACACTATAGTAATTATCGCTCCCAGCATAATGTCGACACTAAAGCTGGCTACACACTAGAGAGATTATCACTCCCAGCATGTATTTGGGACAATTTTCCCCTAGGGAAAGGTCCTGATATCGGCGCCACACACAGCAGAGGCTGGGAGCGATAATCTCTGAATGAGATCATGCAGCAAACCTATTGGGTGGCTGAAGTATCGCTCTGTTGGTTGGGAGTCCTGTCAACCTTGACACGAGTCCCATGCAGCCAGCCTATTGACTGACTGAACAAAAAATGTAAGAATGGGAAAAAAAGCCACTGTGAGAGGTTCTACATCACTGTGTCCTCTCTGTTCAGAACTCTGTTCTGCAGCTTTCTAAAGGGCTGGCAGATGGGAAACTGAAGCCAGTTGGTGGAGGTACAAGGTCCGATAATCGGACTTGCCCACAAACTACAAGATATAGTGGGAATTCCGCTCGATCAGATTATAATCTGAGGTTTTAGAAATCCATCTGTACCACTCACTTGAGTGATTTTTGGCCTGATCCACGATAATTGTAGAATCGAACCATTAATTGCTCTAGTGTGTGACCATCTTTACTGTGGCAGTACAATAATCCTAACCCTTGCCCCTGTAACCACTGTTTAGTGTTGTAGATCACAGCATTGTGAAGTTGGGGCAAAGTCACGATGTCAAAATTTGTATTTTATCATGTCCCGACTCCCTGCTATAGATCACAGAATTCAGCGATGGGGGTGGGGCTTTGTGACTCGGGTCATATCATCATTTCCCACTGTGGCCAAATGTGAGAGAGGGGCTCACTCTTCCTGTAGTCCATGAATGGTAATAGATAGACTGTGAGTGAGAGCGTGATTAAATTATAAACCATTTTCTAGAATATCGAATCTAAATCTGTTTTAAGATAGATAAAATAACAATTTCTAATACATTTAACAAGTAGAATATAAGAAGAAGAAAAAAAACCATCACTGTAAAAATTCTCTGGTGACTATGAGATTGGAATCGAATCATTATTCTCTGGTTATTAATAAACATAAGTAAATTCATCTTAGTATGTACAGTTCCCCAAAATGATTCATTGGCTTTGTAAATCACTAAAGAAATCTACAAATCAGCCAGTGAGTCACAGTAAGATTAATGTTAATGTATTTCGTTGATTTGTTCTTCTTTTCTTACCTATCGAGAAGTCTCTGCCACCAGTGGCAGAGAAAATCACAAAGCCTCTGACAATCAGGATGCTCCTGTGTGATGAGCTGCAGGAAATGGAAGAAGTTAATTGCAGCATCTGCTAGAAAATTTTACAAGATGGGTTAGACCACACTGGAGGAGCATTCATATAAAAAATGAGGCTGCAGTCAATAGCTTTCTACAGTGCCAAGATACAGCTTACTTTTAGCCATCGATCCGAGCTGCAGTCCCTGGACAAATTACTTACACAGAAAAGTCTAAACAAACACATAAACACGTACAAAGAGCTATTCTTGCACATTGTAATATCACCCAATGTGGGGAAATGCAGGTATGTGCCAGGCATAGTGTACAACACGAGCTGTATTTAAAAGTACATCTAGTTAATGCAATTAACAAAGAACGCCAGTGAGATAAACTTTTGCCTTCATAATAAATATGTATTGTAAATGTTAATATGATCATCACTAAATAGTGGTAATAATATGTAATTACATGTTCAAGAATATACTCAAATTAAATCCTCCTCCCCACTTCAACCCCCCCAAAAAAAGTTGACTAAGTCAGTGACTGTTTATGTGTGGAATATTATTGCTATTTAGACTGGAGAGGTGGGGGGGGGGAGACATTTCCCACCATGGTTGATAAAACATATGGCACTAATCTATACTATTTCATCCTTTGCACACTTAAAACAATAAAATAAAAAAGTTTTTTTTTTTTGTTAGACAGGGATCCAGAGGTTAACTGAAATAGTAAATACAAATGAACCATGCCACCTAGTGGCCACATTATCATTTATCATTTAATGACATGCATTAATTCATACAGCAATGCAAATACTAGTCACAGTAAATGATAATTGATTATTTTGTCAACCAACCCCTCCCCCTTGGTGGTTTTAATTATCCTGTGCTGTTGACTGTTCCTTGATGGTTAAAGTGGATAAAGGGATAACTGGAAACAATCACCTAAATAAGCATAGTCCAATAACGGGCAAAATGGGAATAATTATACTACCAAGGTAGAATTACCATAAATTCATAAAATAACATTTGTCACAGATCTAAAAATAGGTCAGTGAAACATCAAATGTTTATTCAGAAAGTATTTGCCAATTAATAGAATATTTTTTCCACTGGAGAAAATTACAGTATAGTTATGCATTGAAAAGGGATATTTTAGACATGCCTCACCAAGTAGAAAATCATTATTTCTTTCATGGACGCCCACTTTTAGAAGTAATCAATCAGAAAATATGAAGCGGTGTGGAAGCGAATCGTATAGTTGAGCTTTCAATTAACTGCTTGTACAATAGAGCGACGTATAACGTTTCAGCTTGGCAAAGGATAATTCTCTCTTTACACGCTGCCTATTCTTATAGTAAATATTTTATGTAGAGAAGAATGTTCACCTGTGGAACGCAGTGTATAGACCATATCATTTTTTTTTTAAAGAGATGTGTAGAAAAAATCTTTTATAATACAATTAAAACAATTGTTTAACACCTGCTTCATTCAGGTGGTTAATGCTTTGTACACTACTAATACTATACACCTGATAGCATTTACAAAGCTGGTCAACTTGATATGTTCTTCATTGATTTCATTGACATCTGCTGTATGCATTGATATTAAACACATATAATATACATGTGACCTTTTGAATGAAGTGACCTTTTGAATGAAGTTGCTTATGCTTAATGCTGACACACATGTGGGGCCAGATCCAGACCTAAGTGCATTTTAAGTACGATCGCGTAGCGTATTTATGGGATCGTAAGTACTATGCACGCCCCCAGGAACTCACCTCAGTGGCTCATAATTTAGCTATTTTACGACTACCAAACCCTACCTTAACTTTTACAAACATAACCGCGCTGGTACGTAGCGTCCAGACGGACGTAACAGCCTAACCCAGCCCATACTGTATAATTTAAATATTTAAATCCCCCCCCCCTCCTACAAAGCATACTTCCGGGTGTCGTATGGATTACCCGCCCCTTCATACGTATTTACGCTAAAGGTACGTACGATGTTACGTTGTGTAACATCTGGCGCGTTCATGCGCAGTGCAAACAAAAAGGCGATTTTACGACAGAGGCTATCGTAAATACGCTTTCATACTGAGGTCTGGATCTGGCCCGTGGTTAGTTGGTTAGTAAATGTCCATTCTTGACGATATAA
Source organism: Limnodynastes dumerilii (assembly GCA_011038615.1). Lineage (NCBI taxonomy): Eukaryota > Metazoa > Chordata > Amphibia > Anura > Limnodynastidae > Limnodynastes > Limnodynastes dumerilii. The sequence goes on from WWET01000392.1 coordinate 202,918, forward strand.
TGGAACTAATCCAGACATCCGATTCTGATTGGAATAACATGAGGGATTAGAATATCAACCACATCAACTCACATGTACGCAATACTGACAGCCTAACTTAAGTGCACATAAATGCCCAGGAATGCAGAGGTTTGGATTGGCATGCCATAAGAGGGAACTTTAAATTGATTAAGTACTATTTGCAAACTCTACCCAGTCTCTATGCTGAAAGTGCCTTTGCTGGGTTGGAATGTGTCTTGATTGGTAAAGAATTCAGGATTTTTTCCAATGTCATCATTTACATGTAGACTGCAATAAACATAAAAAAAGAACGCTGTGCAGCATCAGTAAGGTTAGGGTGAGGTGATCCAAAGCCCTTCATTGTAAATGGAATTCTTGGATCAAGAGGTAATAATATACTCTTATGCTATAAAACAATTAAGTAATATAATAGAAATATTGGCAGATATGAAGTGACGTGTCCAACTTGGAAGCCACTGTTTCTGTCATATTAGATGTCATTAGTACAAGATATGGAACAATAGATTTTCCAGTACGAGACTTGTAACAATTTAGAACAACCAGTAAAGAAAGGCTGAGACAGGCCAAAAGTAAAGCCTGCCTCACAAGCCAAAAAATATTCATTCCAAATAAAGGAAGTTCAAGTTGTCAATATCACATTCTGTGAAAGGCATATTTTTTTTGACCCCTAACATTGAAACTTGCAAAATAACATATTTTGCCTAATTTAATAAACGTCTTTACCATCATAAGTGAGCATTGGCGTGTTTCCACAGGTCTGCATAAATCATTGCCTTGCTGTGTACTGCCTACCTTAGCATGCACACCCATTCCCATTATCTCGTATATTTTGGGCCTGATTCAGACTTAAGAAGGAGCTTGAAATTAAGAGAGGAAAGTTACTCCTGGGCTAAACCATGTTGATTTCAGGGGGAGTCAAGTTAATTGTATTCTTTGCATGCAGGGATATATCTTTGAATGGCTTACTGCACACAGATACTGACCAGCTTTACTATCACACTGTTAATTAGACTTGGGATAGGAAACATCACCTCTCAACTCTAATGCTGTTTGTAACAGATTAAATATGACTCCCCTGCAATCAATATGGTTTAGCCCAGGAGTTACTTTCCTCTCTTAATTTCAAGCATGGGTCACCCATGTCCACAAAGATGCACAAGCTTTTTGTTTTTGGATTTACACAAAGCAGTTTCCTACAAAACGACAAATCTTATTGGACGATCGATCAGCATTCAGTATTTTTCTGCTCCATATAGCACCGCCCACTGTTTTTATCCCTTGTGTCTCGTTGTTTAATGACAGTCAAATTGTACAATATGTAGCAGCTTAGATATGGCTGCATTAGACTAGAATTAGTTCTCCAGTGAACCTGTGTAATATGCCTTTTTTTATTATGGGTGGGGTAATCTGAAAATAATGACATCATTTGGATTGTACTTATTAATTATACATAGCATTTTTCTAAATATTATTCAGTTCTCTCTACAAAAGGATAAATGGTCACAAGAGAACAGGGAAAAACCTCAAAGAATAAAGATATGTGCTGTGTAAGCCGAAAGAGAATAACCACCCAAAACATCACACAATATTTCATTCATACTTTAAAGCAAGTTTTATTTAATCTGTTTATTTTTCTCCTGTTTTTGATGTTAAAATGTGTTGTTACACCTATACCGACACACCTACTATTTAGACTTTTAATAGATAATTGTGTTTTTCTTGCACTCAGTCAACCATTTACATAATATTCGGCATTAACTCAAGTATTAGTAATGTTTTCATTGTTCTAATAAACAAAGTAAGCCTTTGTGCTCTCTTACACAATGGGCTTTTATCAAGTAGTCATATTGTTCTATTATATTAAAATATGACAGGTTATTCCTACTTTACACAAGTATAATAGGAAATCTGTTCATATTAACACATCAGAAACCATGTATACTGGATTATGATGCTCTTCATTTTTATAAGTGTCTTTGCCTATTGGACTTAAATACATTTTAAACTAATCATCACACAGTAGCATATAAGAATATGCCATAATGTTATCTCTTTCTGTGTACACGTTGCTCCAAATCATTTTGAGCATACAAATGTAACAGATAACAGTGCAGATGTACAAGTTGTTGCATAGCATCAAGTCTATTTTGATGAGAATGCAGTCTACAAGGAGGAACTGGACTATAGAGTATGTTCTTTTGGCATACAAAACATGGCATAAATGTGATAAAGGAGGCAGAACATTCATCACTGGACTTCATATTAAAAAAGGGTTGCCGAAAATCCGGGAGACTGACGAAATCCGTCAGTTCTCACACTATCCCGTGAGAGCCTGCAAATCTACTGCAGTGGATTTGAGGCTGTGGTTTCATGGTAACCACGGCCTCAAGTCCCGCCCCCTGCCTAGCAATACTTTCTAGTGTTACTATCGGCAGGGTGGGGCTTGATGACGCAATTTGTGTCATTAAGCCCTGCCCTCATACCTATTAATACTAAGCAAAATGGCATTGCTTGTCAGGGGGCTGGGCCTTGGATGCAATTTGCAAACCCTGTCCCCATGTAGTCATCTATGGCTTCCCTCCAGGATCTTCCAGAGGGAAGCAACGAAAGTCGCCAACCCTGTATTAAATCATTGTTTAAGACTTGATGATGCCATGGTAGCCTCCTCTCATGTCCCCAACTGTTGTTGTCCTTGAGAGGTAGTCTCTTATGACCCCCAAGGGGAAGTGAATAATGAATCAGATTCATCCTCAGGCACCATATTAGTCAAACTGATCCTACGGCATATAACTACTCAGAAATCAGCTTAAATTGTGTAATGCGACTAGCCATATACAAATCATTTGTTTATGAATTACTTTGGATCGGATCCCGACCGCAACATGCAAGCTACTTGCGGAATTCGACTGCATATCTGGCAAAGCACCTGCACACGCCCGATGTTCCACAACGGATCTCCAGGTGCACTGTATTAGTTCCGTACGCCTGAAGAGCCGTCCAGTAGGGTAGCGCATCACCTCTGCCTGCCTAAACTCCATAAGGTGGGCGGGGGGAGCATTAACATTTTACAGTAGGGGCTGGGTTTTCAATAATATCAAGGCTACCTAATGTAACCCAGCTTAAGTCCGCAAGAGAGAGAGAGGGGAGGAACCAGGGAGTTCGCCTTTGTGCGGACTGCCAACCCTCCGTGCGTGCAGTTAATGCACAGAGGTCAGGATACAGTATTTTAAATGACAGCGTTAAACAAAGGCAGTAACTGACAAAATAGTGCACTATCACGTAGTATAGAATCCCTCCTCGTGGGAGCCATAACCACTCACCCTCCACTACCATGCATTGATCTAACTAAAGGGAAGAACATTTTAATATCATATTTTTCTCAGGAGCAGCTCAAAGAAAAAAAAATTTTTACGTGGGTGAATTCGAGAAATATCCCACACCTTAAAACTCATATTCTAATAAACTTGATTTAGGATTTGGCACATTTTTTGAATCTTATCCATCTTTCTCAGATGATCCAATTTTCATTTGGCTGCTGCACAGGTTGATGCAGGCTGTAATATTTTTATTTTTTTGTGCATGGGAAACCTTGAGTAAATTTAATTTACTTGTGTGATTCTCATATCCTCTTCCAATCAAGTGTAAAACTGAACAGTAATGGGACCTTGTTCAGGAATTCTCTAAAAATCATAAGCAGTGTTATTTCCAATCCAGGTCAAACTCTCAATGCATTCATTTTATGTACAAAAAAAATCAATCAACCATCAGCCACAAAGAAACATGCATCTGATGCTTTCTGCCCATCTTAAAGTGTTTGGAGCTATAGACATTAATAAAACAGGTGAAAAGCTTCAGAGCAGACTTGGAAATTCGGAATTGATAGAGGAATGGTAGTGCTCCATCTACAGTTGATAGCTTGTGTCTCATCATTATTCAGAATGTGTATTGTATTAGGAGAAAGGCTCTAGCTTAACCTTTACTTGATGCTTTCTGTAACTGCCCTGTACATAATCAGTGACTGATTTCAGAAACAGTGTGTATATAATGGGACAGAGCACTCAGCACACATGTATGGGAATTAGCACCACTGAAATGAATGCAATGTTTATATTTGTATGTATGGGTGAAAACTATCCATCTCTGAAAATGATGGTAAATAAAGCACTGACATGTCTGGAAGTCATTAATAATTGGAAAACTTTATTTCTCTGCACATGACTTAATTAGACAAGTCCAATAGGACCCAGTTATCCTCAGGACAACCTAGCTAGCAAAAATGGACAAGTAATTAACCGTTAGAAAAAAAATATCTAGGCACTTCATTGTTAGATTTACTAATTTGCAGAATAGGAAAGGTCAGCTAGAATCTGATTGGTTGCTATGGGCAACATCTCCACTTTTCCTTTTCCGCAGATTAATAAATCTAGCCCTTAGAGTGTAAAGTGCTATTTAACCAACATATTTTTACCTATGAAGCCCAAAAACAAAGGTATTTGGACATTTTAGTTTAAACGTTCAATTAATATTTAGTGTACAGACGAGGTAGAGAGGTCTGTAGCTCTGATGCTGATTTCATATTAGGGCATTAGACTTCTTTTCTCTTATTACTCAATAGGGAAATACCTCAGGGTTTCTGACTTTCTATCTCTTCCCTCTGGGAGATTTCAGAGGGAAGAGATAGATGCAGCATTGGGGGAGGGGCTTAATTATGTGACTTATGCAAAATGTGTAATTAAACCACGCACCTGGCAATCAGTTCTACTAGAACTACTAACACTACTATTAAGGAATAGGGGGCAGGGCTTTAGGCCTCAAGCCAGGTCCGGCAGATTTGTCGGCTTTCCCAGGATACCGGTAGAAATGTCTGACTTACAGGATTCTCCCTGATATTCTGGGAGTGTCGGCAACCCTGAAATACCTCTAACCACTCAACTGACATCAGCGAACTTCAGATGCTCAGGGCCTACTTCATGTTCTCTGACGCCTACAAATATAAAATGGTGGCCGTATGGAAGTCTGGATCTGTAAGCTGAGCGAGGGCATGGTTATATACACACATGGCTATAGTACACATTGTAATACCAAGGCACATCCACTTGTGGTCCAAACCCAGTCTCGCTGTCAGAAGGAGAAAAAAAGTGTTATTCCTCTTAAGTGTAGATGGTTTGCAATGCACGCTGATCAGGTGACACACAAACCGCAAAATCGCCTGTGATCCAATTCAAACACATGGAAAATCAGATCTTAGCATGGTGGCTCAACTGGTTAGCAATTCTGCCTTACAGCGCCGAGACCATGAGTTCTATAAGATGGGTTCCGTTCACCGCTACATTTTTGGCATACAGACATCTGACAGTTAATTGTCGTCTTTCTGTATTTCCAAAATGTGCTTAATTAGAAAGTTTTTATAATGAATGTGTAAGCGTGCCAATTCAATTTTTTAGAAACTTACTCATTCATTAGCTTTCCAACATCCGGACCAGACTCTACACCCGATGCAACACCCGATGGTACTTAACGCCCGGTACATGAGACTCGGCCAGTCAGGAAAGTGGACTGTTAGGGTGAGGCTGCGGGTAAGGGGATGGAGCATAGAAGGGGAGTCTTAGGGTTAGGCTGCGGGGAGGGGAGTCTTTAAGGTTAGACTGTGTGGAGGGGAGGGGAGGGAAGGTTATGGTCAGGCTGCAGGGAAGGGAGTCTTAAGGTTAGGCTGTGGGGAGGGGAGAAACGTAGAAGGGGAAGGTTAGGGTTAGGCTGCGGGTAATGGAGGGTTAGGGTAATGGAAGGGGAGGGGAAATGAGGGTTGGGGAAATACTCACCTACGGGGCTTGGGATCTTCAATTACCTCACTCCAGCAAGCAAGGAATAGTCTGTTGCGATGCGAGGTCGGAAATGGGGTGTCGAAAACAGCCCTGATGTATATTAATCGTTCCTAGTGGCGAATCAAACCCTAAAAGACAAGGTCTGTCTGTGTGTGTGTTTTATATTGCAAGCTTCAATGTTGCAGGGTCTGACATGTGTTCTCTGTACAGCTTTGCAGAAGTAGTGGTCATAAAAATGATGATGGTGTTATGGTCCTTCCCAATAAATTTAAGTCATTGGTATTGCACGGGTGCAACTTTGTGGAGAAGTTATAAGTTTAGCTTCCTAAAAGAATAAATGTTCAGAAACGAAACCACTTTTTATTGTTACTATCATATTTAATAAGATTTTTTTTAAATGACAAAACAGAAGGAATTGCTAGTCAATGTCTTGTAAACTACACCACATATTTTATTTCAGTTTTTATTTAAAACCTCAAACTTTAAATTGTTGGACAAACGCATTTAACAGAGCCAGACAGAATACTTTCTTATGCACTCCTTCATATAAGAACCACAGCAGACAATTTATGTAAAAATATATTGGCTTTCTTCACCTGAAATAACACTGATAGATACAGTATGGGGTATCCAATACATCGTCCATTCTGTAAGTAAAGACTCCTATGAAAATAGAAATAAAATAATCTTTTTTCTAATGAGCGTGTGCTTGCTATTGATATACATATTAATTGGTAGAATTTTAAGTAGATAGTTACAAAAAATAAACAACTCAGCATGCTTCTATTAACGTTATTCCCCCTGTCTCTGAATACTTAAGGTGCTCATGAGGACAGACACATACAGCTGTTACTGTATATTGGCTGGGTGGTAATTACCTTTATGATGAATCTATCTGACAATTAAAAAGAATGAACTTTAGATGCAGATTAACATCATGGGAAAATGAGCATGTCTGAAGCGAGGCAGGCGTCAGCAGAGGAATACTGCTGAGAATATGATTCCCTTCCCCCTCTTTTTTTTATATGCGCTGTAAATAAAATTAATAACCTTACATTGGTGGCAAATAACATTATACAAGACAACAGTATGGTCCTAAAAGGGAAATCAATCTGTGATTACATGGGAAATGGCAATTACCTGGAATCTCTTTGTGACCCATATAACATGCGACTGTTTCAATTCAAAAAGTTAAAATAATTGGATGATTTTATCTGTATTGCATAAAGTAGAGCTACCCCTATTTCATCCTACACATAATTTACATTAAGGAAATCCTATACAATACATTGGACATACTATACATGACAATAATAAGATGTGTATATTATAACTGTTAGGGCCGTACTCACAGATTCGTTTTTGCGCGGAGTTCTGTGCGTATTTTTAGGATCGGAGTAACTGCGCATGTGCAGTAACTTTATTTATACTTTTAATGTTGAATGTATGCACAGAAGTCCATTGGGCACGTACGTGTGAATGCGCACGTAGGTAAATATTATATGCACGTAAATGCACATGTAGAGATAAGTGTGCTCTATGGAGGCGCAAGTCACCGAAAACCTGTCCGTGTGAGGGGAGTGTCATGGGTGTTGGCTTGCAACATTCGTGCGAATAATTGCGTACCTTTAACTAACTAACGGATCTGTGAATACAGCCATTAGTCTCTGTATTTTTTTCAAGAGTAACATTGTTAAAAATATACAGTATCACAGGATAAACCAGGCATAGGCAGCCTCTAGCACTCCAGGTGTTTGGAAGCTACAACTCTCCATGCTTCAGCAGCATAAACGTAACTAATGGCAAAGCATGCTAGGACTTGTAGTTTCACCATACCTGCAGAGCTGCAGGTTGAATATGCCTGGGTTAAAGACAACCTGTGAGAGCTGGTCCAGAGTGGAAAATAACAGCAACAAAAGAGTCAATCTGCAGGGAGAGGTAGAGGAGAAATACGGTATTTATAAACAGGACATGCTGACTTGCATTTCTCCATTTGGGTTGGCTCTACAGTCCAGATGTGTGCTTGCTTTGAGTGCAGTAACAAGGCTGAACTTTCCTCTTGCGATACCTGAAGTGTGTGATCATAACCTGCACCAGTCTTGAGCTGCACCTGTAATTGTGAGCTCTCCCATACACACAAACAGGCTTCTGACAATAACTTATGTTTCATGATTCAAGGATGTGTAAATTTGGAGAAGTACGGAAGGAAATCGCTATATAGTGCTTGAAGCTTAGGGCCTGATCCAGAGCTACGCCCATGGGCGTATTTACGCTCATCGTAATCGTAGGATCAGCTGTAAATATAATCTGCGCATGCGCCCAGTGATTACTTCCTGTCGTAACTCGGTCTTGACCATAGTTGTAAATAAGTCGTCCGTATCATTTGCGTAAGTACGACCGAAAGGGCGTGCCTATATTACGAAAGCCGTAAGTACGATGCAGTTATGAAATGTAGGCGGGTGGATGCATTTAAATCGTACAGTTTGGGCGTGCTTAGGCAGTTACGATCATCGCGTAATTTATGACGGGACGTACTTATGAAAGGTAGGGTTCTGTGAGCGTAAGGCAGGGAATTTACGGCAGACCGAGTGGAGTGTTCGGGGGAGTGCTTTGTATTTACACTGAGTGTAAATACGATTGGGGCTAGTGCGTTGGTCTGGATCAGGCCCTTAGTGACTAAGAAGCAAGGGCCTCTTGCAAATCAACCCAGCTCCTCAGTCACAAGTGTTATTTCTCTTCAATCTGGGCAGGTCCGAATGTGTTCCAATTATAGCATCCCAATGTTACCTTCTATTTCATACATTTAATAAGTAGCAAAATGACACCTCTTGGGAAGCTTTCCCCATGCATAGCATTCCTTGCTGACTATTTTTACTGACAAGTAGGAAACACATGATGAGAATACGACTATATTACAAAAAAGAAAAAGCCAACGCTTGGTGGAGCTTCACTCCGTACAGCAACTACCTGTCCCGGATGACTGCATTAGAGAAAGGTCAGTGCAGGAGTTGATAATGCAGGAAAACTTGATTGAGGAAAACTAATGAAGAGTCATCTGTTAGGTGAACACTGGACCAGAAGAACCGACACGCGTTTTGCTGACACTTTCTGTTGATTTTACAAATGTGTGTTTATGGTAGCTATTTGTTCTTAACACTTTCCTGCCATCTTCATGTAAAACGAGGCCAAATCAGGACTCTGGATATAGCGGAGGGAGATATGTGCACCCTCCCACTTACATAATACCCCCTTAGACGTAACAAAATCACTATCCACATCCTGCCTCGTCCTGCACCACTATCGGAAACTCCTTCAGTACAGAACTCTGGATCCAGTGGATACAGATCCTCACTAGAAATGTGACCGTACAAGGGGCATTTTCCACTCCTAGTAATGTGAAAATGCCCCTTTTGTGGAAATCTGGATCCATAAAGCTAAACATCCCGTTTAAGGAATGTCCTTAACTTCCGCATTTATTATACTGGTGTTTTCTCCTTCCTTAAAGAAAATGAGTTTGGGTTTCTCAGTTAAATGTGTTGATCATGTCCATAAGAAAATTAAATGGACACATGGGAACTGGCATCTTTAATTAACAAGAGTGGGTCCTTATTGTGAACAGCCCTATATTGATAGGGCTGTTCGCTGCTTATCACTCCAAGAGGCATAGCAGTCGATCCCTGGAGCACTGAACACCATGGTCCGAAAGGTAAGTAACCCCAATCCACTACCGTCTCCCCCCCCACCCGCAGACTAACGCTAAGTCACCGGTGGCGGCGCTTCGAAAATTAATAGGTGAGTATGCCGATCGCATACTCATCCATTCATAAAAAAAATAAATCTAAAACTACTGTCATTCGAAATAGAGACAGCCGAAAAGCAACTTCCGGGTCTCCCTACTTCGTAATGACAGTATTCTGTACAGGGTTTTGCAACGTTAATTAACCCAGTGTCCTTGCTATAGTGCCACCTTGGAGATTGCTCCCTAGTGAAATATTATAAAATGTTTTCCAGTGCAGAATTTAGAAGGAGTTTATCATTATGACAATTGGAATTTGTTTGACAATATTAACATTCCCTTTTTTTGTGATCGCCACAATAGAAACAAAGTGTTAGTTTCCAGAATGCTTGAATAATAATTGTAGCAGGTGGACTCATCGGCAGCCAAAGCAGATTATGGTTTAAAATTTGTGACTATTGAAAAGCAAGAGAATGGACGATAAGCTGTTTATAACCCCCATACCCCACAATAAAAAAAAAGAACATTTGAAAAGAAAACACCAACCAAGTCTGATGTCTAAATGAAGTAATCTTCACAAGGAAGGAGAAGATTATATTTGTTAAACTGTACAAAAAAATCAGTAGATAATATGGCTTTGTTCACAGTATTGCATAAAGGAGATTAAAGACGAGAAACAAGCTGCTTAAACACTGTAAACTAATTAGTCCAACGAATTGTTTTCCCGAGGATCATGAGATATGAAATATTGGCATTAGTGCGTGAAATACACTCTGCCTCACTGCTCTTTTCAATTTATTTTTTTTTGTTACCGTCATATGTGCACATAAAAGAGAGTAGTCAAAATGGAAAGATAGTGGAAGACGAGAGCTAAATTTTTGCTTCCTTGCTGGATCTGACACATTTTCATCTTAAATCTTAATGCTAATTTTTCTTTCTCCCTGATACCAATGAATACATTGTAGCTTTACATTATTCAGTTGTACATTGTGTAAGTCGTTTTCTGTAAGGCTCAGAAATGATCCTGATGATGTTTGCAAGTTGCAATAATGATGGCTGCTGGCAGCTAGGGAAGCCAGGAGTCTACAGACATACATCTAATTAGTATGTCTGCCTTCAAGAATGCATTTTGTCAATGTACCTAACTAGCATTTCATAAAGGCAAAAAATACGCCAGAGGATCACTGTCAGCTTCCATAGCAAACTCCGCCTTTCCCTGTCTGAGCATTGATAGATACCTTTTAATAGGGCCATCTCAAGTGGCCAGTATACTGTATTTATATGGAGACAGCTAAGCATTTCTTGCACACCTGTTGTATTTGGTATACAAGCTTTAAAGAGTCTGTGATATTAGGGAAGATTCAGAGTTAGGAAAAATGCTTAGCAACTTTATTTGTAAACTGTATTTTAATTCTTAACTCTGATTTAGAGTTGAGCTAAAAAAACAAAAAACTTCTCCTCCCAACTCATTCTGTTTGCAGATCGCTTCCCTTACAGCTTAGCGTGGTTTTGCCAAGTGTGCAGAACTGCCCTTTTATCTGGATAATGCCCCATTGTGTTTACATAATTCAGTATTTTCATCCATATCACAATATGTGTTTTGTTTTTAGTTTTATTTGATGGGTATTGTTAGACTCTTTAAGAGGATGTTGCCCATTCAAACATGAATCAGACTATACAGTAGTTTTTCTGGTTTTACCAATATATCTAGTGTTTATAGGCATTATACATTACTGTTCCTTATTATTAGTATTTAAGGAAAAGGACACTAGGTTTATAATTATTTTGCTCAATTGACTTCGACCATGCCGCGTACAATAAAAGACTCTGGAAATGCGCCCCAATAAACAATAGTGATAAGTAATGGTATATTGTATTTGTCACCTCATACTTGTTTCATTACTGGAATTCCACATCATCCAATCAGAAGCCAGGTATCATGTCCTTGCCTTGTAAGGTAAGTTTTGCAATAGACACTTGTCCCAGTTGAGGAAAACCACCGCATGAATCGAAATTGTGTATAAATAGTTGCTGATGCTCCAGAATGTCTGGGAGACTCACAAAATTCAGGCATTGCTCCCGGAATCTCGGGAGAGCCTTCAAATGTCCAGGATCTGGGATCAAGGCAGTGATATAATGTCAATCATTTCCTCAAATCCCAAGCGTTACTAAGGATGGGTGGGGCATAATGACATCAACTTCCTTAGTAATTATGGTTGGCAGCTTTGATTAGTCTACAGACAGTGATTTGCATAAATCACACCCTCAAGTCCCCACCCCCATGCTGCCATCTCTTGTATAATCATAGATCCTCAGCAAAAACCATCACAGTGTAATGGGAAAGGGCGGTGAAAAATTGTATTATCAAGGCACCATCAACAAGTAAAGGTGATGACATATTGTAGACATTCAAATATGGATTATTTTATCATGGGCTTTGTGACAATGCAAATACAAACTTAAATATAAATAATATATGAATAAAATGTTCTGTTATGCAGATTAGAAATGATCATACAACCCTTCCGCTAGAATCCAGACATATGACAGATATGATAGAATGCATATGAAAACTTATGATTGGAGACCAGATCAGGACAATTAACATTGGTTACAAATATAGATACACAAGCGTAACACAGAGAATTACAGAATATTTAGAACTATGACATAGGATTATATAGTGCAGTAATCTAGGACAAAACTATGATTTAGACTGTTGTAAACATAAACTTTAGCATCCATCTATCCACTTCTTCATATAATGTGTCTGAATAACAGTGTGAAGCTTATTATTATGTATGAAATACACACTTTCACGTTAAGCAGGTCATTTAATGTATAGCTTCAGCAAGACAGAAGATGTCTTAAAGCATGTTGCAATTGTGAGCATGCCATAAAGCAGGGTACTTTATGGCATGTGGTGAATATTACCATAACTGTATTACAATCAACCTCTGATGGTAAACAACAAGCTATAAGAAACGTATTGAAAACAGCAAAGAAAACCATTTATGCTAATTCCGCTTACAGTACACACTGCAAACTATGGCTTTTAATCTTCATGGTGGATGATTATACTGTGCTTTTGGTATTTTGTTTCAAATAAATTAGCGGTTACTGGCCATCAACGTCATTTTGAACAGCTAATATATAGTTCATGAACCCAATACAAAAACCAAATGCATTATTTTGTATTTGTGCTTATGTTGTAATGAGTTTCGCTATTATACCTAGATGGGGGGAAAGACTGAAGAATGTAAACATTTAAAATGCTGTTACATAAATATTGGATGGAGTATAGGCTGTGCAATAAAAACTAGAGAATAGCCATGGTTAATGGCTTAATTTTATTCATGAAATTGCTGATTGTTGGTGTTTTATGCATTGTGTGTACTTGGTTGTCTTTTTTTCAATACAGCCTAGATTTTATTGGATTGATTTCGGTATAAATTTTACCCTGTCCCCTTTATATTTAATTGATTGAAGTTACGCTATAAAATACTTAGTCATTGTTTTTCGTTTCTTTTCTTTCATCTTATTGGTTTAGGATTTATTTTAACTTCATCATTTTGCCCGCTTGTGATTGAGACATGTTTTATGTGTGTGTTTTTTGGGGGAGGCCGCACAAAATGTAATAAAGACGTAATGACAGATTGGTTAAGGGAATGACAAGCTCACCTAATGCAGTGTTGTTTCATGCAAGCATTTTGCTTGGGGTTGATTATAAAGTGGCATGGCTAATGGGAAGCTTAGTGATGACTTGTGATATATTGTAAAGCAGACCCTTATTTGTAATGCAGAATGTAAGACCTCAAACTTTATATTCCTTTGTTTTTTATTGCTAAAGAGCTTACTAATGAAATATGAGGCTATCTACTGACAAAAGCAAATGTGGCAGCAAAGTAACTTCAAAAAATAATTAGTTACTCAGGGACCTTTATGGATATTGTAAGGAAGGCACTTTACATAAACCAGCTCTTGTTATCCTGTAAACAATTTACTTATGCATTCATCATTTTCCAAGTTAGTGTAAACTTCAAAGTTATTTGTGGTGTATTTATTTTCATGTCAATCTAGTTTCTGTTTGTTATTGTACTTATTGGCTTTTGGAGACTTTTTAGCAGTTCTGTCTGTATGTGTTATTCCTCCATGCCATATTTCTTTCCTAGTCATCTGTGTAGATATCTTGTGAAATTTACTAAATCTGTTATGGCTAATCCCACAGGCTGACCCCTGGAATGGAATCCTTATTAAACTCTGTTACTGCTCATTATGCACCATTAGTTTAGCAGATCAATGTGTGCTGGTTTTTCCAGTAGAGGAGGGGTTAATTAGCGCTAGTGAACAATTACTAGGATTTTATGGTCCTCTAAGATAGCTATGTGAATCCTGTGTGTATCTTTTTCTTTTATTTGATGGCAGACCCTTCAGCATTTGGCTCATGAAGAAAAAAGGTAAAACAAAATCACTTGGGTGGAAGTGTTTCCAAGCAATTTTAGTGAACGCTTTCAAACATGTTCAGTGCCAAAGCAGGCACTTGCTTAGTGATCACATAAGCTGCTATTACAGTATAGCCAACCTATCTGCTGGCTATTACACTATCCAAGGAACAGATAAGTTCATTAAACTAAACACTAAGTACTAAAATAAGTACATTAAAGTAACAGTATTATATTATTACACTCTCCATGATAAAATAAGGACATTAAAGTTAAACTTTGCACTAGAACTGAAAACTCTCCACGTATAATTATGTAACATGTGCTTTACTCAGTTCTGCTTAATGCATTTTAGTAAGTATATGTGAGCTATACAAGGTTATGTTTACAATCTGCAATTTCAGACTTTGCTAATTGTAAAACGATTTTGTTCTGTGTGATTCTGTTTTCAATATCGCTGACATTCC
>WWET01000392.1:224846-237548 GCA_011038615.1 Limnodynastes dumerilii
ATATACACACACACAAATTTCTGCCCACCTTACATAAGAACTTCCATTATAATGGCATGGGGCCTCATAGACAGCGTTTCTTGTGTTTTTCATACTTGTTCTTGTGGGTTTCATCTGGGAAGAAATCAATCAGAGGACAATCAATGAAGCAGCAGAAATGGTGCTTATAGAGATATCAGTGAACTAGATTCAGACTTCCGATAAGGGTTTTTTTTTTTATCACTAGGGCTTGGACAGTTTTTGTTGGATGTGCACATGCTGTTACATCAAATCTCAGTCTGTGAGAACCAGAGGCCCTCTTTCCGTGTGTGTTCTGGCAGTAGGGTGGGTGGGAACACAAGGGAATGGGCATTTATATTTTACAGTAAGGGAAAGGGATTCTCAGGTCCTGAGAATGGATCTCTGTGTGAAGGGAGTGGCTTCCCAAACGGAGGGTATGATATAGGATCATGGGGTTTTCACAGAGATCTGGTCCATTATAACTAAATTACCTAAACAATATTCTATTTGTAATTTGAGTTTCTGGTACTTTAGAATAGTAAAAAGGACATTTTGTTTGCAAATATTCCAGCATACACAAGCTTAGTGCAGGATTGAGCTTCCTAATAGCAGTTCCCATGTGTAAATTCTTGTTAATAAAACAAACCACTCTAAATTAAAAGAGAAATTAGGGTAATTAATCATGAAATTATTTGCTAGCAGGCATTTGTATAATTGAAGTTTAATAGGGTATTCTTATTGTAGTATGTGAGATAGTCACGTTACAGCACATTTAGGTAATATTTAGCTATATTCATTCTCTCTGCTGTGGTAAAGCAACATAGATCCCTGAAAATAAATGTTACCTGATCCTGAGATTTTATCTATTCCTAGAACAGGAGACTGCCTCAAAAAATCTGATATGATGAATGAATGAATATACACAGTGCAAAGTTTGGGAATGAGCAGTATATGGGTAATTATTAGAATTTGCAATTTTGTGAACTATATTAATCACTTTTTGTTGTTTTTTTTTATATTTAGAATATATAACAATATCTTTTATGGTTTAAAAACATAGAATTCTACATTAGGTTTCCAGTGTAAATAAATATTGGTATAACATTGCCATAACCCTGAGCTCAGCCCATGTCCTGGAATCATGGCCACCATCAAGAGGGGACAGCAGGACTATTGTCGAGGGCTTGGAGGCTTACCTTAGCTGCACGGCAGCGGGTAACAGCAGTATACTACCACCAATACCTGCTGCTGAGGGCTGCACATAAGCGGGCCAATGCATAGGATGGACTTTTCTGCACATCGGCCCACTGTAATTGCAAGGCCAAAGGAGCTCCACCTATATTTGATGTCGATGTTGGCATCGCATATGGGGGACGGAGCGCCCCAGTTGTGACCCAGACCCCAACATTTGTAGCAATGGCCTTGCCTAGATGTAAAAGTGGACATTCCGCCATTTCAGATGCCCCAGTCTTACATGACACTGTTGTAGCTCTAATTCCTACTGGCTATTGGTGTAGCCCACAAACCCTCTTCTGATGCTCATAGGTGACAGATTGTATTTAATAGCAAGTTATTAAGTTAGTCTAAAAACATTTACAAACTAATTACTCACCGATATTTAATGTTGTCAAGCATGTAAAGCTAGCGTAATTGCCCTTTCATTTCAGGTAAGCAGATGAGTGCCCCTTGCAGCATTTCATAGTCTCCTATGGGTCCCATGTGTTTCCTACTTGTTTTATCCAGTTGCTATTAAAGGAAGGCATTAGATGCAGCTTCAGTGCAGCTGAGCTGATCTGCTGAGAAAAGCCAGGTTATTCTCTAGTGGTTATTGAGTATTTCAGAGCCAGCTGTGCCTATCTTTATTAAAAGTACAAAGTGCCTATACTTGGCATACACAATTGTTATATCTAGGTATATACTTACTCATCAACAAGTTACAGAGGAGTAAAGAAAACTGTTTAATATAGACATTGACAAATCTTTTTCCCGTTCTCATCAACAGCGTAAAATGCATGCTAATTAGGACACTACTGAGTTACCTTATTATAAGGTTGTACCTGTTGCGTAAGTGTCTTGCCTCATTATGTTGAGGGTAAAAATGAATGATCTTGGTTTAATTTAAAATATAGATGTAAGAAAGTAGAAGCAAATGTCCGCTTATGTTAATATTTGTTATTTATTCTAAGTACTAACAACATATCTTGCGCACAAGAGTCATGAGGAGTTTAAAAAAAATGTTATATAAGTGTTGCTGACATTTTGTATGTTGATAAATCTGATTGGACAGGTATCATCCAATCAGTTCTCTGGACTTAGAAAGTTTAGAAAGGGTGCCCTTTGAAGTATAATTTATATATAAAATACCTTACTATTTTTGGACATACATTGGAATGCAAGATGCCTTATGCCTATAGTGCATTGTGTTTAGACTCTTGTAGTGTGCAAAGCTAAATACTACAAAATATACTGACAACTGAGTATCAGTGTAATATTCAGAGAAAAAAATTGCAAAAAATTGTCATTTTTACAGTGACACCGGTTGAGAATAAATCATGATAAAAAATACATCTATTTCACCAGGTTCTTCCCTTTTACAGATTTGATTTTACAGTCAAAATGTCGATAAATCAGATGCACTGATTTACTTGCTTTCTGACAAGAATCTGTGGAGTCTCATTATTCATACATGTCTGTATGGTGTTACTGAATCAATTTGGGCACTATCTATTTTACACTCATGGCTAGTTCACGCTCTCTCATGAGTGGCTACAGTCAGCAGGCAATAATGAAAGACTGATTGGGTAGAGATTTTATTGTTCCATGGCCAAGGATTCTTTTTTAAGGTGTCTACTCCTTTATCAATATGTACAAAGCCACAGCCAAGTAAAAAAAAAAAAAAGATATACTCTAACTCTTAACACATCAATCCTTTTACATTGTAATAGGCAGTGTGTTAACTGAGGGTCCCGAAAGGTCTGATTGGAAGAAAGGAGCCTGGCCTGAATGTAATTGCTCACTGGAGGTAATTCTGTTTTAGACATATGGTGACACACAAGGCTATTTTTCTGGCCCTTTTCTAAAAGAAAGCCAAGTCCTGTGTTCCTGCAGTGTTGTTGATAGAGTGTTGTATTCTCCACACTGATGTCCTACCATAGTTTATAGAAACAGGTTTCTTTCACAATAAGTAAATAATTACACTTTTTGATTTATTTCTGTAAGCGGTATTTATAGATTTCTAGCTTCCATCTCAGAGGGCTTCTTGCCATAACCTATTTGCAGAATCAGCAATTGCAGGAGCCTTCATAAAATAAAATGGTACAAATTTAGTCATGTTTACATGTATAATTTTACTGATTTCTACCTCTATATTTAACTTCATAGCTGCAGGTATAATACGTAACATAAAATTCTATTTCAGTTGTTAAAGGTGCCAGAAGACATTGTATTGCTGGAGAATCCATACGCTTTATTGTTATAACTATACGACATCCCACAAAATCGCACAGGTGATTGTAGAGGATGGAGGCACTTTTAATACTTTTTATTTAATAATCCGAATATTTACCATTAGTGGCGGAGGGGTTGTGATTACTATCTAATAACTAGTGTCACTTATAATTAGAGGTATGACAAAATGTTGAGTAATCATTTAATAAAATTTGCCACATTTTGGCTATTGATGTAACAGGTCTTTGTGGCAATATGCAAGTCATTGTAGAGTACCAGCAAGCGGCTTCTCTTGGCAGGACCAGATAAGTACAAACACTTCTTACGACTGTGGTAAAAGACTACACTTTCGCCAATCAATATGCAGGCTGCTGCTGTTGTTTTTTTCTATTGAGGTGGATAATTCACTACTTTGGTGCTATGTCTTAAATTTCACCTTGACATACAAGACCATTGAATTTGGTTAAATAGACCCCTTCTTTTTTTAATCTTCATTTTCATCAAAAGTGTAAGATCTCAACATAGCAAACTATCCTACTGGACATACATGGACTATACTTAAGAGCTATAAATTGCAAATATGTTAAAACTATTCTTCTATCTTTGCCTCAGGGCTAATAAATAAAAATATGTTTTCCTGTAATGTTATAAACCAGGAAGAAACCTTTTCACTCTACACTTACGCCAGACTGCATATTCAATACAAAATAAACTTTATTTATAAATAGAACATAACTTGCCTTGGAAATACTCTGCATTTCATATGACACAAAGCTTCTTGTCTTTAAATCAGGAAAAAAGTCTACTTTACTATTTCACCTTTTCACGTAAATAGATGAATTAATGTAAAGGCAATTTAATCTCACTCAACATTAAATCCATTAGAAGCAGGAAAGAGTCTGGGCAGATATTTTTGGTCGCCTTTCATTCCAGCAAGAAGAATGTAAAAAATTTGCCGTCTCACATTCGGTCAAAGGCTAAAATATAGATGTGTTTAATGGATATTTCCTCTGTCTAACTAATAGACAGGCTGACATATTCCTTTTAGTTAATCTTCCTCGGCTGTGTAGGACAGGGCATGATTAGACTGTTCAGTTGGCTCAGAAAACGTACATTCTTCTAGGAATATCCTTCTATATCTAACAAGGCATAACAACTTCATGTTTCCAAAGCCTCTCTAGGATCAATGAATAAACATTTAGATTTTTCTGCTACAATACTGGCAAGCTCTAAATGTGGGAAACTATTTGCTGAAACATATGAACAGCCACCAATATGTAATATATTGACATTGCAAACGATTCTAAATAATGACATTGTGCATTGTGTTAGAAATACAAGCGTATGTTTAATCATTTATTTTTATGTTTATTGGGATCTTTGGAAAGTGGCTACAGTGTATCACAGGCAGCACAGAAAGCACCACTGTTACATGGAGGCACACGTGTGAGTACCATACAAGCATGCACAAATCCTGCTTGGGCTCCGTGCGATCCAAAAGCACACGCAACGGCACCTCAGGATGCCTATGCAACAGGGCCGGGTTATCCACAAGGCAACCTAGGCCACGCCTAGGGCCTGGCGAGCCATAGGGGCCCATGATCTTACACTGTTAAGCACCCTTGCCGCATTATCAGACGAGAGCATTCATTTCCTACATGCAGGATCCCTTGGGGGACCCCAAGCCGGCATCTTGCTTAGGGCCCCATGAGTTTTAAATCTATCTCTGCTATGCAAGTACGATATATAGTGCATGGGCACAAAGCAGACATGCTCAATGCAGTCACGTGACTACATGCGGAAGAGCAAGGTAGCGATGTACACTGTAAATGAAGGGGTTGAATAGTGCAAGCATCTCTGTTGCTATGGGAATGCACTAAAACAATATTTAAGAATCAATTTAGACAATCAATTTTTTTATTAATGTATAAAAAAAAATATTTAAACCTACAAAATGCTCCAGCAGCTTTTATACTCTCATAACTTTTGTATTAAGTTTAAAGTGTAAAATACTAATGTAAGAGCCCAAAATAGGTCATTGTGAGTCAGCCCCCTGAACTTAGACATGGCCTGGATCTGGTGCACTTGTTATGGTGTAAATCGTGCTTCCAGTATTTGTCTGCATTCGGCTCCCAAGGGTGGATGAACACGCCCCCTCACTCCCACGCCTTGCAGAATACACGGGGGCGCAGCTCGACTTGCCTTGAAGTCTGAATCAGGCATCGAGCATGCACAAAAATCATGCCCAGATACACTCACCTCTGGATCTTTCTCACAAACTCAATATACAACCAATGAACTAATGAAAGAATTTTTTGATAAATAAATTTGTCATTAACTTAAACAAATTTCATTATTCTTGTTTAGAATATTGCATGATTGTTATAATTTTTCAGGGATGGGGGTTCGGTGGATTTTGTTTTTGCTACTTTGTACCGTTAGAGTAGCGTTTCTCAACCTTTTCTTGGGGAGTGCCGTTATCCACTATGTAAACACATCCCCATGACATCCCCATCCCCATGACCCACATATATATTTTCAGGGTTGTTTGTTGTCATTTACATATTTTTGCTGAGATTTTAAAGTCCATTTTCTACATATGCCATGTGGCCTGCAAAATATTTTATTTGTGATGTGCTAGATGCCTCCATGAGCAATCGATCCCCGGAGCACCGGACATGGTGCTCCGAAAGTAAAGGCAAAAAACTACCTCTACATCTCCCTTAATTCTAACCCTAACCCTCCCCTTCTATTACCCTAACACTAACCCTCCCCCGCATAATACTCCCTTCTCTATAGCCTAACCCTAATACCCCCATCCTGACCCTAACCTTCCCCCTTCAATGGCCCTAATCCTAACCCTCCCCTAACACTAAAAGAACTATCAGCAGCGGGTCTCTTCAAAAATGAATGGATGAGTATGCCGATCGGCGCACACTTCCATTCATTATTCCAAAAATTATAAAACAGCCCCCTATTCGAAATAGAGAAAGCCAAAAAGTCTGTCTCTATTTCTGAAAGGAGGCTATCAATGCGGGGACTGCAACCGCTCATGTGCATGCACCCATGTTCCTAGTCAGGTGACGTACATATGTCTTGTGTAAGTACCTCTGGTTCCGGTCTGATGTCCTCAAGCGTTTGACATCATACCTCCTTACTACCTTGTCCAGTTTT
This sequence comes from Limnodynastes dumerilii, assembly GCA_011038615.1. Classification (NCBI taxonomy): domain Eukaryota; kingdom Metazoa; phylum Chordata; class Amphibia; order Anura; family Limnodynastidae; genus Limnodynastes; species Limnodynastes dumerilii. Next base: position 231,468 of record WWET01000392.1, read on the forward strand.
CCTGAGCACAATGCACTAGACACTTTTCCTGAGTACAATGCACTAGACACTCCAAGTACCACTAGTGCTAGAGAGAACTATTTATATACATTATATTTTAGTATATATGTCTTAACTTCCTTTAAACAGCTAACTAGCAGCATATAGTATACAACGTGTCATCAAAGTATAATGTGATCATAAAATCCTGTGCCTCGTACATGAACATACATGGTCCAGGATATCAGAGCAATGATGGTGTCACAATTATCTGATTATAACTAATGGTATAAGGACTCTCCTAAATAACGTACATTAGCTGTGCGTACCCAGCACAAGGATATAGATTGCACTGGTTAATACTTCAAAGGCATTTTGTGAAATGTATGTAGTATAAACAGACATTCTCATTTCATGTTAAATTGCTGGCTGAAGAAATGTTACTGAGTGATTAGATTGCCCTTATTCTAAGAACATGTGTGCATGTAGTTTTCATTTTAGTTTATCTTTTAGGGACTGCATAAACTAATCTGTCTCTTTGGGATGATGGAAAAATATCCATTTTTCTAAATAACTAGCCTAAAAACATAATTGCTTTTGCACATTACTGCTCATTCAAAATTACACTAATCATTTGCTGCTGGCAAAATAGCTGACAGTAGGTTGAAGTCATTATGTTCAGCAAGTTCAATAGACAAAATAATGCAAAACTACTGTATGCTGCTACTGATTGAGTGTTCATTTCTATGCAGACACTCTGTCTGATGCAATTAGTCTTTGACCTTTTATAGAATTTAAATATTTCAAAAGATAAGCTGCACATATACAATATTCATTGCATGGCCATAAAAAAAACTTTTCTAAACTTTTCTCCTGCAGCTTGTTTAAAAAGTTACATCAAACTATCATTAGGTGCAAAAAGATGCTTTACTTATTTCCCCTTCTTTAAAATGGTCTACTGTTTTACAGTGTGTCAATCAAAATCCATTGGGTCAAAATTTCCATAGTGTTCCCACCAAGTTATGTTATCACATACCCTACAACATGACCCATTGCATTAGGTACAAAATATCAGTTAATTCATTTAAACCAGGTGAGTGACATTTGGAAGCTCAGGAGTGGATTAAATTGTACCTAATGGAATGGGTCGTGTTGGAGGGTCTGTTATCACAGGAGGACTATAGCTATTCATAGGGGTTTGTACTTTGAACAGAGATTTTTGTTTGTTTTTGGAAGCAGGCCCACTGGCAACTTTTAGGGGTGGTCTTTTCTGCTTGTACATGGGAATCAGGGTAAAGTATGCCAGCTATCAAGTCTTGTCCAATCCCTAGTAATACTAGGAACCGCTGTAATGACCGCTGGCAGGGGTTGGGAGCTGGTCTTACTTTTAAGTCTAACTCCCCCTCGATACATTTGGCAGGATTCATATTTGAATAGCCCCTATAAATAATATAATATTTGAAATCATTTTCAGACACTGTATGGCAAACTTAATTCTGGCCAAGTAACCTATGAGGAATGGCTTAAAAAATGCAGTAGGGGCTACTAACCTAGCCCAAGTCAATGCACTTGAGCTAGACCACAATGCATGTAACAATGTACAAATAACACTATTATTGCCTTAGTAATCAACCATGTATGTACTGTACCCTAAACCATTTCCTTACAGCAGTTTGTAGTAAATGGTTCATATTTCACTTTAAATTAGTTCTAATTGTCAGGGAGTCTGTTCTACAAATGAGCAGCTTCATTCATTCACGATAGCTGGAGAAAAGTAATGTGTCATGGTAGTGCTGGCAATTACAAAATTAAAGCAGGTTAAACATTAAAGTCCCTATTAAATATAGCACACTAGGGAAACCAACTAAATGATTTAATGTATACACTGGCAAAGGCCAAATGTGCACAGCTAGTATCTATGCATAAAGCTCATGTATCAAAGGGTTCCAAATATCTCCTGGTACAAATGGACTTTAATTGTCTGTTTTAATCCTAATTACAAATGAAATTTCCCAGTGGCTTTCTTATCTGCTGAAGAATTGATTTGAAATGTATTTGCAGAACTGAGTGCTCGAGAACAGCAACTATCTACTTTCGCCTTTTATCTTATGACACTTCCTGTCTGTATGTTACCAGTGTAGCATTCATCATTGATTTCTGTTTCTGCTAGCTGTGTTTTGCTATAGATCTTGGAGAGTGTGAGACTGGGATGGCTACTTGGTCTCAGTGGTGGATTTCCCAACCATTTTAGAAGCCAAAATATATACCATGGTACAGTAAGTATCTACAAATACACCACTGACTCATAAAAGTCTACATGAAGATTCAGGAATAGATCATGGTTGCCAACTCTACTGGAATATCCAGGAGACTCGCAAAATTTTGCCAGTTCTCCCGGTGTCTGGCAAATCTCCTGCAAGTCCCGACCCCCTGTCAATCTCTAATGGAATCACTAGAATTACTAGGGATGGCCGGGACTTGATTACATAATCAATCCTCGCCCACTCCCTGAAACACTAGGAAATACAGTAGTGATTGACAGGGGTGGGACTTAATGATGTGCTTTGCACGTACCCTCCAACATGACCCATTCCATTAGGTACAAAATACTCTGCTTCTCAGTTTTCAACTGTCAGTTACTATGGTAACCTCCTTTGTTGAAGAGACAAATTGTTTTTTAAATATCAGTTAAGTCATTTCACCAGGTGAGTGTGACATTTGGAAGCTCAGGTGCGGAGTATATTGTATATTGTATATTGAATGGGTCATGTTGGAGGGTCTGTTTGCATAAATCAAGCCATAAGACCCTGTCTCCATATCTGAATCCATTTCTTCGCACTGAGATCTCCCGGAGGGAAGAAATAAAAAGAAGGCAGCCCTGGAGTAGATGCATGCACATCCTTTTTCCATCTCTCATTAAACAATTTAGAGATAATTATGACAGACAGCTTGGCTGGTCAGTCTCAGGAAACAGCTATTATTTTGCCTCAATGAAGTAGATAACAAAGAAATCTATCAATACATGCAAGATAACTACTGCATTATAAAGTGTAATGTTTTGTCAGTACAGTGGGCATGACTATGGTATAGTGTTCTTTGCAACCTGGAAAATGTCAAGATTGTGGTTTGCTGTGATGGAAGCCGTCATACGTGTTCTTGCCTGAATTAAGTTAATAACCCATTTAGTTACTATTATTCATAATCTAGTTTTAAATATAGCCCCTTGTTATGATTTTGTGTATAGTGATTCCTCTGGAATTCAGTCCATGCAATAATCACATGTGTGGAACTACCAGGTATGTAGACATGGCAAGGTATGGTGCAGAGGGGCTTCAACAACACTTACCAACAGAAGCTTTATCTGTAAGGCCTGCTCACGCTGTCCCAGGTTATAGATCTCACAGCCAGCAGATTTCTCATCCTGTGGCAGGAAGTCATGCTTGCAGGACCTGTTAGTGGCATCCAAAGGGATTTTTTGACAGCCCAATTATTTTGTATGAAAACCTTGAAACTTTGGAGTACTACAAGCACAAGCATGCCCACTTGTTCAATGGCAGTCTGAGCTTGCTGTGTCCTTTAGAGCACCGATAGAAAGGTTCATTGAAAGTTTTATTAAAAAAAAAAAACGTTTTTAACATTGAAAAGTATAGTAATTCACACCTCACTAGGGTGCAAATTAAAACAAGGGATATTGGGGTAAAGCCAGAACTACGTACGCAAGTGAATTTACGCTAGCTGCTAGCATAAAAGCGCCCATTAGTACTTACTGCGCATGCACGGCAGATATTACGCCACGTAACTCAGAGCCTAAGCACGTAACTTCAGTGTAACTACGTACAAAGGGGCGTGCCAGCAATACGACCCCCGTAATTACGCTTTGTAGGCAGGGGGGGCATTTAATCGTACAGTCTGGGCCGACAGGACTTACGCTTTGAAAAATTAAGGTAGGGTTTGAAAAGCGTAACACGGCCAAACTACGCTAGGAAACATAATTTAAATGTAGTTTAGAATTTGGCTGAACAATGCTAAGCAATTGAATAGTTTTTTACCATGTCCACAATTGGTTTAATAGGGGTATTTGTTTGGACGCAATTTTAGACTTCACTTGGTGAAATATGTTTTAATAGTATAGCATGAAGTCAAAATCGTAGCCAAAAACAGATGACACAAACATTTCTACCACATATATTGTAAACCTACTTATTTTGTCCATTCCATTCTATTATTTTTTTTTTTCAAGAAGCCTGTAGACGGTATGTGCTTGGGACATGTATTCTTGCACAAAGCTTTACTCATACACATTAGAAACCTTTACCCTATAACTTCAAAATAGATCTTTCTGTTATCCTATTGAGGGAAGATTATTTGGACTGGACATTTGCAATTCAGCTCTGAACCCTTTGCTACAGCCTTTATCACTTGGGGTGTAGTATGTTCAGAAAGGTCACATTTCAAAGTGTATGTAGTTAAAGCACAAAACTTTACATGGGACATCTGCAGCATTTACCATTTCTAAACTTAGTAAAGACAATGACAGATTTCTTTAATGAGCTCTGGAAAAACAATTTTACTTTGACTGAGGTAGAAATCTATAATTTGCTGTTTGCTGAAAAACTTCACATAGATATTTGTGTACCTAATTTAAACGGAAGGAAGGTAAATGTAGAGTAGCTTGGATAATGTTTTCTCAAACCGTGCTGTGAATATTAGAAAATACATTTAAGATTCATTAAATATAGATTTATTTACGGGCAAAATGAGACAAAACAGAAAGACAATTTGCAGGAAACAAGCATGGTGAGAAAAGATAACTGTCCTACTACTACCCAACATGGTTGAAGAACTATAGAGCACTTTTTGTATAAACTGCTGCACAAAAGGTACTATAAAACAACAACCAATCAGATGCTTCAGAGGTAGAAGTATGTGATACCCATTCAGGTGCGGAAGTAGACTGACTCCCCTCAGCAAGATGGTGCCTAGAGGAAGGCTTCACCTTCCAACCTACGTCTAGGCACCATAGTAGCCACAACCATTGCTCGCACAGTAGTTATGCCATTGTACCCATTCATTGCAGTGAGTGGTACCTACCTTCAATCTCCTTTTCCACTGGGATATGGTTTAACAAAAGGTCCTTTAAGATACAGTACCTTCAATTTAACTGTGTTTAACAAGCTGTTAACATGTGTGGGTACTTTCAAGGAAAGCAGTTGGAGTAGTGGGCAACAGCTGCAATCTAGTCCCTATCTGCATTATAAATAACTATTGTGATGCAGCAAGGGGTTTCCTAGTCCATTAAGCTCATACTTATTTGTTCACTGAACCCCTTGTCACATAGACATCTGGGAGGCACATGCAGCAGTACATTTCCGTCTGTGAAATCATCACACATATATTAGCGGCCACATGCTGCTGGCGCTAGCTGTCTGAGTTAGTAATTCTATAACATGTAGTATCAAGTTGATTCATTAACTCTGCTGGCAGTGGCCAGTTATGGTGACACTGGCTGTACCCCCCTGATGGTGTCCTTGTTCACACATATAAAAGAGACTCTTACTGTCAACAACTGTTGCAAGTGGATATCAACCATTATGCTGTTTGTGCAGAGTGTCCAATTAATTATATTCATTGTAGGTCTATTAAACTTCAAGGATGACCTTCAATATGACAATAGTGTAAATGCATAATTGCCACTTATATAATTTTTTTCCGTGAAACCATAATAAAGTACAGCAAACTAGATAACTAACAACAAATTGTAGAAATCAAGGTCCGGATTCACAGTTCCGTAGTTTTCGTCTTGCGTACGTTGCTTTAAGAATTGAGCTACTACGCATGCGTAGTAGCTCAATTCTTAAAACAACGTACATAAGACGAAAACTACTTAGCTGTGAATCTGGACCCAAATTACAAATATTAGTAGTCTGTTGACTAGCAAGGATTCCTTGTAACAGCCAAATGAAATAAAAATATATGCTACCAAACCTGACATCCAGCAGGTCAATGTGGAGAGGGAATCATTGAACCTGTGAAAATATGACTAAACTTCTTTGATCACCTGTATTTGGAAAGGCTCCATTTTTCATATCTGTTTCCCCGCAC
>WWET01000392.1:237574-251881 GCA_011038615.1 Limnodynastes dumerilii
CCCCCCCCCCCCCCAAATAATCAGGATTAAGTAAAGATCTCTCTATAATAACATCTTATTCCAGATGTCACTGAACAGCATGATTTTTGGTTATGACCTCTGAAAGGAAAATTCTAAATTGTGTAGCTGTCAACTCCAGTAGTTATAAGAACACAGCATGGCTTAATAACAGAGCTTGGTTTATAAGAGAATAATGACTACTCTGTAAGACACTTTACTGTATAGCTAATGACGAGCTATGCCAACAAGCTCTCTCCAATTCACCTCTGCCCTCCTAATTACTGATACTGCTTATAGTGATTATGCTCTGAAAGGAAGGGCCTTTGCATTGTCATATTTCTTATAATTGCTTATATTACACCACTATAGTAAAAATTATGTAAAGGAAACCCTATTGTTAAAAGTGTCATTTTTATATTGAAATATAAAACCATTTAACCATTATAGGTAATATCAGGGTCGCCATCGGGGCCCGCAGATTGCAGGTACCATGGCTCTGCCGAAGCAAGTACCAGTGGTATCCTACTGCCGAAACTTGCAGCTTAGAGCTGAACATTAACAGGCCAATAATCAGGAAAGGACTTCCTTCACATAGCTTGCTGTCGACATAAGTCTGCAGCACCCCGTCCTCTTAGGTTGTCAACCGGACCCCAAAATTTCTGGCTGCTGGTTTATTCCACTTCTGTATAGTAAATGTAACTTCTCTGAAGTTCTCATTACAATTATTGCAGAAAACTGGTGCTCAGGATAATTGTAACATTTACAGACCTGATCCAGACTTTCACTGGTGCTGCTTTTGGACCACAAATATATAGTCTGTATTGTTATTAGCTTTCTTCTTGGGAGCAGTGTCTATGGATATATGATTTATAGCTAAATGTCTGTATTACTATTATTGATCTTCCTAATGCACACTATTGTAATAAATGTTAGCAAATTAAACATAAATGCTTACAATGAAAGCTATAATGAAATCACGTAATCTCATGGTACTAAATAATAGCAGATGCTTTAAAATGACTACTATAAATATTTGTATTTTTACATGTTTAAGGCCTTTTTTTGCATACCCTCAAGGTTCCTTCAAACATTGTGATTCAAGGGTCACGAGGTTCAAAAACAAGATTGTGTGGTTCAGATTGAATATAATTATTTAGGGGGTGCCATATCAGATGATCGGTTGCAATCGTGGGGGGGTTGATGATATCAGGGCACACACACACAAACACCAGCTGCAGGTAATGAGTTTATAAATAGCACTCACCACTCATAGGGCCTGATCCAGACCTACGCCGATGCGCTGTGCTTAGTAAAGCACATCGTATCGGCATGCACTCCCCCCCGACACTCCCCCCTGTGTGAGCGTATTTTCCCTCGCTTACGCTGGCTCAAGGCTACCCTAACTTCAGCCAGCCTAAGCAAGGGAAAATACGCTAGTAGATAGTTCCGTAGTAACGCCGGGCAACATCTGCCTGGCGCATGCACAGATCGGCTTTTAAGCCGATCTTACACTGCTGGCTGGCGTCTTAACAGTCTAGATCAGGCCCATAGACTCATAGGGTTGGATCCAGACCTAGTTAAGTGCATGAACTTAGTTACTCCTGGGCTAAACCATGTTGATTGCAGGGGGAGTCATATTTCATATGTTGCAAACAGTATTAGAGTTGAGAGGTGATGTTTCCTATCCCAAGTCTAAATAACAGTGTGATAGTAAAGCTGGTCAGTATCTGTGTGCAGTAAGCAAAAATAAAGAGATATCCCTGCATGCAAAATTAACTTGACTCCCCCTAAAATCAACATGATTTAGCCCAGGAATAACTAAATTCAAGCACTTAACTAGGTCTGGATCCAGCTCATAAAGTGCAAAACGTCTGAAAATGACAGTTCTGTGGGTGCATCTGCCACTGACCTCCCTCTTTTCCGGGCCCCATGTTAACCGCGTGCCCTGCTCCCACAGTATTTACACGACTATATATTATAATGCAACATAATCAGCTTTTCTTACTGGCTTAGTGATAATCATATTCAACCAGCAAAATCATTATAGAGTGTCTGAGTCATTTATACCAATGTCTTTATTAGCTTTAGCTACATAATTTGCATGAAGTAGATAAGCCTTTAATTTATTCAGTCAATAAATTGGCTTGAAAAGTTTCCCATCTTTGTGGCAAATTATAGAGACGTCTCTGTATGTTATAGTTTCCACCTGTGTAAGGAGGTAGAAATGATACATTAAAAAGGAAATTTTGGACCATATGCAGACTACCAGACGTATGACATATATGTCTGGAGAGATGTACATTAGCGGGCCAATGCTCATGGAAGGGTTTCCCTGCGCATTGGCCCTCTGTAAATGCAGGTCTGTGGCACTTCATCCTCTATGTGATGTCACTGTGTATCTCTATGGATGTTTCCCAGGCCCCAAAGTTTCTCCCAGCGATCCTGCATATGGCACATAATGACTGTGCAGAGAGGCTTTGGAATGCCCCTTTATGCTCTTTTTTTTCTTTTCTCCGGCCATTATAGCATAACACACTGTGTCTGGCAGACATACTTATTTTACCTCCTGAAAGATTTTATTGTAAAATACATGCATACTAAACTGTACTGAATTTGCCATTTAAAGAACATAAAACCATCTCTGTATGATCAATGCTTTAATATAGAGATAACAAAATGTAGGAAATGTAAGCTGTCAATATAGTTGGAGGGGGGGTCTACAAATGTAGTTGTTTTTTATTTCTCCTGATTTTTGCACGTCTATCTATGTCATCTATCTCTTTTTCATAATAAACGCCCCTGTGTGTGCAAGGCTTGCTGGTCAGATGTGGCAAATAAAGAATAGATTTGTGTATAAGACTGTGGAAAATCCTCTTAGGGCAGTTATGCATCTTGTTTTTTTCTACATAGCATTTAGAGTGAGTCATCTGAAACTAGACCATGTAACTTTTTGCACCAGGTCATGTGCAAGCTGCATAACAACTAGAATTGTCTCATTCCTCCCTCTAATCTACTGAGGAAAAACGTAGGAAGTCAAGAAAATGACCTCCATATGCTCCACATATCGTCTACAATTGTGGTGAGGACCAAAGCCTCAAATTACCTTTTCTCCTGGGAGTTTGAGAAGGATAATTATCTTCAAAAAAAAAAAAAAAAAAAAGCTTTTACAATACAAGAAGATTTATCATTTGAGGAAAGAATCTGCAGATGTTACACGCAAAGTCTTTGTGGTGGCAAACAGGTGTAAAACGATTTGATTCTATCTGCCTCAATGTTAACTTTTCACCACAGGTAGAGGGAGTCCATAGATAACGTCAAATATAGCTGTTTTGAAGCATGGAATGGACTTTTTTAAACCACACCAAAGGCAGCAAAGGGGATAGAAAATGAAGTCTTTGAAAATTGGAATTGACTTTATGGTATATTGAACTTTCATGCTCTTTACAGCATCAGACATGTTTAAACCTGCCTTGTACAAAGAGGCTTAAAATACTGAATTGTCCAATACTTTCCCCTTAACACTTTACATAGTAAGTTTGTTCCAAAGACTTTGAACCGAATCCAAACTTCTGCACTGCAAGTGTTTTCCGGTCTGTGCAAGCGGAAAATGAGTTCTTCCCGTACAGAGCAGGATCCTCAGGATCTAGACTTTAGCGCTGGACGGGGCTAGATGTGCACATGACCTATGCATTCTAAGCACCATAAGGTACTGTGAACGTAAGTCTGTAGTGCAAGAGGAGTGAACTCCCCTCACACGCACGTAAGGCTGGATATAACAGGCACTGGTTCCTCATTAACGCTGCGCTCGAGGCCCCCAAGTACATTGGGGTAGATCCTTGGGTCCACCCGACAGTGAAATTACATACAACACATACGTAATTTCACTGGCTAGAATTTTGTGCGCGGTCGTATGGGTCGGCGTACGTAACAAACGCTGCGGCTTTGAGGGAGGGACTGTCCCCTCCTTTACTATCGTCGTATCTCTGCCGTCAAGACGGACATACAGATGTAAATGAGGGGACGGAGCGGGGGATGTGCCATTACGATCAGGTATGTGGCCCGTAAGGCCGCATATGTGATCGTAAAACTTAAGGTAGGAATGTGGACATGTAAGTGGGGAGTGCACTGGGCGTGTACTCTTCGCTACGATGCCGGCCGTAATGACCTCTTGCGGCCGTAAGACACCCGTAGGTCTGGTTCAGGCCTTTTAGCTGTGGATAACTAATTGACTAAGTTTAAAGCTGCCCATACACTGGAATGATTATCTATCCCAGCAGGAGGTAGCCAAATAAACATGATGCTCTCCTGCCAGGAAAAGGTCCTGTTTTCAATCCTACACCTCTCCTGCTGGGAACGATAATCCTAGCACAGGCCTGGCCAACCTGTGGCTTTCCAGGTATTTTGAAACTACAACTCCCAGCATGCTTTACCTGCTTAGGTCTTGTTGATACCTGACAAAGCATGCTGGGAGTTGTAGTTTCAGAATACCCGGAGAGCCACAGGTTGACCAGGCCTGTCCTAACAGAAGAGGGAGCTGTTCAGTGAGCTGATTGGCTTGACTTAAAATATTGGGTGCTTGTACCAGAGCGTTTATGGTTCGATTATTGGGCATTTGAAGAATCCATCTTGAACACTCACTACAGGAATTTCTGACCCGAGCATGCAATAAATGGACGATCAGGCCAATGGATAATAGCTCTAGTGTATGGCCAGGCTAACACTTTATTTTTTTCAACTGACCAAAATTAACTTATTTCATTTATCTGCCATTTTTCCTTATATAAGGAGGCACGCGTCTTACCACTACCTCCCGCTAGCTTAATATGCAGTAGCCATCACTTGATTTCTAAAATGTTACCCAAATTGTTTCTGGCAAGATATACAAAACGTTCAAGTGTTTTGTTTGCACATAGGTCACTTTACAAGATAAGCTAATTTGAAGGCAATTAGCTGAGTTGTCCGTTCACGCCTCACATGTTTTTAACACTTACCTCTAAATGAAGTCTAATGCGCTCTGTATAGGATATTGTCAAACTGACTTATTTGGTTCTTGTTTTCTTTTTGTTTTCTTTTGTAAAAACTTTCTACTGTATTTGAACTATAAGACATTAAAAACAGAGATTATGTTTTATAAAATCAATTCTACAGTTCAGTGTTAACAAAAGGGGTAAGGAGGGGGGGTCGGCAACATGACCGCACTTCTTTCCCACTGTGAAGCTCTTCGACTGCAAGGATCATAAATGTGTTTCTTTTATTATTACATTTTTTTTTTAAAGATTGCAATTCTATCTGTAAATAAAAGATTTGGGGGGTGGGGGGAGAAAATGAACGTAGCATTCTCCTAAGGGATTCCTTGCAGCAGTGCACTCACTTAGAGGTGAATGAACATGAACTACTGCTTTCATACAGATTGCTGTAGCTGTGACTCAATACATTTTCAGATCTATGCAACTAAAACTCTACCCTGAATAAAACACTTTGGGCTCCCTGCTGAGATTATTTCAGCTATGGTTTGCTTAAAGTATGGTGTTATGAACCCAATGACTATGTTCTTTTACACTTCATGCCACCCTATAGTAATTAAATTTCAGAACAGAAATGCCTGTTTTTCCCCCCCTTGAATTAAATATCTTTTATTAGGGAACATTGAGTTCTTGTACATCACAGTGCAATATCAGAATATCATGCTATTATTATTAGCTGTTGCAGGCATCTGTCTAAATCCTGTGAACTGCATGTTATGCCAACAAGGTCCCTGACAGAAAAGCAATTTTTTTTATATCTATTAATGGATTTTAGTGTGTGCTGTAAAAAAAAACAACAAAAAAAAAACAATCTAGAACACGCGTTGTATATGCAGCATTTGCCTGGATAGACACATGGTCAACACATGTCACTGTGTAGTCTAAGTGTGAACAATAGAAGCAGTGGTTACTAATTACTGCTGTCATTTCAAATCTAATTTAATTATAATGGCAGATAAGCTTTTACCTATATCAACAGCTGCAGACATCAAAGAACTAAATATTTCTTGCTACTTATCTTTCTGAAGTTTCAGGATTGTTACTGGAAAGAAATACCTCCGCCAGTAACACCAAATGCTACATTATATGTCATGTGACCAAGGCCTAGAATTCTGTATTCATAAAACATGGCCTGTGACTGCTGCACAGCCAATTTAGAGAACTGTGGGCTGTGCTGGTGTCGCAAATGTTTTTCATAGCATTAAAGAATTTAATGGCAGGCAAGAACCACTTGGTCCATCTAGTCTGCCACTTCCACCCACCCACCACACTTCCAAGCAACCTTTCCTCAAAACTTCATCAAACCCACCACCCAGTTATTATACAGAGAACACTTTTGTTAGCATCCAATTAACCTGCATGTATTTTGGAATCTGGGAGGAAACATACATACTCCAGACAGATATGGCTTTGTGGATGAGTTTTGTGTGGCATGTGAATGATCTCTCTATGTGGACAGTTATGTCCTTCAGTGGAGGTTGTCATGATTTGATTGGATGCAGCAATATGCTCATGGGTTCCATTTGCCGCTATGAAAGCCAGAGTTTTAGGAGTTTTAGGGTTAGGCTGCTGGAGGGGATGCAGCAAGGTTAGGGTCAGAATGTGGGGAAGGGAGGGTTAGGGTAATGGAAAGGGAGAGTTAGGGTGAGGATAAGGGTTGGGGTTGGGGAAATACTCACCAGTCAGTGCTGGGGATCTACGATTCCCTCACTCCAGCAGGGCAGAAACAATTGCTGGTGGTGGGGCCAACCACATACATGCTCAAATAGGTTGGTTTTGCTCCTGGTGGCATGTGGCAAGCCCACCATCATAAACATTCCTTCTTCCCCCAACTTGTCAGAAATAAAGGCAGAATCAGGTCAAACCTCAAATATGGTGCAATGCTGATAAATGTGATCATACGCTTCAAGACAATTAAGCAAAATCACATTTCTGTGGGCAATTACTGTACAGTAAAGAACAGATGTTTAGGTGAGTCTTAAGAGCAGGCATTCATAGCATTTACATTGGGTCTCTAAGCTCCTAGTTGCCGTACAGATATGCCCCGTCAATTGTCATACTAATTATAAATCATGTGCTTTAATTATTATTTTTTATTCAAGTCCCTCGTTTCCTATTCATAGCCAGACTGTAATATTCTTTGTTGTTAGGCTACTGCTAAATAATTACAAGGAAAGGCGTAAACAGACAATGGGCTGCAGAGATGATTTACAGAAACAATTTGGCTCCCAGCGGAAAAAAAGGAAGATCCCCTACTTTAGGTTCCATATGCTTAACGCTGTTAAAAAGAAACTGTTACTTTTTTAATTTGTTTCATATAGCAAGATTTTATCAAACAATACAGCACATTTTTTTTCTATTTTACTGTAGGATATTCTCTTAAATACTTCTTTAAGTTGTGTAAGTCTGTATTATGCTGGAATGAAGGCAGAAATGTTTTCCTATGCTTTCCTAGTTACTTAAATCTCCACTGCAGTATGCAATCGATAAACAGGTAGAAGCAGCAATTGGAGGGATTAAAGCCATAGGCACTGAGGAAGATGAACACCAGTCTAACCACCCGAGGATCAATTCGCTGCCATGTCACACAGCATGAAGGTGCCCCTCAGTTCACTGTCTTACTTTATCATCCACGTGTCTGGTCCAGCTCTGCCTAAAGAAGCATTTCAGACCAGACAAGTGCTGCACTTCAGAGACAGTTACAGAACAAAGATCCTTAAAGATCAAGATAAGGGTCATACATGTTTACTTTGAAATAACGCTCTTTTTTATAAAATGAAGAACACCGTGTACAGATCTGTTCTGGCTGTTGCCTAAGTGAACTACAAGTATTTTATGTAAAGTATATCACAAAAAGCTATGCCTGGGAAAAAATATGGAGGACATTGTGCACTATATTGGTGCTGATGTAATAAAAGGAAATTATGCATTTTGTTTTGAGATTGTTGTGTTGCATATTAAAATATAAATATATACCCAATAACCATATACAAGGAAATAGATGGTTATAAAGCCTTGGGGACTAACTAGCAGTAGTATAGTCATGTCCTTGGAAAATCAGACAGAATTCAGACACATCAGTAGTGCCACAGTCAGAGGTGACTTGGTCATAGGGCTTACAGGGAATTTTCCTGTCAGTCCGGTGACCTTTTGAGGCAACCAAGTATAGCCCCCATTTTGTTTTGAGAAAAAAGCAACAAAAAATAGGAGGTTGACAGTAACGGGAGCTGGCTACTAAGATGTACTCTTTTTGTAATGGAAGTCACTAGAATGCTGTCTGTATTGGATGTTCATCACTAGGCTGCCTGCACTGTGTTATGAAATACTTGATCATAGATGAATGTAACGCTTGTTCTTGCATTGCTCTTATTAAGATGTTTTCTGTGCTAAGGTTACCTACTTTTTATAGTCCTGACTTTAGTTGATTTCACCCATATGTGGTCTCTTGACGCTTTTTTCCAGGACCAGTTTAAATTCCCAATCCACTCCTGGGTTCACACATCCCTTATAGTTAACCAGAACCAACTGTGCTTATGTTGAAATTGAATTTAAATTGATTGTGGTTAGAAGTGCAGAAATGTGGTAGAGATGTGTCCTCGTTTTGGCTCAATATGGGGCGAGCATAACAAACTTTTGAGAAAAAAACTGCATAAACATCTTTTGTGTGTGCTGTAAGTTATCTCTCGGTTGTGGCGTGATGCAGTGACATTCTGGTAGTTTAATTGGCTGTTGACAAAAATAAATGGAGTGTATATGTTTCTGTGGAAGAGAATTTCAACTTGAAGCTCCAATAGGCCATGGACTGATGTGAATAATTAAATGTTCTCCACGCAGCACTGTATAATAAGATAAAGCTATATAAATAACTGATAAATAAATAATGGAATGTTTATGTAAAAATAAGCAGGTCCTACATTGGCAATGTCAGGATAAAATTTCGGAGCCAAATGCATATTTCTCTCCAGTGGATTGTCAGTCTTCATTCTGATGTGCATGGTTACAAACAGCTTCTTTCTTTATCAGAAAAATAGAATATATGGGCAAAAACGTCAGGGTGCCTCGGTCTCAATTGACCACACTATTGGTAAAGTATCATTTAAACATGAAGCTTAGCCATTTTGGGCCTGGATTTTGCAACATGTTTTCAAAACAAGCACATCAAGGCACAGATTCTCACCTATGTTATTTTTCATCTTCCGAGCGTAGTTATAAGTGTATAGTTAATACGTATGCATAGTAACTATTTTACGCTATCTACGTACCATTTTATCACATAGATTGCATACATGCGATCTTTAAAGACCGCATGTATGCAATCTACGTAATGTAATGGTATGTAGATGGCGTAAAATAGTTACTACGCATGCGTGTTAGCTATACACTTATAACTACGCTCGGAAGATGAAAAATAACATAGGTGAGAATCTGGGCCTTGATGTGCTTGTTTTGAAAACATGCTGCAACAATTATTACATTGAAGTGCAATGTATATGAACTGTTTTGCACCTATCTGCATATACAATATCTGAGAGCTACTTCCGTCAGTGTGAACTATTTTTACATGGTCCTTAGCTGACGGGACAATAATCCTGAAATTGATGTGTTCTGTATTCACACCATTTTGCTGTGAATAATTATAGGTTTGGAAAACACATTATTATATCATTTACATGTCTTAGAAGTTCTCCTGTGTGTGTTATTTGCTACACCTCCTATAGGAGTGTTACAAGAACTCCGTAAGCATCACTCTTCTCCAACTACCTGTCTTGGGGATCCCTATAGACAGTGTATTATACCATAGCTCCCAACACAGAGAACCTGAAATGGGATTAGATAAGCACAGAAATTCAGCTTGTTTATCATAAACCCCGATCCATTGAGGGCTATGAAACGGGTCAGTCTCACAAAACATGGGACAGTTAGGAGTTATGTTATACTTATCTGTCCCTTGCAGTCCTCCAAATCAGGGTTACCATAAGAAAGGGACAGCCGGGATTTTTGTCCTGGGTCTGGAGGCAGATGGGGCCTGCCGATACTTACATTAGCTCTCCAGCAACAGGAATACACATAGGGAGGCAGGGGCAGTGTCTCCGTCCTTGGCCCCAATATTTCTGGGGGTGGCTCTGCTCATCATTGTGCTCTACCTGGCATTCGCTGGAGCCTCACTGCATTCAATAAGAGCTTCATGGAGTTGCAAAAGCTGCTTGGTATCACTGGACAGCTATGTATTAATACATTCTGAAATGACATTAGACAGGGTCTGTGCCATCAGTGGCTGTTCTGGAACCTGCATAGCTTGGTTTATTTTCCTAATGAAAGGAGCACCTTGTTCCTTAAACAATGTGGAAAAAGGAATCTCTGGCAGGTAAACATTCTGAGACATAGAACATCAGGATATAAAAGACTCTGCCTGTACATTAGGACTACAGAGGAGAAACCTAAACAAAGGCATTAACATGAAGATTAGAATAGTCACCTGGCATCTGTAGAGCCTTGTTTGACACTGTAATACCAAGCCTGCTCTCTCTCCTCTGAACTAACCTCTTTTTACTCGACTGTGTAATTATGATGGAAGTCAGCCAATCCGTGGCAGTAGTTTAGGTACAACATTTTTGGAGTTTTGTTCCACTAGATTGGATGAAGAAGGAAGGTTACAAATAATAAGCTTCTCTGACTGATTTGTAATGAACTAGTAATAAATGGCCCCAGCATACATTTCTGCAGCTCAAGATTACAAAGCAGCTTTAACTAAGTGCATGCAACCACATCTTATTTTATTCTGCTTTCACAGAACTATGGCTTGTAATTATTATAATCTAACAATTAGCATGGCATCCGTTCTCAGTGGTTAATTATCCTGATAAACTGTAATTGAACAGAGGTCTTACAAGAAGGGGGGAAAAAAAAAACCTACACAACTTTTCTGTCTGCTTCAGGTAAGATCAGTGCATCATTGTCTTTAATCATTTCACTGGTGTTGTGCAGACAACAGTCTATTGCCGATCATTCCTCCTGCTTTAAATTCTATTAGGATTTCATCATCAGTGCTTGACCTTGACTGGTAATCCTAGTCATAGCACAGCTTCTTCATATGGCTCAGGTTGTATCGTGTGTGCAAATCAAACTAGGAAGAACAAACAGATTTAAATTTGCATGTAATGAGGGTAATGTACCAAACAGTATGCAGGTTCGTGATTATTTTTCCTTCCACCTTATTTATGAGTCTTCATTTTTTATTAGTCCTAATCCCCGTATTCATGTCATTATTAAAAGCTTCAAATCACATTTCTGTTGTATCTGTTTATGTATGTTTAATGTATTATGTGCTTGTGTGGTTTTTTTTTTTTGTGTAAAGAAACAATAGGCTTAATGCTGATTTGTGAGCAAATTAAGTCACAATTTTCAGTTAAAACAGATGCACGCAAACTGAATGCATTTGCAGCCCTATATATAGCCATCTACAGTTTTAGAAAGACCATCCGGCTTCCATTTTGTGTAGCTGCGCCATCATCACTATATCACCCCTAGTAATTACATCCGGGTCATGCCATAAAAGCAGTTATGGTTTCTTATTTGTTTATTTTTAGACGTCTGCGTGCAAATTGCATGCACATGCCCATACTGTACTTTTGTTGAAGCTTCCCATACGCCTCTTGACTCGCAAGTCACTTATGCCTAAATTATAGACGCATCTGTTTTCTAGCCTAGTGTTTTGTAAATAAATTCTACAATGCAGAGCCAACATATCTATAACTGGGTAGTGACAGACTACCGTCTCCTTGTTACGGCTATACATCTGTTCCTTATAGGAGTTACCTAATAGATATTATCTGTCATAGCAGCTTGGAATGTTTAAAAATAGTAGCAGGTTTGGCAAGCGTAGAGGAGGCTTCATGCAGCATTCTCATAAGTTCTACACATAACGGGCCGGATCCAGGTCTCCGTCCGACACTCGACTAGCTTGGGTGGCTCAAGGGAAAGGTGCATGTGCGCTCTAGGCGTTAAGCGCAATTTACACGAGGATCTGCTATCAAACAGAACTCAGTTTTGTACTATAGGAGATCCATCCAAAGGAGGTGGATGCACGTGGATTTAAACTTGTCCAGTATGGGATTGGATTAAGACTTACGGGCAGATCCGTGGCTGTACTGACCACTGATCCGCACATTAGTCTTAAGGTTGCCTTTTAGCAGCGCATCTTCCCTCAAGTCTGCACAAGAGAGGGGAGTGACAAGGAAGTTCATTTCCCTCTTCTGTACGGACTTTCAGACCCCCTGCACGTATTTGATATATTACACGTGTATCTAAAACAGTAAATGTATGATTTGAGAAGCATCACATACATGGGAACTTGCAGATGTATTTAAAAAGACTGTATGTAGAACTTAGAATGCCCAGATCATTAAATCTCCTCTATACTTGCCCAATCAGCTTCTATTCTGAAACTTGCCAAGCTTCTGTGGTAGATAATATCTATTGGGTAACTCCTATGGTACAACAGCTGTGTAGCCATAACAAGAAGACGATAGTTTGTCACTACCGCTGTAAGTATCCAGCAAAATGAAAGCATAAGCATAGTTTTCTAAATATTTAAGCTTCAAGCAGACAATGTTTCTTTTTCTATGCAGGATTTATATATATGCCCTGGAACGCCAGCAGCCAGCAGACACAAAACTGGATGCCATTTGACACATGCCTTTAATAAAATATATTTTCTTTTGTAATACACTTAGTGCAGGGCAACTGATTTATACCATTTATTATTTGATAATTTATTTTTAATGGATATATGTAAAATATACCAAAATAGGTTTATAGAAAATTATAATTTGTTGCCAATAACACCATTTATTTAACTTACTCCATTCATTTAAAACACTTATAATATCCATAGCAGAGGACATTATTGATTTAAAAAAAAAAAAATCCCTTAACAACAATCATGTTGCCACTCTTACTATGAGGAGGGTTTTTCCTCTATGGCAAAGAACACTTTTTCTATACAATGCATGTCATGAACAAGTGCCAAGCTAATGATTTACATATAGATGAGGTCCTTTCAAGTGAACTAATAATTATTTATAATCTCGGAGGAAATGAGGCACACTTTTATATACCACTTGCCTACTGCTAAGTTGCTCTGGTCTCATAATCAAAGGATATCAAAAACATTTCATGGAAAGTCATTTCTTCAACGTTATCCTGCGGTGCCCGCTACAGTGCTTCCTTCTGAAATGAATGTTAGGTGTTTTTACTGTAATGAAACCATACCATCTACATTATAACTTTTTTTTAATAGTTGCACAATGAATGGTTAAACTGGGTCTGTATTGCAACTCTTTATGAGAACCGGGCAAACCACATCATACAAAAGTTTGGAATGTTATTCAAAGTTTTACTGTCTGTTGTGTTATATTAAAATCCTAAAAATTCCTATAATACCTAGTGGTGTAATTACCATGGGGGGTCCTGCCTCCCCGTCTCCATGTTAGTTATACTACTTTTAAGCTACCGGTTCTGCTACTAAGGGCATTGATGCATATGCAGGAATAGACTGGGAACTTAAAGTTACCCTGAGTAAGAATCTGGCATACAAGTATATGGACACAATCAACTAGAGGTGGGTATAACAAATAATAAGTGGGACTTGCACAAAGTAAAGACAATGAACACAATAAAAAAAAAAGTGTTTTGTTATAGAGTTACAATCAAATTTAATATCACCTGACTAGTATTTTACAATACAATAAAGAGATTTATGCTCTATATAATGCAAGTAAAATTCTAGTCATCACCCCCTAATACAGAGAGCATCCCAGTCACTGCTATCCTATAAAGAGAGTATCCTAATGACCACCACCCAGTTCAGAGAGCATAATAGTGCCTTCCGTTCTACACCACCCAATCACATTCTAGTTCTCTTCAAAACAACAGAGAGACTGCTGGATGGGCTTGAAAGGCATGTGGCCGGCCAGGAAAGTTCCCTGTAATACTAATAGCCTTTCTACTACCGTATATGAGAAGAAGCAGCCCCATATTGTTGTTATGAGGCCCAGTCAGGCCAAGTCCTCCCTCAAAATATATGCGCCACCCTGTAACTAGAAATTTTAGCGTCAGGGGAAAAAATGGTGCCCCTGACCCTTAATTCCAAGCCAGTTTAACCATAAATTATAACTTACTGGTGCCCCCTTAAGAATTGCGCTCTGGGTGGCCGCCCACCTCGCAAACCCCTTATTATCTTACCTTTCAACATAGTGCAAATTTCCCTGGTGCTGTCAATATA
>WWET01000392.1:268168-283139 GCA_011038615.1 Limnodynastes dumerilii
ATGCAGGGAAACGGCACTCCATAAAACGCAGTCAAACTTGCAGGGGTGCACTGCAGGATAAAGTTCATAGAAATAGTGGTAAAGAGGTACTCCCAGACTGAAAAATGGTGCCATTTTTCAGTCTGGTTGTGCCTCTTTACCACTATTTCTATCTATATATAACACACACACACTCCAAAGAACAAAGCAAATATAAAATAGATGAACTAATACTCGGGTGCTTTCTCCACAGTATATAACTGTTAACATATAAGAATCCAAAATGAGTGGTACTCCGAGACTTGTTTAAAAATTTTAAAATATATCCATGAGAGAGAGAGAGAGAGAGGAGAGAGAGGAGAGAGGAGAGAGAGATGCTGCTTGCTGGGGTGCACACACAGAAACCAGTTTGCTTGCAAAAAGTAGTGGACTCCCAGGCTCTACAAAATTCAGGCGTTTATCAGATCCTATTCAATCCAGCGTTTCAGACATCACTGTCGAGACTGCGTACCTGAGGAAAGAGACATTGATCTCTGAAACGTAGGATTGAATAGGATTTAAAAAATGGCCGAATTTTGTGAAGTCTGGAAGTGCCCTCTCTTTTTTGTAAGTATACTGGTTTCTGTACACACGCACACACACATTGTTCTGTTCATCCCTCAGGAAATGAACATATCTGGTCATTAGAACATCTAATGGAAAAATGTTTCCTGTCCATTGTTATACCAAAATAATGTTCAGGTCATTGCGGTCAGTCTCCAGACAGCAATTTCATAAAAACTGTCTTCCAAATTCACAATTTTGCCTAGATATACCTGGCACAAAGGGCATTATTAGTCATTCACATGCCTTTTGTATCTACTCATGTACCTCACTCTTTGTACAGGTGATCATATATCTCACTATCAATGAATGGGTATATAAGTGTACCTATTATACACCACTACATACATTATCAGTGCATCATATTCATTGGTTAAAAGCATTTTAAAAGAATTTTGGGCCCCTGGTACTAAGAGTTTAGCCAATATCTTATGCTGTGCTTCCCAGAACTGCCTGACGGATGACTAGGAGTCTAGATACAGTCGTAAAATGTTGCTTAATTTTTTGGTTCCGTAGCTCTTGAATATTTATTTACGAGATATATATGTCCCTCTTGTTGTAAAACGAGTGTGCAGAGCATATTGTATGACCAATGTACAGTGTGTTTTTAAGCTTTTGTTCATGTTAGCTGTATAGAATCTGTTAGTCACCTATTTTTTTTGAGTTTTTTATTAACTACGTGGTTCTTGCTTCTGTGCATTTGTCTGTTTGTTTTCGTTTTGCCTGTCTTTTGTCTGTATGAAAGTCAAAAGTGATTAAAACACTTTGAGAAGTTTGCATTAAACCATGTCTGACCAGCAGAGGATGAACAAACGAGCTTTAGTTTTATATTACCCCCACTTATTCTAACTGTATTGTAAATACGCATGCAGATGTTAATATTTCAAAGGACTCATATATAGGATTACTGCAGCGTTAAACTGCACCTGTGGTAGCTTTCCTGAGAAGAATTCAGCTATATGATATGACACAGAACCTTATTTTACAATAGCCTGAGCTAGCTGAAGCGAAGCAGAATAAATTAGACTCAGTCACGTCTCTGCATTAAAAGTTGAATTAGTAATCTAAATTAAATACAACAATTTTCTATGTTTAATAACAACTGAAAAGCTGCCAGAGTACTTTCTGTAAAAATATATAATTTTCCTTCCAAGTGTCATGGATAACAAAACAGTTATTATGGACAACAGCTAAAGATGGTTTCAACAATGAATATGAGGGGGAAAAACATCTTTAGTAGTGCTTTCCAACTGAGTGCAAACATGGTGGGTATGATTTGTTGTTCCTCTGATAAAATTATACAGTAGAGGCATACGATAATGTAATCCATTTTTGGAAAAGCTAAGAGGTTAATTAACAGAGCACTCAGTGGCTAACATCAAACAAAACATACGGTCTATTTGTGTAAAAGCATGTTTCCAGGGGGTTTCTTCTGTAGATGGCTTGTAATGTATTTTTGTGTTATATAAAGCTTGTTGACATGATTTGCATTGCTGAAAGTAACACCGTAAAATATGATATGCCCATGAATAATGGGCAGAGAGAGTGTGCCAGGCTAACGACAGTCATCTGGACAGAGTTTAGTGTGGGCAAGATAAAATGTTACAGCACACAGGGTCAGACTGATAACGTGACTTTGGAGTTGTTAGTTACACAGACAAAATCAATTTTAAAGCCTTCCACTGTACTTCATTATATATTACAAAACAAATCAAATCATCAGATCCTACTTCTCTAATGAGGTTCAACCCAGAAATCATTAATTACACGTTAGCTTTAACAACAATCCCTGATGTAATAATTTGAGACAATAAAAAACATCATTTTTTTCTTGAAGACGTTTTTATATGCATTGTCACATTCATTATGATAGGACTAAATTTTCACTTTCCGTAAAATATGCCATTTTGGAAACAGTGCATTAAAGTATTAATAACTTTCACTCTAACAGTGCAGCGGAGGTACCTCCAAGGGATGGAAAAGCATAATTGAAAATGCTGTTTAGAATTCAGTTGGCATTAACCATCAATGCAGGCAATTGTTTAAATTAAATTCACTCTACAATATAGATATCATAGACACACACACACCTGTCTGTGTGGCGTGCTCCTGATCAGTAAGAATGCTTGCCATTGGTCAGCCTGTAACACGTAATGATGAGAGGGAAGAAAAATAATATGAAATAGTGGCAGGTACCACAACCGAGACATGACAGCAGGTTTTATCAATGTTATATAGGCAATTTTTTATCAATGCACAAAAGCATATGTTGTTTACAGTTATACACATTTATACATATTTTTTATTTATTATATACATATTATCTTCAGTGCTGTCTGGTGCAAACATCAGTACACATGATAGGCCTCAGCAACTGTCAATGCTTAATAATTATCCTCGGAGGGGCCACCATATGATGCTGTACCGAGGCTACAAATTCTACATGACAGCTCTGTGCTTCATCTAATACTAGACCTGCAACAGTCGCACTGTTTGTAGAAGGGGGTCAGCATGATTGAAATGATTGATCAGCCCATGATCCCATATCCACATGCTGTTCACTTTCTTTAGTTACACTTGATGTAGCTGATGTGCCAGTGATGTAAGTAATAGTGTATAAGGTTACTTGGGTCTTTAATAAATAGTTAATAATACTTTATTATAGAGATAGATATCCTTAAGAGCTTTATTGATGCAAATTAGCATTTTTATCTAATGGTTATTTTTAACTCCATAATTTCCAGATCTTTCTTCTGTATTTGACTTTATTATTTTATCTTTGATAGTAGCCCAAATAATAAGTCGACCATCATACAATCTTTTATACAACTGAGCTTAGAAGCAGTAACAGCTAGGAAATACAGATGGATTATCAGTCTGGGCCCGTATTCTACAATTAGCAGTATAACGACTTTTTTTCTTCCATCTTTGCAAACACTAATCTTCTTTTCAGCCTAAACATTAAACATAGTTTGTAGTAATTAAATACGACAGTTGGTTATTTCTCTCTCACTTCTTGAGACGAGCAGGCTTAACTTCTCATCTGTCCATTGTAACATGTCCCTATGGTAGCACTCCTATGGAATTAATCAATGAACAAATTGGGAAAACTTTGTAATTGCCTGAACGGAAAGAAAACACTTTGGTTGCCACATATGTGGATAATTCAAAGTTCTCTTTACAAATCTTGTTTTGTTGTCCCATAAAACTGCCTGAAAGACGTCTGCTCATGTCATGTTATAAGGCAGACTTACTGAGCAGACAATGTGACATTTCCTCTGTGTATGGTATATCTGTGACATAAATGGCCTGCAGAGCAGCATAGCGCTCGAGACATTTGCTGTCAGGCTCCTATTTCCTACTGGAGGGAATTTCAAATGATTGAACAGATACTGAAAATGTTTTATTTGTGGGACCTAAGGCAGACGAAACGCTGATTTGGCATAAACATCTGCTCCCTGATTGTCTTTCCAGGGCAGTCTCTTTCCTTTAACAAAGCCTGTTACTTCTATGAAGTTGTCTTTCTATAGACACCTTCTGCGGTTTCCTTGTAACTGTTCTTATGAAACCGTAAAGCACAGACAGTGGGTTTCAGATGTAAAAGCTCAGGCAAACACATAAACACATACCCTCCCAATCCATTAATGGGTGCAAGACACAATATTGTACAACGCTGTGAGTCCCCGCTGCGAAGGCTTACATTGCGAATTAGGGACAGCCAAAAGCTGTTTTTTGGCTGTCCCTATTTCGAATGTGAGCCCTGTCAGAATTTTTTTTTTTTATGAATGGGTGACTATGCAATTTGCATACTCACCCATTCAATTTTGGAAGTACCGCCGCCGAGGTCTTAGGGTTAGGCTGCATGGGGGGAGACTTAGGGTTAGGCTGCGGTGGGGGGAGACTTAGGGTTAGGGAGCGGGTTGGGGGAAACTCACCTTTCTGAGCACCGTGTCCATCGAGGCATAAGCGATCGATATCCTTGCCAGTTAGCAACTGGCTGTGTGCGAACGGCCCTTTTCGAAATAGGGCTGTTCGCTACAGGGACCCACACTCATTGTTCAATATGGCTGCTCATTCGCAGACAAATTAAGTTTTATTGCTGATAGACAAATAAAAACACACTCAGACCTCCATCCGTCAGCCAAATTCCGTGAGCTGATTGCGGAATTCAGCTGATTTTCTGGCAGCGCCTATGTGTGCTTACAGTACAGGTATCCAGGTGTATGGACTAAGTCTATCAGAGCGGATCATCCCCTCCGCATGCCTAAGCTTCATAAGGAGTTCGGAGCTGGAACATTTACATTTTACAGTTGAGGCAGGGTTTCAGCTTTCTGTGTGGATCAACCCGACTTCAGACTACCTTATGGCAGCTTAAACCATAGTTCGCACAAGAGAGGGAAGTGGCAGGGTAGTTCTGGATCTGATCCAAAGTTTGGAAGTAATTACTATGTAATCTTTCAGCGCTGCTTCATTACAATGCATTGACACTGAATTTACACTTCTAAATTCATATTACATTGCACTTATAGGCATAGTGCTGTAGGAGCAATGAATAATTCATGGTGTGATTTGGGTAAGTAAGAAAAAGCCAACATTATTTGGCAAAGTTGCTAAATGTTGAGAATGAGGCAAATATTTATCGGCACAATATGAAAGTTCTGTACATATATATATATATATATATATATATAAAGAATATTAATAAGAACTCACTTATTGTTGATGTGGTATTGTCTAGATGTAATCATACAAACTCTAATAGTCAAGGAGTAGAGAGCAAAAACTTTTAAAAAGTAATGTATATGTAAATTTCTGACACAAAACTTTATAGACTTGTTAAAGTGACTGTCTAATCTGTTCTTCCCTTTAGTGGCACATTCCACATTCAAGCACCTATGTCGCTTATTTTGTACTGTGCGTTTCTGTATCTAGTCTAAAAGTGAAGTTATTTTACACATGTCAAGAGGGTTTAATGCTCTTGTTTGGTGAAAGGATTATTTTAGATACGGGAAACGCGAGTGGCAAGCTGTGTATTTTCTAATAATATTCTTTCACTGAGACTAAATTATATACTGCAATAAATGGAATTGCTGGAACATAAATAGAACAGTTACTTAGATCTTGCATATTGCAAAAACAAGATGTTTTACATTGGCAAAACATAATATACTGGTATAAATAACTGTATGCTGATACTTCAGAGGCTTACAGAGAGAAGTAAAAATGAACTTTGCCACGGTTCTTACAATACAGAACTTGCAGCTAATTTCATTTTAGAAGGGTTTTCATTACTTATAATAGAAAAGTAGTATCCTGGAAAAACTGTTGTGTGTAATATCTAAGATATTCTCTCCTGTTATATCAACTTTAGGATGTGACCTACTGGAGATGCAAGGGCATTAAGTGTTCTTATTCTTAATGGTATGTACATTGGATGAGCAGGGTATTATAAAGCGTGAGGAGGTATATGTAATCATCTTCAGGCTCAGAACCAGTAACGGATGCAGTTTATTGGAAGCACATCACAGTAGACTGTATTATGTCCACCCTCTGCCTGTTACAATGGGCCTGATCCAGACCTACGCAAATAATACGCCCTTGTGCGTAGCGTATTTATGACAGCGTACCTACGATGCACTCCCCTCGGTTGTCCGTAGTTGTGCCATCTTACGCCTACCAAACCCTACCCTAACTTTTCTGAGCGTAACCGTGAGCGTCCGTAGGCTCCATGCGTAGTTACGGCACTTAGCACAACCATACTGTACGATTTACATGCCTCACCCCGCCTTTGAAGCGTAATTACGGGAGTCGTATGGCTGGCCCGCCCCTTCGCCTGTAGCTACACTGTGGACCTTAGTCTCGTAAGTATGTTCAGCGTTTCTGGTTGTAATATCTGCCATGCGCAGAACATGGAAAACAGCGTTTTTACGACTATGCCTAGGTTAATAACGCCCAGTGTATATTAAATGCTAAACAAGGAATGAATGTCCACATAAATTAGTGAGTTTCAGATAGAAAGAGCTCAATGGTCAAATGTCTTTATCATCCTGTTACACTTCCATAAAATTGTTGCCATCAACTGTAGAAACATTAGGACATCCCCCGGAATCGTAGCAGAGCAATTGTAGGTCATACTTTGACAATGTTCATCTGCTTAGTTGTCAACTAGTATTTGCAATAGGAGGCAAAAATTCATACTCATTATTTTCTCTGTTGACCCAAGTATCCTAATAGATTCTCCTCTCAATTGAGAGGTTTTAATAAAGGGCCTTTACAGTGGCTGCAAGCCAGGCATTAAAACTTTTAATACATTACTGGCATGTCTGAAGCTATCCTTAGCATTGGCAGGTGGCCCAGGTTGTCTTCACTTTGGCAGAAAAGCCCTGATGCTACTTGATTCTTCACAGAAGGCAGCAAAGCTACAGCAGACCTTCTCTTCAACAAAGACTCCACTCCTTGTACTTATAATTGACTGCTTCAAATATCATATCCATGCACGTATGCTCCTTCTGGGGATTGGGCAACAGAGGGAAACTGGAAATAGTCCACATTTACCTTATCGGGAGTATGCAGAAGGCCATTGTTAGTTTTTTAACATGTTGCATGTGTTTAAGTAGCTTAGGAGCATTTTACTTTCTTCGATAACGGCCTATATTAGGGAATATTACACCCGGTAACACAATTTCCCCGCCCCCACCACAGCCTCTCAGCTATGTCTGAAACCACACATACTATAGTGTTGCTGGACCATATCTAGACTAAAAGGGGTATATTTACAACTGTGAGGATCAGAAAATGACTGCCTTTGGTGAACTGCATTCTCAGAAAGGATCTGCATCCTCTGTGGCCTCCACTAACCTGTAAGGAAGACTGGTTCCAGCAGGCAACTGGCATCAGATCACAGCAGTTTATTAGTAGCATGCCACGGCTCTGCAGATGATGCTGCCGGGGAGTTATAGCTACTACATCAGCTAAAGCTACTATGGGCTGGATCCAGACCTTGTTAAGTGCTTGAAATGAGTTACTCCTGGGCTAAACCATGTTGATTGCAGGGGAGTCATATTTCATCTGTTGCAAACAGTATTAGAGTTGAGAGTTGATGCTTCCCAGCCCAAGTCTAAATAACAGTGTGATAGAAAAGCTGGTCAGTATCTGTGTGCAGTAAGCAATTCAAAGCTATATCCTTGCATGCAAAGAATACAATTAAGGCTCCTCCTGCAATCAACATGGTTTAACCCTTGAGTAATTAAGTTCATGCACTTAACAAGGTCTGGATCCTTCAGAGACGGGGTGAGTCATTTAAATCATACAGTCTGAGCATGCTTAGGCAGTTACATATGTGAAGCCTTTACGCATGTCAGATGTCAGTAGTTATGCTTTGAAACGTTAAGGTAGGGTTTGGCAAGCGGAAAAAGTATTTATGGCCGAGGGGAGTGCCTAGGGGGAGGGCACAGTAATTACGCTAACATAAATAACGTAACTAGCCTGTAGGTCTGGATCTACCCCATAGTGTATAGCAAGCGTCCACGGCTGTGTAAATGAAGCTGATGGCTGTCGGCTGAAAATGCTTATAAACAACTAACCAGCATCTTCCGCTGCTGATTACTTATATACAATCAGCCGCAGCAGCTGATTAATTGTCAATTGGCACATGCGCTTCTACCAACCTATGCATGTACAGGCAGGAAAAATGGGGGTGAGCTTTGCCCAGGGCTAAGAGTTAACGTTCTGTTAACTCAAGATTTAAATCTTACTACAGTATTAAAAAATAAAGGCCTAACCTTAGCACGGAAAGATGATGCAGACATTTTTTAACAGCAAACTCAAATACAAAACCAGTCTGATCTTCTCAGGCTTCTGTAATATATATGTAAATAGGGGGCGGAGTCAGAATTAGGGCAAAAAGCTCAAACAAGAAGCAAATTTGCACCTTGGCTAAACCATGTTGCAATGTGGAGTGGGGGATACAACATTTTCCATATGAGGAGTAAGGCAACATTGCAGTTGAGTGATAATGGGACTCGCTAATCTCTAAATTATTTTCATATGAAAGCTATTGAGGGTTTGTGAAATATATGCAAAAGCAGATAGTAATGGCCTGCATGCCATCATAAAATGTTTTTGCACTCCTCATATGGAAAATGGTTTGAAAAGAAGTGCATTTGCTTCAGTTTTTTGGCTTTTGCTATAATTATAAATCAACAACAAGGACATGACGTTTATCGCTTTTATTGTATGCAAGAAGTTATAATGCTAGGTCTACCTTGAAATGAGGACACGAGAATAAATATGTATAATTGTCAACAAAAATACAAAACAATAACCTTTTCAACATGTATCTGTCGCTAGAAGTGCATTACAATGTATAAGGGATTTTTTCAAACAAAGCACATGTTTGACAGTGTATGATCTGTAGAAAATTCACTTATCTAATTGTGCATCAAAACAAATTGCAATAAGCTGCTTATTTGCTATATAATAGCTTTTAATCTTGATAAAACATCATTTCTTATTCATAAAGAACAGATATTTTTACTCTTTTTAAAAGAATAAAACAAACATTCCTTGGCTTAGATTAGCAGGTCACGATTTTCTTAAGAATGGACATTTCATCAATAGTTTTGCTGAAGTTTATCCACAGAGTCTAAATGATTGAACTTTAGATTCAACAATTAATTGACACCATGCACATCAGAGATCAGTAAAGCTCTACGCAGCTAATGCACTGTTAAGATTCTGATATAAGTTTAATAGAATCTTGAAGTTTCTATCTGCATGTGCAAACAACCTAATTTCCCAGGGACTGCAACTGTCCTCGTTTATTTAGTCAGTTTATATATGATATGGGGTTACCACCTTTTCAGCAAGAGATTCACGGAAAAAAACATGGAAACGATACGTTAGGACATCCCCCAGAATATATATATATTAGAATTAGAAATATATATATCAGAATTAGAAATAAAAACCATGTAGTATTAACTGAGAATATATATATATATATATATATATATATATATATATATTCTCAGTTAATACTACATGGTTTTTATTTCTAATTCTGACAATATTTGGGTTATAAGACTTATGCTACTAATTAACAGTCTCTGTTTCTTTAGCATCACAAATGCTAAATTCATCCCTTTGCATCAGCCTGAGGTCATAAATCCCACATTAGCACCTAAACTATAACACCCATTTCTAGGAGATACAATGATAACAATTCATTCCCTTAGAAACATAAAATTACACCCAGATTATTCAAAATGGTAAATCTTTATTTGTCTCTGGCATATGGAGAATATTGAGAGAATTCTCCATATTATGCTTGACGGAGGTAGATAGGTAATTTTGTTTTAATAAGCATTATTTTTTTGCAAGAATTGTAGCGTCACAGCGGTTCACAAAGAGCTGCTGGTATCAAAGAGCTAAGCAGAGTATTTAATAGAGCTTGCTTGTAAGTGTTTTTGTTCCAGCCGAGCTGATAGATTCATCTCCATCTGTTCCATATTCATAACAAAGGAGCTAGCTTACAGGAGGGATGGCTTCCCTAGAGTAGAATAGAAATGATCTTTTCAGCACACAATAAAAAGTCTCATGCATGGTCACTTAAACTATGTAGAAAGTATTAAGTGCTGAGGGCACTTCAGCACCAATTTCACCTACAGCTTGTGAGACTTTTTGCAGATACTTTTTCTGACACGCTGAAAATCCTTTATGTGTCTTTTTTTTCTCTCTATAGCAGCATTTGGTGTAGTGCTGCAGAATTGCCGCTTTGAAAATCTGGGAAATTATGTGTAATTAAATGTCGCTTTCAAGGCAAACCCACAAAAGTTCTTTTTTTTTTTCTGCCCCATCTCCCTTTACAATTAGGCAGTAACACAATTCTCGCTACCCTGCTCCGTATCGTATCTCTACCTTTATCATCTGCAATTTCTGAAAGCCTCAATAGCCCATGCCAATTTTATGATTACTCCATATGTACATGGTGAACGGAAATGAAAAGGCATACTTACACCGAATCCCTTCCATAAAGTGTAAAATGAAGCACAACACGTTCACACGCAACAGAACGCCAACCTTTTCCTCTAAAAACTGTGAAAGGAGCTATTAAACGTGCTCTTATTATATGTGTAATTGCACTCAACTAATGTTTCTTTCAATGCTATCCCCATTGTGGCTGCCTTTAATTGTGCTGCAATTGCAACAATATGTTATGCAGTTTGTAATCGTATAATAGTTTTACTTGTAGTGTTACTAATAAAAGATAGTATTCTGTATTCTTTCAAATGTTGCATTATTTGGTGTCCTTATTATACTTGGCATCTCAGGCTAGCGGACGTAATTAGCGATCCTATATTCTGTGCATACAGGGTAGTGCACACCCCATGCACTCCCCTCTCGCGAAAGAACCTTTTGTGTTCAGAACCCTACCTTAAGTATCTGCGCACCGATGACTCACGTACAGAAGTGCAGGAATATATATGAGGGCTTAGCCAGGCCCTCACTGTGTGATCTGCATGCATCCCCCCTCCCCACTATGCGTATGGCGTAAGCATAATGGCTAGACCCACTCCGCCATCAGAGATATACTTATCCACACAAACACAGCATGGGCCATACTGTGTTCTGATGCGTTAGTATATAGCGTAGTCTAACGCATAAGTAGTGCGAATCAACAGTTCACTTATACATAAGTCAGCTGTCGGTATTCTTTCTGGATCCGAATATCATAAGCCTGGCACGAATAACGTAAGAATTTACTAATACTTACCTTAAAAGTGTCATCTGACGATCCCATCTGATCCTGCTGCCATCTTTACTAATTTTGTCATTTTATCAAAGCTGCATCTGTGCGAGCCTGTTTTCCCTCACACCGACTGAAGGTTACTCTAACTTCAGCTGGCCTAAGCGAGGGAAAATAGGCTCGCACAGGAGCGTATTACCTAAAACCCCTCCGTCCCAACATTAAACTACTTCCCCCCCCCCGCCCACCTACACTAACATGTGTGTAATAAT
Organism: Limnodynastes dumerilii; assembly: GCA_011038615.1. Taxonomy (NCBI): domain Eukaryota; kingdom Metazoa; phylum Chordata; class Amphibia; order Anura; family Limnodynastidae; genus Limnodynastes; species Limnodynastes dumerilii. The sequence goes on from WWET01000392.1 coordinate 279,770, forward strand.
GGCGAGGGACGCCCCCTCAGCCGTAGATTGAGCATTTCCATAGCAACGCGCATGCGCAGATTGTTTTTTTCAGCCTATCTTACGCCTGGCGTATTACCGACGGGCTGCGTAGGTCTGGATCAGGCCCATTGAGTGTTTTATAGTTTTCTTTATGTCAAATATTCTAGAACAATCATGGGGACACTTCAGGTGTTGTGAAACTACAAGTCCCTTTATGTATTACTAGGCATTAGCTATGTCTATACTGTTGGAGCATGCTGGGAGTTGTAGCTTGGCAACATATTCGCTTGAAACACTGGTTTTAGTTGCATCTCTTGATTGATAATTTGCAAAAGCAACCAATTTCCCCCAAGATCTTAATTTATACCTATTAATAAATTCCTGAGAATAAAGCTTCTCGGAGAAGGATTTTAAGGCATCTGTGATGAACACACACACCCGCTTCCATGTGAATACCGGACCCCTCCTCTATACATAATCCTCTCTTATTTGTCAACTTCCTTTCAATCTTCAGAAGCCTAAAAAGAATACTACTGCCGGCTTATATCCTGGTTTGTAAAATTATATTTTCCAAGGAGGTATAGTACATCTGTCTCCCAGCTGAAATAAAACACAAATTGAAGTTTCTTTTTCTTATAGATGTTTGTGTGAAGGCATTTTGAAGGTTGTTTTCTTATTATATGTAATAGATGCACATTTAATTATATGCCAGGGTTTATGGAATAATGAAACACTAAAGGCAATTTATGAGATTGTATTGACATTTTACCTGTATAAATATCACCCAAAATTATTAATAGTTGGATGTATCGCATAGCTATGGAGAGAGCTTATAATAATCTTTAACTAGTATAGTATTTGTTCCAATATATTTCAGTCTCTGTACCGACACCTCTTATACTGAGTCTCTGGATGGCTTAACATAGGAATCTGTTTATCCATAGATGTCACATTTGTGCATTAGAATATTTTTTAGGATAATTATGGGGTACAGCTTCCCAAAACCGTAGTGCCTTGAGCAAAAAGGAAAAATGGTGCCTCCAAACTTGAATTAGCAACCAGTTTAACCTTAAAAATTAACCAACTGGTGTCCCACTTCGGCTTTGCGTCTAGAGTGACCGCCCCTATCACGCACCCCTACAGATGCCAACTTTTAGCTTTATTTGTTTGAGGTTTATGAACACCCTATGCCTAGGTTTTTTTTTTATGTTTATATATTTATAGCAAAAAAAAAATTTTATTATAATGATGCTACATAATACCGAACCTCAACTCTAATTCTCTTTTGATGTAAGAGCCTCTTTAATGAGTGAAGAGCTGACATAATTATAATCTCCCAAAACAGAGTAAAGCAGGGCCATACTCTTGTGTGATTATTGGTTCAAATAAACAATTATTGTGTGATCAGATCAATTATCACTCTACTGTGTTAGCAGAAAACACCCAATACTTGGGTCCAATAATATTATTACTTGACTCTCCAAACTATTATCAACAGCAAGCTCCGATATTATCAATTATCGGACCTCCTGGCCGGAATTTCTGTCTGACGTCATAATAATCGGAAAATACAGAAGTAATAAAGTAATGAAAGCTATGCATTCCGCAAGACAGCTTCCATTACTACATTACTGTTATACTTGCTGGTAATTATGAAGTCTTGACAGGCAGGGAAACTCCAGCACGGAGGTGGAGGTGCCACACATTACTGACCCGAGTTTCTATAACCAGCAAATTAAATAGCTGCATAGGCTCCCTGCCAAGATTGAAAGGAGGCCCATGCAGCCAATCAGTGCTAAGATGCACAGGAAGTGTCACAGCAGGAGATTCCAACTTTATGCTTAGTTTTTTTGTGGTTTATTAACCACCTATGATTTTACCACAGCATTTACATATTTATGTTTTTCTAGCAAATGTCTTTTTTTATTATAATGATACTACTTTACTCTTTTAAAATGTATTTACTAATATTTCCTTTGTGAATACACTTATCACTTGTTTGCAAAAATTTTACAATCACATTGACCTCTGGCTTCTTATTTGTAATCTAAAATACAATGAACATACGTAGAAAGTCTTGTACCTTGAATTTCTGATAGATAGCAAAGACAATTACTGCTAAACAGATGTATTGGTTGTGCTGTTTGTAGACGTTCCATCATGTTTTATTATCTTTATGTCAGATTATCTATGTACTGTCATGTATTATTAGCGTTCTATCATAACTATTTTTGTTTTTCCAAATATATTATAAAAGGCTAATCCGATTTCATTTTGTATCAGTCAAAACCAATACTGATTGATTTATTGAGAAATAATTTAATAGAGCTGGAACATTATACAACAGCTACAGAATAGATAATGCAATAGTTGTTTGTTGGCAAATACATTTTTTTATATTCCTGGTGTTACTTTGAAATTTCTGATATGTGTTTACTATAGCATGGTGGAAAATGTATGAAATATTTTCATATAGCTTAATCATGTTATACTTATATCAGGATGTAATTTTGGGTTCACATTAATTTAATCTAGATAATTAACATTAGAGATTATTGGCTAATTTCATCAGTGGCTGATATTACCAAGATGTAAAGTTTGGTGTTCTTAAGCAGGCTTTACCTGTTAGACATAATGAAGGGATACCCTTCATTAAATCACATTTTTCAGCTAAATCTAGTTTTTCAACAGTAGGGTGTACCCGGTTTAAGTGTCTGTTGCAGATGTGCATTTAAATGGTGTTAAAACATGTATGTGTCCAATGTTTTTTATTTTTATATACAAACAACATATAAAATATATATTGATAATAAAACATTTAGAGGGAAATTAATTTTAAGAGCAAGTACTTATTTTAAAACAAAATATTAAAAACAATAAACCATTGCTGATTCAATGAGCGAGAGCTACCAGTCATAATTATTAAGATTGTATCTTGGTTGGTAACCATGATTTGCATTTTAAGATTAATAGAATATTTAGTTCTGCACATATTGGCTTCTGCACAAGTGTTTGCCTTCCCCTTGATCTGCATAGTGATCAGGAAAGAATAGAGGACTATCAAATTTAAAGGTCAAAATCTTATTAGCGATAAGACACAAAAGCACTCTGCAAAGTACAATATCATTTTATTTAAAATGGGAAATCTTGAGAACTGATACTATATCAAAACTGAAACATGTTTTTAAGTACTTCATTTTGACTTACGTTTTATAATAATTAATCAGTATAATTCACATTATGTGTGTATCAAGAAAGGTTAAGCATGGTATCTATGTACTGACATCTATGTAATGTAAGGAGTACTTCAGCTACTTAATACCGAATCTCAACTCTAATTCTCTTTTGATGGAAGTCTATTTCACTGCTA
>WWET01000392.1:287271-315538 GCA_011038615.1 Limnodynastes dumerilii
ATATATGCGCTTTTTTTTTTTTTTTTAAATCTGCAAAATATGATTGGTTCCTGAAAAGAAGAGTTGATATAAAGTATTGTATATGGCATAATGTAACACAGAAGCTAAAACATCTTTCCTGACTCTCCAATGCTCCCCTAAGGTTTACGATAACAGGATATTCTAAGGCAGCAAAGAATGATGGACTGACATTTGCCCTAATAACAGGCTGCACTGTAAGTACAGCAAGTGTCCTCTTATAGGAAGCCTTGTTAATCTTTCAGTGATTGCCATTTTTTTTTAAGAGTGGCCCTTCGGGTAATTTTCCTGCCGCTGCCATCCCAACACCTCCCACATAATTGACGTTTTGTTGGTTAATGTAAGCCAATGTAAGTTGAAAGCTGGTTTAGAAATGTTAGATGCCATAAAATAAATTGTGTTTGTTTCTCCTACAGCTTCAGCTATCCCAGACAATGGAAGAAGGTCCTGTTTAAAGCTCAGAGTCTATGTACGACCAGCAAGTAAGTGCCTATCGTTTGTCTTGAAAGGGCGGCTTTCAGATGCATGTTTTTCTCTACGCTATAGATATAATCATTCAAGTTTTTAATGCAGAGCCTTGTGTGGTACCTGTTATTGACATTGGTGTTTTTTTTTATTTGCAATCTATTTTTGTAAGCATCATTATTGAGCATTGTCAAGTACATGCTACTTGCTAACTTGTTGTTTCTTAAATGTTGCTTATGTATACAGTAGTTCATATTACAAAAAATAAAATAAAACACTACAATCTGGCATTATGAGATATGCTCAGTACAGAAAAAGAAAAGAAACAAAGCACATAATTATTCCAATAAAACAAACACAAAGAGCAAACTAAACAAAAGTGATGAAGTTTAAGAGATCTCACTAACATATTTGGCTGTTATCTCTATTTTTATTATAGACAGCTGTATGAAAACTATAGGTGTTCATGACCGTGTTTTCGATGTTAACGACAAAGTAGAAAATTCTTTAGAACCAGCAGGTTAGTATGCTTAGAGAATTTCTTTTAACCAATGTATTCTTCTCTTTGGTGCTTCGTATTTCAAGCCTTGCATGTCTCGCATGATGTTGGTGCTTTTGCTGTCATGGTAAACTTCATTCCTTTAGTGTTCTGCAGTGCATGGGACTCACTGTTGCTTTCCTTGTTTTCTTTGTGTTCTTTGTGCTACTTGCTTTATGTGTTTGTTTTTCAAACAAAGATAAAACTCTCAATGTATGAAAATAAAACTGTGTAGATGCCTTATGTCCTGCTTGCTCTAACAGTCCGTCTGATTATGTGTACCCTTGTCAGTGTAAGTGTTTTGATAAATGTTTCCTTTTAGTTATGTGTTTAATGTATAGATTACATATTTACCAATTTATGTCACACTAACGCATGACAAAACACACCCCTCTCTGTTTCTCTGTAACCTATACTTTTACATGTATGTTTCATATTAACAATCCAACAACATAACACTTTCTTCACATATTTGGCATTTTAATGTACCCATTGTATAAAGGCTATTAGACCAGACAGATATCTTGAGATAATTAGGCAAAACAATAGGACACATTTAAATGCAAAACTTCATCATTGTTTACTTATTTATAACCATCAATATTTTTTCATAACCTGTGTATATTTTATGTTAATATGATGCGTAAAAATTTAATGAAGTCAGCTATTTTTTTTTAAATATATATATATATAGCATTTTTGACAGTCAGTATTGGTACAGTACGTGTGGTCTGTAAGGTCTTTAGGGGGGGGGGGATAGCAGGCAAAGCTCAAAAAACGACAAGTCCTAGAACAGGAATGACGTTGAAAGTTGCCATTCTCCAATTAAATAAAATTAATATAACGGTAAAATTAGTTGCTCAGTGTTTCACATCACTCTTAGCAGCCAAGAAACTGCAAATGAACAAGTTTTTTACATTTTTTATTTTATTTTCACCTAAAGTCACAGATAAAACACTAGAGCCTAATCCTGATTAGGGAAAAAAGCATTAGAGCGGGGGTTCTCAACCAGTGGTAATAGTAAAACTTGCCCAGGGCAACTGGACAAGCTTGTCAGAAGGCGGCAGACGTACTTGTACTTTAACCAGGTGTGATACCAGATGGCAGAGGTTATATTTAATTAAGAACCTAGAGGGCTGAATGGAAAGAGTAGAATATGTGCTTTAAATCCGCTGCAAAAAAAAAAAGTTTATTAAATGACATTAAAATAAGACGTCACACTTAATTAATTAAATCTATCTATCTATCTATCTATCTATCTATCTATCTATCTATCTATCTATCTATCTATCCCACTTTGCAAACTACAGAGCTATCATGATTGCACCACAGACAGGGGTCTAATCCATCATTAACAACCAATACCACACGTTAGCCTCCATGCTATCCTTAATACTGCACTCCCTCTGCTCTCCTACGTGTGGATGTTGAATCCATGGCCAGGACCCAGCCCTAAGTATTTGTGGAATACTGATTTGTATGTAAGGGCTTAGCCCACCCACCATACGTATCTTGTACACATGTTGGGCTGGACCCAGACTTAAGTAAGTGCTTGAAATGAGTTACTCCTGGGCTCCTGTGTTAAAAAACAACACAAAATAACATTCAATTGACTTTAAAATGGCAAGTTCTTTGCACACAATGACTTTTAATGTAAATTAAACCATATGATGGGGATATATAGATAATTTTTCTGTGACTCTAGTTACAACCCTGGAATTGGGTAGTATTCTTTAGCTGAAATTGTAATCCAAAGGGTACCCATCCTCTCCCATGTTAAGATTTCAACAGCCAGCAATAGCTGGACCTGTATTGTCACAAAATTACAGGCAGAGAACTTTTGTTGCTAGATGAATGAAAAGGGAAGAAGGTGTAAAAACATGTTCAGGATAAATAAATGATGATACACAATGGGATTGTGCATTTAGCGATAATGATAAATAGTAATACACTAATTATTCTCTTGTGTGGTGCTTGGCTATTTAGTTAAACATTAAACTCAGTGTCATTGACTTGTGACGGATGAAGGCTAGCTATCCAGCATAATATGACTATTAATGCAACTCTCCAATGGTTCATTAACTCCCTATTTTATCCAATGCACAAATATTAGTTCATCCAGAACATGATTGCATTGATGTACTCCTCTTTGGAAGAATTATTTCCAAGTGCCCACAATTCATGTAGTAAACTTATGTGCTGTATTATTATAAATGTTTAAATAAATATTTTCTTTTGTTAGTGTTGCTCTATTCAACATAGTTTTTTTTATTCTTAAATCTAGATGGAGTGATCCTTTTTTAGTCATGCATAGGGTAAACCAATGAACACAAATATAATCAGATTTAAATGATTATTATGGAGTGCAGTATATTTAAACTGTGCTATTATAAAATTGAAGGGGAAATACTTGTTTATCTTGAAGGTACTGTACATACTGTATATATTAACAATATATACAGATATAAGATTAGTACACATTTATTCAGTCCTCCTAAAATCTAACTCCTGACCAGACTGCTTACACAATCCTTGAGACCTCCTTGTGACCACCACTGAAACTTCCTTGAGACCAAAAACACCTTACCTAAGTGTAAACACTATCCAATGTTACTGCACATCTCCAACTCCATCTGCTTTAACGATTTGCTTAAAGCATATATTAAACATTCGTACAGAGTGTACACACTTGTCCAATCATCCTCAGATCCAACATTCAGCTAGACTGTTTACACAATCCTGCTTGAGACCTACAACACCTGATCCATGTGTATACACCGGTCTAATTTTACTGCAGATCTCTGATCTTCATCTGCTTTAAAGATCTGCTGATTGTGTCACCAGTCACACTCTTCCAATCTTTGGCAGATCTGCTACCACTCACAGACCTGTTTTTTATAAAAACAACATGAGAAGAATTGGACACAGCAGTTGCATGAGTGTACACATTTGTATATTGGTCAGGTGATTGGTGATAACTCTTTTGATCTGACCAAGTAACTAGGATTGAATGCAACAAGCAGTTGTGTGAGTATACATACTCATCCATTGCTGGACAGACTGGTAGGTCAGAGGACGATTAGGACAAGTCTGTACCCAGTTTTAGAGTACATTTACAGGTATGACTACAATGCCAAACAATACACAATCAATTATTGTATATAATATACAATAGCACACTGTGCACAGCAGAAAATAACATAACACAACTGCCCTACAAAAAACATTTAAAGACAGCTACTCCTAAACAGATTGTACCCCAATAATATAGTAAAAGCCATTCAGGATATTACATGGATGTAGGATAATACAAAATATACAATTTCTAGAGCATGGGCATTAGATATGAGGAAACAGGTCTAGACATGTGGTGGAACGCCACTGCACATTTTAGGAATAATGTACTCACAGATACACTGATGCAGGGGAGCCATCAGAGTGGATGGGGGTCACATCAAACCCCTATGAACTGCACTTGTTGCCGGCTGTGCAGGATCTGTGTATACAGCTTAGTACTGTCTCTTCTGACTGGCGAATCCTCTTTGGGGAATCAGGTTAGATGTCTTCCTTAGGCCCCCTCTCCTCTGGGCCTCGTAGCAGCTGCATTCCCTGCACCCTCGGTAGTAGTGAACTGATGGACAGGATTAAGGTTGGCCCCTCATACTTTTGATTATTGATGTGTATATTATGGCTTATTAGAAGGAGAATCCTACTAGTCAAAGACAATGCTTAGTTCATTTGAATTAGTAATTAAAGAGCAGATTAGAGTTGGCAAAGAAAGAGGCTACAAATTAATATAATTAGATAATATATTCATAATGTTCTTATTATTATTACACCACACACATAAAATACTTTTAAAAGGACTATGGGAAAAGGACCGTATTCACAGATCTGTCCTGCCCCCTTTTTAGGTTTAGGTTACGAGTGTCATAGGACTACCTTAACTATCCGTGCAATGTCCGCACAGACTTTGCCTCTCTCCGCCTACACCCTGCCCTCCCCGGCTAATCTAAATCCCTCCCCACTCCCTACCTAAGCACTCCCCGAGGCGGCATTACAGTGCCTTTTTCTACCTAAAAACTTAAAAGATTGCACGCAGGCAATACCAGTACCAGTTCAGTACGCAGATTGCGCAAAAGACCTACCACTCATGTGTCGTAGGTCCTTTACTAAAGATACGCACCTAAGAAGCGACTGCTTCTTAGGTGTGAATCAGATGCTGGAAATACAGTTACAATCTGATAATTAAATCTAGCTAAATTTTTATTTAATTATAGTTTAAATTCACTAGACTAAAACTTCATGCAGAAGCTTTGTGTTGCAAAATTTCTGTTTTCTATTATAATTGTGCCATTAGAATGCTTAGTAAAAGTTAGAATCAGACATTATTTTTAAGTCTTGATTCAGCATATTGAAGTTTCCCCTCTCTCCCCAAAAATAGTGTTGTAAAAACAATATGAGCCCATGACATTTACGTTTGGCCTCCCCTTATTCCCCTTATTACTCCTGCTGCTCCTCAGAATCAGGAATTAGAATTGTGCTGCACATCTTCTTTTTTTTTATAGCCCTCAGGGAAAGGAACACACTATTAGGTTAATCCGGGGTTTGATAGTAATAGCCAAAACAGGTGCACGTCTGCACCTGGATAAACCATGTCGCAATGTGAGGAATTAGTGAAATGATTTATGTTTGTAGTTTTGTTTGTTATATTGCATATAGTAAAAAATGATTAACTTTTGCTTATCCAGACAAATATTGTTTACAACTTTATCTGTAAACTGTAATTTAGAGTTAGGCTAAGCATCTCTCAACTCCAATGCTGTTTGCACAGTTTATATTGTCTCAGCATGCAGTTCAACATGACTGCACCTGTTTCTACTCTCATACTCAGCTCCTATACATCACCCCCCCCCTTCCTAGCCTAATATTTTTAATGCCACTCTGTCACAAGAGTGAAAGAACAGCTGCTATGTGCTGTATAAACCCCAATTTAATTTCTTCATAAGGCTATATGGTTTGTTTTTAAATTAAAATGCGTATTTGACAGTAGTGTGCTTTAACAATTTTGGACATGAACCATAGTAAGTTTTGGAATTAGCTTTGTCATCCTTGATTTATTTCATTGTTAATACTGTGATTCCTCTTTATTACTCTATTGTTGCCAGCTTAAGTACAGATGAGCACATTTTTTTCTGCTGTGGCTGAGCCAAACCCCACTTAGTTTTATGTAAACTGAACTGTATAATGTTTAAAAGTCACATAGCGTTTGTCCCAAACACCCTGTCCTTGGTATGGCCCAGATCCTGAGCTGCGTACACTAGCGATTTGACGCTAGCCGCTGACGTAAAGTCGCCCATTGGTATTTACTGCGCATGCGCTCGGCAGATGTTACGCCACATAACTCTGAATTTACGTACCATCAGCGTAACTACGAACAAAGGGGCGGGTCATCCATACGACACCTGTAGTTACATTTGGTAGGCGAAGGGAGGCATTTGAATCGTACAGTAAGGGCCGGGTTAGCAGTTACGTATGTGAAGCCTTTACGTACGTCAGTACTTGCGCTTTGAAAAGTTAAGGCAGGGTTTGGGAAGTGTAAAACGGCCAAAGTACGTACGGCCGAGGGGAGTGTCTAGGGGAGTGCATAGAAAATAGGCTAGCGTAAATACGCTACGCGATGAAACGTAACAAGCACTTAGGCCTGTATTCAGAGTACCGGACGTATAACTTATACATCCGGTGTTTTTACTACTGCGCATGCGTACTAATTTTTTTTACGTAATCTACGTATATTTTTTTTTTAACGTAATCTACGTATTTTTTTTACTACTGCGCATGCGTAGTAATTTTTTTTATGTAATCTACGTATCTTTCTTACGTAGATTGTGTAAATGCGGTCTTTCAGAAAAAGATACGTAGATTACGTAAAAAAATGACTACGCATGCGCCATAGTAAAAATCGCTATACACTGGACATATATGTTATACGTCCAGTACTCTAAATACGGGCCTTAGGTCTGGATCCAGCCCAGTGTTGTTGGTAAAAATAAGGGAGAAATGGGTAAGAAGTGCTGCTTTCCTGAAAACATTCTTAACAAGTATATCATTTTTTCCATTTTGGCACAAAGAGGACCCTGCTACCCTGGCACACTCGGACATAGAGTTTGTTTAGATTCCAAACCACAAGCTAATTGACCCTGGTCTTCATAGATCTGAGTCACCACAGAAACAAGTTATAAACCAGATACTGAGTTTGTCATGCGTTAATTTAATGTTATTGTCCTTGCATTGTTCTTGTCAGCAGACCGTTGTGATGTTTTATTTTCATTTTTTATCAAGACACCCACATTTGTACAGTTTTTTCTCCATCTGTCATTGTGATGGTTAAAAGTATTCCATTCCTCCCTGACTGTACTCCGGCAATTCATTTATTGCTAATAGTTTCAATGCAGTTATGTCCAATGCACAAAGTGTTATACTGTGTTTCTAAGTTCATTAAATTTCAGCATAAACACACAATGAGACCTCCAAGGCAGATACCAGACTGCATGCGCATAAACACTTTGAATAAAGTGTTAGACATGGACCACTTGTATACAGTATATAAAATAATGCTACACAGTGCATGATTGCCTGTATTCATACATATAATATTACAACATTCCTTTTTTTAATCTAAATTCCAATTCATTCATTTAATAGCAGTGTGCATTGGGAAGCACTTTTGTTCTGTTTTGTAACCCTATGTGTAACTACACAGGGTTACACAACTTCATGAGTAATGGATTTGGTCCCTGGATTTCCAACATATCTCACGTATAAATCAATTATCAAAAATTCAATTTGATGGTATCTTAAGTTGCTTCCTCCCATCCTACACACACACACACTAGACCAATATTACTACGCAACATACAACACCTCTTCCTATACATACAAAGACTGTTTTACTTACTTGCACACAATCAAGTGCACATCCTTATAGTATTAAACTGCAGCCTACTTCCTTCCCAAGTGGTACTCCTCTCTTTTCCCTGCAGGCTTCGATTTCACAGAAGCTCCAAGTTACCCTGCCACTCTGACCAGCCCAGAACCCAGTCAGTGAGATGAATCTTTGCATTTTGTGGGGCTAGAATCGGGGAGGAAGTTGGGGTTACCATGAAGCTCTGTGTTTGGCTGCTTCTTCCACCATTCCGCCTGTCTTTCTGTAATATGGTTTACTGAAATGTTATAACACAATGTGATATGTAGATAAATTGTGAAAGGACTAGGAATCAAACAATGAACTAAAACACGTTTTATTTATACAACCAAACAAATTCTAAAAAAAATTCCATTAACTATGTCTTCCACCCTGCCAAACATGTTTAACAGTGTAAATATTTTATCCTTAATTCATGAAAAATATTCTGTTCTATATTATTGCCACTTAGGACTACTTGTAAAACTATGATTTCTGTAATTCGCCCCCAACTCTATTTTAAATAACTGGCGTCCTTTTACCAGGATCTCTTGCAGTTAAATGTATTGAATCACTCTCAAAATAGTCCTATTGCATGATTTGCTCTGATTGGCAACATATTCCTGATTGGAGGAACCACTTTGCTGACAGCAAGCCTTGCTACCAGCATTACAGCCTAAGGAATAAATTGAAAGGTGGCTGCAGCCTGGGCAAGTAATTGTTTAATGCAAGAAAACTAAAGGACAAGCAAAGAAATAGCAAATAATAAGCATGGTGGAAGAATTTGCTCATTAATTTATTTGTACTTATGTAACACAATGATGGTTTTGCTACACGGTTAAATGGCGTATCTAGCAGAATTAATGATGATAGACCTGATTCAGACTTCATTTGAAGCTGCACCATCGAATCCCCTCGCTCGCATGCCCTACCGAGCCGTGACCCCTACCTTCAGATGTCCTAAAATGGGGACAGATTCCCAGTGTGAATAGCGCAGCATGCACAGAGCACGTCTCTATTGTACTATTAGCATACCTCCTCCCTCCTACTAGCGCTCACATCTGCCCCTCAGACTGAGACTCATCAGAGTGATGATCTGACTCCAGATCGGTACTGAAATCCTCGCTAACGCCCCCTTTTCAGAAGTCTGGATCCGGTCCTATCTCACTAATTGGGGGCACATACTAAACTGTGTAAAAATCAGATTCTCTTTAATCAAAGTATCAAATGACATTGATTGGTTATAGATATTGGGGCTGATTCAGGCTTTGGAGCAAAAGCCAAAAGAAAAGTAAATTGGTAACTGAACAAAACATTTTGTACAGTGACTAGTGCAAATTAATTATTATTATTATTATTATTCTGTATGCATATAACACATAAATACTAAGATGTATTTTTCAAAATGCAAGTGCACTTCCTTTCTCAACACTAGCTTTGCCAGAACATTTAAAACACCCAGGAGAAAGTGTTTTACCAGGTTAAAATGTTGTTTGTTTATTGAAATGATTGCTCCTAACTGAATTAGCCCTTATAATACTTGTTACATGTTCACAAGTCTGCTTTATTACAATGCTTACTCTTTATACCGCACCTCTTCTATAACATCTTTTTTGCTTACCACCAGTTGCATTCTCTTAAGTAAACTGCATTCACTACTAGTTCCATATCATATCACTTCATAACACCATTTTCACAATGATGGCTGAAATGCTAACTGACGGTATAAAGAGCGAGCAAGCAATATGGTTTATATTATATATTTTTAATAGGTGCCCCCAATTATTATGCTTGAGTAACCTTATATTTTGTTAAAGTATAAGAGCAATATTATTAAATAGCTTATATACTGTTTTTGGAAGTAAATGCATTGTAGTTGTAAAATACACAGTGGTTTAAAAACATTGGACTGGATCCAGACTTAAGTAAGTGCTTGAAATTAGTTACTCCTGGGCTAAACCATGCTGATTGCAGGGGGATTCGAGTTAATTGTATTCTTTGCATGCAGGGATATATCTTTGAATTGCTTACTGCACACAGATACTGACCAGCTTTACTATTATACTGTTCTTTAGACTTGGGCTGGGAAGCATCACCTCTCAACTCTAATACTGTTTGCAAATATGACTCCCCTGCAACCAACATGGTTTAGCCGGGGAGTAACTAATTTCAAACACTTACTTAAGTCTGGATCCAGCCCATTGTTAGTATATAGTACAGACGAGGCCAACCTGTAGCTCTCCAGGTGTTGTGAAACTACGAATCCCAGCATGCTTTAACTGCAAAAGCATTTTGGATACCTAACAAAGTAAGCTGAGAATTTTAGTTTCACAACACCTGGACAGCCACAGGTTGACCAGGCCTGATATGGTAGCTCAAGCCTTATGTTTTGTAGTGTTTTCTACAGTAGTTCAGCAGTAAGTACAGTCATATCAGGGGTACTAAATTTCGGCTAATATCCTGCGTGCACATAATGGGTCTGATCTGTAGTCAATGCATATGCATCTTATGGGAGTAGTTCATTTAATGTATTTTAAGTAAATGTACAGTGTGGGAGTTCTTGTTACATCGGGACAAACCCATAGTTGCATTGCAAACGCTATTCTAGTATATGTTGGGGTTGTTTTTAAATTTTTAAAAATACAAATTGAATACAAAACAGAAATATTATTATTATTAATATTATTATTATTATTATTATTATTAAAACACTCTATTGCTCAAGTAAGCAATTGTCAACATTGGCAGCAACGTAACATGGTGTGAACACTTGTTGGAATGAATAAAAGACACAATAGCAGTTCTATATATGGTAGCAGATTATCCCATACCACTGAATTCTGATAACAGGGAATTGCTACTATTGCTGTCTTCTACTCATTACAGCTTCCATCTATTACTCACAGCCAGTGTATACTGGTATTGGGGTTCTCCACACCTTCTGATTCAAGGGTATATGGGAGTGGGGATCTAGCATTACCATCCCCCATTTAAAAAAAAAATAAGGTTAAAAAACCCCTTTATTGGCTTCACAGCCATTGTTCTTTATTAGCAAGTTAAGGTACAACTTGCTTTCTGGATCAAGCTTTATAGGAAAACATGGCTAACCAAACATTGGACCCAACCATCGATAAATATTTCAATATACAAGTACCCTGATGCTACATAGTCATATGGTCTATTCTAACAAAGTGATGTGAGCAAATTCTAAATAAAATTTACAGATTTATGAAAAAGCTTTTATATATATTTAAGATGCTATTAACTTAACGCAAATTCCATGATAAATTGTATGTGCATTTTGCCCATTTTTAAACAGCGATTACAGTTGCTACTTGTTTCTCATGAAGGTTATAATACAAGACATGTAATTTCTGAGACTACCATTTTAAGTCTCTGATTTGTCCCCTGGGTTTTTAGAGCACAGGACCATTCAGATCTAAGGCAGAATCCAGACGGATAGATTGTCCGCTTGAGGTTCATCAGTATAGTCTATCCTCATTGAAGTGACAGATCACTTTATGGAAATTACTACTTATGTACTTTTGCATGCAAATACTGACCCACTATGTTGTTTTTCTTTAATTTATAAGACCTTAATATATGAATGTGCAGACCAGTGTAATAAATTTTGTCTAAAGTTGCATGTATCTGTTATGCATAACTTTACACTGAGATATTTTTATGGTAGTAGTAAGATAATACTCTTTTTTTTATAATGACACAAGGGAGTTCCTTATTTAAAATGTTTTATATCACATGAAAACTTGATGCAGAAGCATTAAATGTATGCTTTGTATTTGAACAGATGACACCGTTCATGAATCGGCAGAGCCATCCCGTGGTGAGAACACAGCACCGACACCGAGGATACCAAATTGGCTTTTGACAACCTTACTATTTCTCCTGACAATACTTTTGACGTTATAGCACAGTGTACTTCATAGACCAGCCGCAGATAAAAAAAAAAAAAAAAAAAAAAAAGGTCTTGAAACATCGTAGACCCGCCTAACTGCTTCACCCAAGGAAGGAACTCTTTATTGTTTTTAATTTTAGTTTTTCTGATTGTTTTTGTTTTCTTTTATATATTTTTTTTTCCACATTCAAATGAACATGAGCTCCGGGAGACTATTTACTTCACATATGCTAGAATTTAGAATTTATTTTTGTTTCCAGAACTTTAAAAAAAAAAAAAAAAAAGAACTCACCTAGTAAAAATGCCAAATGTTAATAGTAACACTAGTGAATTAAAGTTCCCCTTGCATTAGGTTTTAGACAGTCACTTCAATTCTGGTACACAGCCTTGTGGACGGTGAAAGCTGAAAGAACCACTAAAATACATATTGGATTATAAGAAACAAAATCCGGAAGGGATGATCACCCAACAGAAATGGTGATTTGTACGACGAACGGAGACATTATGGAGTTTCTGTGTGTTCCTGAGGAAAATGTTTATTTGAGAAGACAATATTCATTGGATCTCCTACGCACTCTTACCTGCACTAAGGGATTGGGAATGTCTTTTTTTTTTTTTTTTTTTACATGATAATTATTGTTGTTTTTAATATAATTTAAGTCACCTAGTGTGCAGATAAGTCAACTATTTAAAAAAAAAAACATAGACAAATATTACCATACATAGAGCTCCAAGGTGCTACATTTTTGATTTTGCTGTTCTAAAAGTCACATGCATTTTGTATATACAAGTGATCATACCCAAAGGATAACTGCCTCTGTGGCAGCGATAGGGCACTTCCTTAGTTCACAATCCTACTTTATGTGTATGAACAGGAAGTGTTTCGCATTCATAAACATTAACTTTCTTTTTGAACTAACTTTATTATACTGTTATTAAAAAAAAAAACCGCTTACCATCGTTTTTATAGAGCAATTTGCATGGTGAATAAATAGCTCTAAAAATAAATTTAATCTGACTTTTAAGAAAAAGTGAAGTTAATTTTTGTTTTCTCATTTAACCCCTCTGAGCAATGGAGAAGCCGCAATACATTGATTTGCTGTGCATATCCATAACATAAGGGTATATACGGAAGGATGCTTACAATTCTATTAGAAGGAAATTATATTGAATTGGTTCCCAAAGATTCAAAGGAAATATTTTTAAACAGCTGGCATATGCATTACTAAGAGACAATTATGCTAAGGTGCAATGGCATACCTTAGATTTTAGTAAATTTGATTACATCAGTGTAATAAATGGATAGCTACCTATTGTCTTGTGAGAACATATGGACGCTTAAATTTTCAGGGTGCCTTGAGTTTTTTGTTTCATTATTATTGATGTATAGCAAAGGACGTGACTCAGACACTTCATATTCACCAAATGTACTTTACGTAATAAAGCCTTTAACAAACTGTGATTATGTTTAATATAAAAAAAACTCTAAAAAAAAAAAAACAAGTACAATAATACTTTTAATATATTTGTAAAAAAAAAAAATCACAACACATACATATATAAATGGTCATAGTTATTCAGCAGCATTTTCTAACTATCTAAGTTATGTATTTCCTAGAGATCAGAATGCAATGAGATATGCTGATATGCAAAAATAAATGTGTGTGCTGGCCTGGGTTGCTTTACTCTAGATCAATATTATTATGCAATTTTTTTTACATCTTATATAAAATAAACTACAATAAAGCACAGAGAAATAACTATGAATTAACTATTATATTATGCCTAGGCTCCTTTGACAACGTGATCATTTACTGTAGTCTGTCATACCACAACATTACAGTGTTAGCACAAAAAAATGACCTTCACTAAGGTTCCAGGACTTTTGTTGCTACGAAGAGCAATTATTAATGCAGATGTAGCATCCATTGACGACGTGTAATAACCATTCAGATATACAACAAGTAATATGTATGTAAGTAAGGCTGGGTACACACTGGGTCTTTTTTTTGAAAGATAGTCTTTCCAATCACACAATCAAAAGACCGTTACACAAGATATTTTACCAGTGTAAACTGTCCAAAGTTGCTCAAAAATCTTTTCAAACGGTCTGTGATCTTTTAATTTGATCTTTTTGAGCTCCTAATATGACAGATCAACCATAGAAATATATCTTTTGCTTTTTCTGAGTGTGTGCTGTGTCTGTTAGGAGCTTTTTGGACTGTACTCACTGGTGATTGGAAAGATTATCTTTCAGAAAAGCCCAGTGTGTACCCTTCTTAACACTGCTACTTTTGTACATTTTGTTGATAGGTGTTAATGTATTTAACAGCCTTAAAATTGCGCTACACATTTTTGTTTTTATAATAATTATTGTAATTATTATTATTGTTAAGTAGCAGATTTTTTTTCCTTTAAAAAGTTGTGTTTCCTTATTGTTTCCTTATTGTAAAAAGGTACAGTAATTAATGATTGACAGAAAATGAATCACAAATTGTTCCTCTTTTCCATCAATTTCTATGATGTTAAATAAACAATAAGCATATCCATTTGGACCAAGGCTGGTTACAATCAAATAGGAAACTGCAATAAGTCATTGAATTGTGGAAGACCTTTTCTGCATTTTTTGGAGAAATTATTGAAGGATGTTGGGGCAAAATTTTAAAGCTGCTCATTGCACTTGAAGGAGTATATATATTATTCTGTGGATCAGTTTTCTAGCTCTGTTTAAAAAGGATATTTTCTTAAGGGCAAAACCTTGCATGTGCTGTATATTTTCCAACCCCACCTGCCGGGTTTTGTCTTTAAGAAAACTTCCCTACTAAATGTAACTGGAAAATTTGCAAAAAAAAACATGTAATTTTGTTGATGCATGGCATAATACATATACCCGAAAATCTCTTTAGCTTTCTACTTTTTTTTCTCTCACCCCCACTTCCCCCCCTTGCCACTTTCCCCCATTCCCCATAAATAATTTTAGCCGAGAGAGGGTAGTTGCCGCTGGCTTTGCAACTTGAAGCAGGGGAATTATGCATCTGTCTATTTGATGGATACTGTGTATCCTTTAGTACACAAAATAACATTTCATGTTAGATTAGACTATTGTTTTGTACTATACCTTCTTGGATGGCAAAGAATATAAGATAACTTTAAAAATAAAAAAAAGTACATTCTTTAAATTCTGTATTATTAGCAACCTACAGTATGTTGTATATAGTGTTTGATAATAAAGTATTAATTCAATTCCTATGTCTTTTGTAAGTGAATACATTAGACTTTCAGGCCACACAAAAAAACATATTTGTCACCAGATGGAGTATGAAATCAACAAAGAAAAGTTTGTCTGTGAAACATGATCACTCTCTCAGTCCTCACTCAGTCATGTCCAGAGCAACACATAACGATCAATGTTTTGTACTAAATGTTTATAGGTCTGATGTTAGAGCCCTGTGTATTTCTGGCATGTTGGGTTAAGGGAACATAGGGAATTCTATTTTCTTGGGGGTTTTTTTGGTAATTTTTCACATGTCTGATATGGAAGACTTGCTCTTCTACATGCTTATTAACCATGTGGCATATTCTCATTAGATTTAAAAAAAAAAAAAAAAGCATATTTAAAGTAACTGTTCAATAAATTATATGTGAGCCATTTCAAGTTTATGTAATACATTTTTGACTGCCAGAGACACAGTCTCCATGGTCCCTTTATCAATCTTAAATGTATCTTTTAGGAGTTGTACTTTGTTTTGTTATCTTGTCATGTGACTGTGTGGCTTCCTGTTTTAGTTTCTTCCCTTTTCTGTTACTTCTGCTCTTTTTATGTTTCTCCTTTCCAGCAGTGAATGAGCAGATCTGTCCTACAGTTTTAGCATCATTTAGTTTTTCCCAACCATTTATCCTGAACTTTCTCTGAGACAAATCTCTCTATGATGCGCTTACTGCCATTGTCTGTACAGTTTAATAGATGCTGGCATGTTGAAGGTTACCCCATTAGGCACAAACTGCTTTCCATACTTACTCCTGACATCTCATTGAAACCACTCATTGTCTGTGCATCTGGGTAAGAAAGTCCAGCTCAGTGTGATCCTGTGCTTGTACTTCTCTGCTTTGCACTTACAACTCATTGAGTGCTGTTTTGAAATGCTTACATTATATGAGTTTAAAAGAAAATGTAAAAAAAATAAAAATAATCATAAACTGTATTTGTATATACACGTGTCCGTACAAATAAACTTAAATAAAAAAATGTATTACTCTTGTTATTGCATTATTTGATTTTCCATATAAAAAGATATATATTTTTTGAAATAATGAAGATATCCTAGCATCATGAGATACACCGGTATTAATTTCCCAGTCCCAAACTGGCAGGGAAATAGATTGCTTTTGTCTCCAAGAGTCAAAACAATCGATGGGTGAAACAATGAAGACGGTGCTTCAACTGGTAAGAATAAATTTAAACCCTAACCCTTAGCCTAATCCTTACTGTAACCATTCCATTATCCTAACCCTCCCTTCTCTGTAGCCTAACCCTAAGACACCCCTTCCCGCATCCTGACCCTAAGACTCTGATACCCACAGGCTGACCCTAACCTCCCTTCCCCAGAACCCAACCCTAAAGAAGCCTCTCCTCTCCGGTTGTGTTTGTGGTGGTTCCGGCAGCTTCTGAAAAATTAATGGGAAAGTATGTCCCGATCGGCATACTTACCCATTTAAAAAAACGCAAATGGCTGCCTTTTTCAAAATAGAGACAGCCAAAAATTAGCTTTTGGTTCTCAATTTCTAAAAGGGTCTTTTCTTTGCGGCAGCTCCATCCCTTATTAATGACACTATTTCATGTGGCTCAACGTTTGGTTATGTTTGGTTGCACAGGGAAAGGAGTTAGCAGAAGAAAGAGAGAAGTAGTAATCAGGGTCACCGATAGTTAACATTGCTTAAATGCTTTAAAGGCACAGGGGATCAAATGTGCAGTGCTTTCTTTATAAGTACAAGTAAGTGTCACTGCAGGGATTAAGCTGAGCCTCAAATCCTGAACACACAAACCCCACAGAAAATTTAATAAGAGCAGCGGATTGTGTGTTCCACAGTGGTTACCAACAGGGTCTCTAAGCATTGGTGTTTAGTCTGTTGCCTAAACCAACTTAGTGGTAGCAATGTATCTGGCGGTAATGCCAGATACATGCCAGGTTATTTGTATTACCTCAGCTGAAATACTGTGTACAATTCTAAAAGCTAAATGCTTGTACCTAAGCATAATTGTGTTCTTTTTACGAAGACATTACCTGCTGTATTATATGTTCAATATGTGCCATGCTTTAGTCTCTCTTCTTTTGGAGAGCAAAGCTGTAGGGGATGAAACTGTGCAAATAGCACTATTAAACCCCTTCTTATTTGAATGGCAGCATTAGAAAGCTGGGCTTAGTGACCCAACTTGCTGTAAATTACATCATTAGGTCCTACTCCCAATCCATTATATTGGAGGAGGGAAGGATATGAGACCACTCCATGAAAGTTAGTTAGACCTATGCAAGTTGGAAAACCGGCCAATACTGAATCTCTAACGTTGTGTGCATGGTCTCTTATACACTGATCAAAAACAAATCACATAAGTATTTTTTCATTTACCAATAAAAAGATACTTAAGAACCAAATCTCAGAAGCACATATATCTTCCATAGGTTACTCTGTATAGACGACATAATTCCTACCTGCATCTTGTTCCTGACTAATTGATTAAATCATGCTCTGAAAGTAGTGTGATGTTTCATTTGGTTATCCTGGAATTAAATGAAGTTTCGTTATTGCCTTTGAATTGAGGAACAGATGGTCTAGAGAATTCACTGACAAAAAAAAAACAACTACTCGTAAAACAATAAAACATCTAAGGAGCAAGAGGCATCTGTGCAAGCAGAGTAAAGGAAATATCTCTAGTTGTTTTGAATGTTAGAACATGTGATATTGTTAAACAGGCACTAAATCTAAAAATACATTCTTAAAAATGTAGCAATAATAATAATAATAAACCAGCAGAGAATATTATTTTTCCTTTTTAATTTTATTCAAAGCTGCAAAACTGCACTAGAGCACTGATGTGACAATGTCATAAAATGTGCTTAGTTCTATAATACTGCATTCCTTTGTATAGTGCATGGAATAGTATTAAAAGTGATAGTAAAAAAAAAAAAAGGCCAAATACATAGTGGATGCAAAGTTGCTAATAGTATAAGTCTTACCACCTGGAGATACTGACAATGGCCCTGATCCTGAGCTATGCTGTCCGGCGTTAATACGCCGGGCAGTAGCACAAGATCGGCTTAAAAGCCAAACTGCGTATGCGCCGGGCATACCAGCAGCGTAGTAACGCTGGAGGAGGCGTCCCCCAGCGTTACTACACTGCAGTTAGTGCAAGTAGGCGGAGGGAGAAAGGGTAATAAGGCTGGGAGGGTGGCGTTATCGTACTAACGCTGCCGTCCCAGCCTATTTACACTAACTTATGCCGGGCGAAATTAGGGTAGCCTTCAGCCGGCGTAAGCTAGTGTAAATACGCTAGAGGAAGAGGGAGTGTAGCGATGTTACGCTGAGCGTTAAAACACTCAGTGTAACATCGTAGGTCTGGATCAGGCCCAAAGAAAGTAAAATCAATCCATAAAAATTATATAAAATGTCATTTATCTAATGGGTAATGAATGTAAAGATAGTCAAGTATTAGCAATAGAGCAAATACAATAAATATACAAAAATTATATATAATAAATAAATCTACCTATAGGTAGAAACGCTTGGTGAATCTAAACTGAGTGAATGTGTCTCTGCAAATGAAAAGTAAACTATGGTGAACGTGAATAATGCAGAAAAAAACGGAAAAAATATATCGTAGATATTCAGTGCAACCACTTTGCTGACATTACTAACAAAGAATGTTCCAAGAGTATGTAAAATCAATCCATAAAAGTGCGTATAATACTTACGTACGTGTGTATGTAGCTAACCACGCCCTCAAATGGTCATTTAAATACCTCCCCCCACCCACTTTCACGTAACTTTGTCCGTACGGATTTCAACCTCGGCCCCTCCGCACGTATGTCCCCAAGTGCGATTCACAAGTACATGCCTAACGGACCATCTTGCATAAATTCAATGTAAATAGCATGAATAAAATTACTACGCATGCGCATTTACTCCGATCCTAAAGATACGCATGGAACTCCACGCAAAAACGTATCTGTGAATACGGTCCAATAACTGTGTAAGAGAAGGGGCAACATGAATCATAATTCACTTCAACTCATGAAGCCTTACCCGGCCATATACCAGCCCTTACTGTACAAAACAGACCAAATACTTAGGCGCTATTTGATGTGGAAAATAATACGAATAACGATACAACCAAATATACTTCAGAGGGAAGAGAGAATCCCTCAAAAAAGTCAAGCTCAAACACAGCAAACGATTAGGGCTTCTAGAATATTTGGTATCATTTATTAAAACACATAATACTCTTAGCAAATAAAACAATAACGTTTAAACGTAACAATAGATAATGCAGATCTAATTAAGGTACTCAACCATCAGATCTGCATGACCTATTGTTACTTTTAAACATTATTGTTTTATTTGTTAAGAGTATTAGGTTTTTTAATAAATGATACCAAATATACTAGAAGCCCTAATTGTTTGCTGTGTTTGAACCTTACTGTACAATATGCATACCTCCACACCTCCCACAGAACAGAAGTGCTATCATTTCCTGCTCTGACACACTTCACCAACAGATTCACTACCAGGACAGATCTGGACCCTCTAGATTCAGAATTCCGGCCTGATACTGTGGCCCCTGCACATGTGCCACAGGACAAACACAGGAACGTGAGTGAGAACCGGCTCTTTGATCCTAGTCAGGGCCGGCTCCAGGTCTGATAACACCCTGTACGAGATAGTTTTTAGCGCCCATCCCCTTCATTTTTTAAGCCAATATCTATCTATCTATCTATCTATCTATCTATCTATCTATCTATCTATCTATCTATCTATACATCTATGGAAGGAGAACAACGTTAAGGAACAGACTGAGAGTACTGAACTTTAAAGGAAGAAGAAAAATAGAGCGATATAGAAGAGCGACATAAAGGACAGTTGCACACTATTTTCTAGCGCCGGTTTTAAAATAGTGACTTTACTTTGATTTATATGTCCCCAAGGGTTTACTCTTGGAGGGACGTCTTTCTGGGGTTTATTGGTGTATACCCCTTCATTATTATACAGGCAGCTGGAGAAGTGGAGCGCTGGTTAATACTATTATATTGACTTATTTGGATTTCGTGGATCTTATACATTACTTTGATAATACCTAGAACGCTTGGTACACAGATCTGTGAGTGAAAACTTTCAACAATGTAGTTACCACTGCGGTAATAGGTTTTATGATCTTTTGTTATTATTGATGATTTTGTTTAGCACATTAAGGGCCAGATTTACTAAGCTGCTGGAAAAGTGGAGTTGTTGAACATAGCAACCAATCAGACCCTAGGGGTTTACCATTATGCTAAGTTAAAGCTTTCCCAAAATTAGGGAAATCACTGCCATGCATGGCAAGCCCACCTTCTAGGGTACATTGAATAGAATCAATAAACCTTTGTTTACTTACCAATTAACAGCTTCCTGCAGAGATCAGACAATGGAGTTGATGTTGTCCATGCAGTGTCCTACAAAAAGATTGTGAACTGAATGGGTGATGTCAGCTTTTTTGTCTGAACCAGCAGCTGCTAATTGGTAAATAAACCAACTCTTAATGATTTACTAATGAACTGCAATCTAATTTCCCCACCATGTCATAAACTGAGCATCCTAGAATAAAAAACAGTATCTGAGCTCCACTGTATATATATTAATTATCTATTTTATTAATATTAGGTATTTATAATTTCCACTGTTGCTAGCACTTTAGAGGTATTTATTAATGTTTTACATTTCTATTTATTATATTTTCAGAATTTTAGGGGCTTTAAGCTGTATATAGATTCACTAGTGCCACTACACTACATATTATTGTTACGGTTTCTAAATTTGGGGGATATAGTGGTGCCCCTAAATGTAAGGAGCTGCTTAGTTGTAGAGTGCGCCAAGGCTATTCACTATTTCTGACTGATTGCCAGTTAAATTTTACCTACTGGATGATAATGCCTCAGCAACACTGCCATTAACGAGTAACAGACTATATCTAATGAGACCGCATCACCCTTTTAAGAATAAGTTAAGTTAAGAATAAGTTATAGCCAACATGCCAATTGCAAAGACATTTTCCACTCTGAATGCCAAGTGCAGATTTTAGCAGATGACTTTCTACAAGGAATCATCCCTACTCACTACATTTATGTCACCTCTGGGCATGCATGCCTTCCTCCCAATGTCCTATGGCATCTGTAATGGCAGTGTAATGTTCCAATACAGCATGGAGCACCTCTTTGAGGGATACCCTTGTGAATTCAATCATCCATTGATGACATCCTTGTGTGGGATCGTCCCAAGACATGGGCCATTCAACATGCCAACCTCATTGACAAGCTGGGTTTGCAGTGATTTCTAGATATTTCAAAATTTTCCCTCACTACAGTGAAGTCACTGTTCCACCAGTTATTGCACAATGACGTTGAATGGTGGTGGTTGGAATGTCATGAACAAGCTACTGCACAGACAAGTAGATAAAGAAAATCATTCTGATCCTTTAATAAAGATGTGGAAGTTAAGAGTGCTATCCAGTAGTACAAAGCAACTATAGTACAATTATAGAGTCTACTACAAGTAAACTCCAAAAGACCACCGTAAGTTGCACAAGTTTACGTCCACAGATGTAGGTTTGTGCACCCACAGAAATAGATTTGAGCACCTTAAGGTGGTATGTTGGAGTTTACTTATAGCAGACTCCCTAATTGTACTATAAACGCTACTGCTTACCTCAAGGCTATGATCACTTGTAGTCCAGTGCTCCAATTCTTTGATGTACATGCTCCTTTGGTCATCTCTGCTGATGATTCCCAATGTAGCCTAGGTGCTGTCTTTTTGCAGCATAGCAAATAAATCAGTTTTGTGTCCAAGAGTCATGGGGCCAGATTTACTAAAGGGTGATTTAAATTGCCAGTAAAAATCCCCGGAGTTTGACTGGGGATTTTGAAACTACAGCAATTTTAATTGCAGCGAGTTTGTGTTAAACTCGCCAGATTATTGCATTAAAATAGTGTTAAAATTCACAAAAAATGTTTTCCATTAAACTCGCCGGGGTTGGCATTAAACTACCTAGAGTTCAAATCATATGGACTATAAAAATGCAGGTCACTTCCTGATTGGAGAGTTTACATTTGGAAGTGGTTAGCTGAAATTGTCAATGATCCAAAACTTAATTGTAAGTCCCTTTAAACACAGGTTGTCACAAAACGCAATTGTACATTAATTAACAAAAACCATCAGCTGCTAGGCCTTGTGAGGTCATTCTTATAGGCATAGGACTGTATTCACACTTAAGTGTGAAATAAGTATCCACAGCTATCTGTCCGGTCCACTCCCAGTACCCACCCCCATTTTTAGAATGTTTACCTGGCCTCTCCGGTCCTCAGTCCCCCGTTGCGTGCCGTCACTACCAATGACAGCACTTGTGCTCTGGGCTCTGAGTGCCGCTGCAGCCACCTGGGCGTGCGTTTAGAGAACACTGTTATAGTCTCTGATCAGCATCCTCACGGCTGAGGACAGCCAATCAGAAGCGGCGGGCTGGTCTTTTCTGTCCAGTCACTGGACAGCAGATCATATATATATATATATAGCTTGGCAGTGTCAGTTTAACACTGCCAGTTATAGCGTCTGGTTCTCCAGCCTGTGCCCTGCTCCTGTGTATTCTATAGTGCCATGTGCTTCTGCCTTGTGCCATTTTGTGATTTTCTGAGTGCCATCCTTGATCCTAATCCTGGCCTTGTTGCCCACTGTGTTACCCTCTTGCTCTGTGTTCCCTCCAGTCTGTTCTCTTTCTTTCTCCTTCCCTGTGTGGCTTTGTGCTCTCCCCTATGGGGAAGTCACAGTGTGAGTGCCTTGAGTGCCCCAGTCCGCCTGGTCCGTCTCTGTCACGAACTGTGAATCTTTAGTGGGATCTGCCCGGGTTTCCAGAGAAGCAACAGATGTGAGGTGAATAAATGATGGGTTTAATGAAATTGAGTGGCAAAACACAGATGGGAGCATACGGGAATGAGAAGGTACATGAGTCCAGAATGTGATGACAATGAGACAGTGCCAGAGAGTTCGTCAGGAGATAAGACTAAAGTCCAACAATAGCACTGGTTATCCGGAATGGTGTCCAATGGGAATTGATGAAAGATGATCTTGATGGTGATGAGAGTAGCAGAATAGAAGTCAGCAGGGCCGGAGCGGCAGAACTGGTTACAGCTGAGGGCATCAACTGGGACACAGGACTTGAACTCCAGGCACGGCCTAAGAACCGGACCTCAGGGTTGAACCTCAGGGCTGGAACGTCGGACTGGACTGCAGGACTGGACTGCAAGACTCGACCACCAGGACTGGACTGCAGGACTGGATCACCAGGACTAGATTGCAGGATTGGACTGCACGACTGGACCACCAGGACTGGACCACTGGACTGGACTGCAAGACTGGACCACGGAACTGGACCACTGGACTGGACTGCAAGACTGGACCACGGAACTGGACCACTGGACTGGACTGCAAGACTGGACCACGGAACTGGACCACTGGACTGGACTGCAAGACTGGACCACGGAACTGGACCACTGGACTGGACTGCAAGACTGGACCACGGAACTGGACCACTGGACTGGACTGCAAGACTGGACCACGGAACTGGACCACTGGACTGGACTGCAAGACTGGACCACGGAACTGGACCACTGGACTGGACTGCAAGACTGGACCACGGAACTGGACCACTGGACTGGACTGCAAGACTGGACCACGGAACTGGACCACTGGACTGGACTGCAAGACTGGACCACGGAACTGGACCACTGGACTGGACTGCAAGACTGGACCACGGAACTGGACCACTGGACTGGACTGCAAGACTGGACCACGGAACTGGACCACTGGACTGGACTGCAAGACTGGACCACGGAACTGGACCACTGGACTGGACTGCAAGACTGGACCACGGAACTGGACCACTGGACTGGACTGCAAGACTGGACCACGGAACTGGGGGCCCCTGCTGGGGTTACTTGACTTGGGGCCCCTGCTGGGGTTACTTGACTTGGGGCCCCTGCTGGGGTTACTTGACTTGGGGCCCCTGCTGGGGTTACTTGACTTGGGGCCCCTGCTGGGGTTACTTGACTTGGGGCCCCTGCTGGGGTTACTTGACTTGGGGCCCCTGCTGGGGTTACTTGACTTGGGGCCCCTGCTGGGGTTACTTGACTTGGGGCCCCTGCTGGGGTTACTTGACTTGGGGCCCCTGCTGGGGTTACTTGACTTGGGGCCCCTGCTGGGGTTACTTGACTTGGGGCCCCTGCTGGGGTTACTTGACTTGGGGCCCCTGCTGGGGTTACTTGACTTGGGACCCCGTTCCCAGATTTTAAGTCCCTTGGCTTCCGTACAGGACAAGACTTCAAAGGGTGATTAGCGCCAGCACAATAGAGACAGAGTCTATACGTGATTCTATATTGACGCTCCTCCATCGAGAGAGGTGGATGGTATCCACCTCTAGTTCTGGTACCAAGGGTCGTAGGTTGGGCCTTCCGATGTTCCTGGGCAATTCCCAGGCTGAAATTGGGCGTTAGTCCAGTACTTGACTTGGAAGATGGTACCGGACCAGGTGTACCAGAATCCTGCATGGAGGGACAGGGCTGTACGGAGTTACAGGCAGAAGCTGATGTCTTCTCTGGGCAGGACAGCTTCTGAAGCAGGCTTGGCAAGAAAAAAAGAACCTGGGACAACTGAGAACGGAGCGACAACACTTCGGAGTACAGGGCATGAAGAAGTTGATCACTGTTGTTAGATAGAGGTAGGACAAGATGATTCTTACTTAGTCCAGAAAAATTCATTGGCAGTTCAGCGTCACGTGAGTATTCCAAGATGGCGGCGCCCATGGACCGGAGGCACCGCCGATCCTGGCGCCAGAAGACACGTGGGACGCCGACAAGAAGCTGCAGCATGGTAAGTTTTGGAGTCTGTCACTGCCACAGTGACAGACTCTGACAGCCAGAGGACCGGGGCAGCTGCAGGGGACCGCGGACAGCGGGCAGCCAGGCGGGTAAGTGCGGCACTTGCCGCAGATTTTGATAGTCTCCTTCCATGTCAGTCTTCTTTGTTGTCTGTCAGGGCTAGTCCATTCTAGTCCCCTCTTTTCACGCTGTTCTGCCTCTCCCTTGCTT
The DNA here is from genome assembly GCA_011038615.1 of Limnodynastes dumerilii. Lineage (NCBI taxonomy): Eukaryota > Metazoa > Chordata > Amphibia > Anura > Limnodynastidae > Limnodynastes > Limnodynastes dumerilii. The sequence goes on from WWET01000392.1 coordinate 312,552, forward strand.
CTCTTCTGGTTCCTTCTTTGTTTCCGCTTCTTCTCCCGGATGGCACCTCTGGGGACGGCAACCTGCTAGGTGTCCTGCAACCCAGACTATCCCCACCATGAGAGGCTCTAGTAAAGTGCCCTTGTTAGACTCCATGCCCTGGTTCTGTTGCCCGTAAAATAGATGCCTAATGGCACTTATGAGTTACATACATTTGCAGATATATTATAAGCCACCAGCCACTTCCAAGGCTTCTCTGTTTTGCTGGTCCTAACTCTAAACCTGTCAAAGTCCCAACTTTGGGTCATATATCATCTATTTTTAAATTGAGAGCTCACCCCCGGCAGAGGTCCCCAAGTCTCCAAAACAGCTACTCTGAAACAGCACCCCCTCTCAGCTGCTATCCCAGACATGCTTTAAAACAAACACAGAAAATGGAGATTGCTCAATTTATAAGTTAATATAGAGCAGGTGCTAGCAAGGCATGGGAATTTATACAGATACAAAAAGGCATCCCAGCACTCTTGCAGTTAAGCAGTAACCAACCGGCAATGTATTATATATATAATTCTGTGATGAGATTAATAGTTCCCCATTAATTCTTTAACTAAAATACATATTTTAACAGCTTAATAAAAAGAAATAAGTACATTAACTGCTTCACCCATAAGACCCAATGGTTAGATAAAATACTAGCTTTCTGTTACTGGCCTATTGTCAGCAAAGCAGTTAAATATCACAAGTGTAGACTTTGTGTTTGCATATCTGTTATTAGCGTTGTGTGGGAGGCATTGCTGATTATTCATTGTGGTGAAATGTTAATGTTTATAATTCAAATTACCTCACACAGAAGTAAGCAGGTAACAAATTTTAAGATGCTGAAGTTTTTTCATTTAAATTAGCTTTATATATTCAACATAGTTTAAAGATACAGCAAATAAAGTTAGGGGCATGATAATATCTTTTTGTATGATGTATTGTTATATGCATGATACTGCATACACTTTTCTTGATGCTTAGTTTGCACTTACCAAGTAATTGTCTCAATTCTGGTGGCTTTCAATAGTGTCTAATATAGTGTATTCATAGACATGTGCATTAAGAAGAATATTTACTTTCCAATTTTGAAAGTTATGAGAAAAAAAAAATTAAAATAATAATAATAAAAATATATTGTTAAATAAATAAACCTACAGAAGTACTCCAGGTGCTAGCATGATTAATAGGTCTCAGCTGGAGCCTAACAGCCAGTACTCAAACCAGCCAGAGCTGGGACACTGTCCAGTTCTGATTGGCTGTTCAATGTTTAAATACCCAGCAATGAGAACTCTCCCTTGCTGCTGATATTAAATGCTCTAGCCTTTCAGTCCATCTGTGTTAGTTTAGCAGGTTCCTTGTTTTATCTTGTGCTGCTGTTCTCTTACTCTAGCAGAAACGAAGCACAAATGTCCATGGCAAAGGGTATATATTGTATCTCAGTAAACATAAGCAGGTAATGTAATATACTCAACCATTTGGAGAAAGATCATCTGTCTTAGTCAAAAGCAGTTCTTGTAGGCAGGTCCATACAACATGAAAAATAACAAAGTCATCAAAGTAGCCATTCCGTAAGTAGTCCATTCTGAAACAAAATGTCACCAACGCGATTCGTCTTAATAAGACTTCCTCAGGGTAGGACACCAATTGCTTTGAACCCTTCACCTATGGCTGAAAGCCCATATTTTATTGTAACAGCGTTATTTGGCATTTGAAATAATGCTAAGAATATTGGGGCAGATCCAGAACTACGTATTTCTGCGAATTTACGCGTGGCGGAGACGTAAATTCGCAGAAACGTACGCACTGCGCATGGGCACAAGGGAAAATACGCATATTCACGTAGCGTATTTCTGAACGTAAGACAGATTCACGTATGTATAACGTAAATACTTACGTGTGGGCGTGCCAATTTTACGTGTGTCAACAATACGTGCGTTTTACGTGAAGTAGGCGGGGGGTGGTATTTTAAGTGTACAGTATGGGCGTGCTAGGCTGCGTACGTTCGCGTAGTCAGTACGTCAGTTAGCGGACGTATGCGGGTACGTTTGAAAAAGTTAAGGTAGGGTTTGGGTAGCGTATTTTTACAAAATACGTCCGTGCAAGGGGTGTGCCGAGGGGAGCGTAGCGAATTTACGCACACGAAAATACGCTACGCGAATACACGTACGGCAAACGTTGTTCTGGATCTACCCCATTGTGAGTATAATACATTAATTGTATAAAGAATAAAGTGTATCGTTATTTATCTGCACCATATTTGGTGCCTCTGTCTTTTCTCTACCTAATGTATGGCACATCACTCCTGATCACCACCCCCCTGACGATCTGGACCCAAGGCGAAGGATCCCACCAGGAAAGGTAAACAAGGAGGAAACATCTGCATCTCCACGATTATCTACATGCCAGGAGAAGTGGAAAAGCCTGTATCCATCAGAAGAGAGCACAGAGCACTACACGCAACAACCATCGGAAAATAGACATCACCCCTACAATAACGGGCATCAGTGTACACGGGACAAAATTACCGACAAGGCGGTGAGTCTACCCGAATAACTCTGTCATTTACCATATCAAAATTTTTCAACAATGACTGTCTAAAGTAAGGAATCTTTCATATTGGATTGCATATTATAGAGAATGTTAAAAAGTACACTTCACATTACAACAGTATTTATTTGTACACAGAAGACACTTTGTTTCAGAATGGACTACTTAGGGAATGGGTTATTTCTGTGATGATAAGTGCAGCAAAGCTAAAGCCACTTTGATGACTGTTGTTTTTCATATTTATGATTGTGTAAATTTGGTACTACACATTAAGTCTTTGATTCCTGCAACTATCACAGATACATTGGGCCTGATCCAGAGCTACGGCCGCCATTGCTAGTACGGCGGCCGTAGCTCTAATGCGCATGCGCCGGGCAGATGTTGCCCGGCGTTACTATGGAAACGCCCGATCTACGATAGTA
>WWET01000392.1:358295-374959 GCA_011038615.1 Limnodynastes dumerilii
GTGAGAACGTGATTTCAGGCACTGGGTAATAGTCTCTCACTAGCGCCGGTCACCTCCTGCTAGCAGGAGGTGATTTGCGGCGTTAACAGAGAGATTTTTTTTTTTCTCTGGTTATTTTTTTACCGCTGCCTGCTGTTTTAGCGCAGCGGTAAAAAAATAATTGAATAGGCGAATTTTTATCGCTCAATTGCCGGCGAAGGCGTCGTATTTTTACCGACGCAAGCTTTTTGAAAACTTCGCCGGCAATTGAATCGGGCCCTCAGACAGTAGAGTGGCTCTCATACAATCTAAAACACTAGAATGACTCTAGTGACTGATATTGACACAGATGAGACGAAAAGCCACCCCCTATTCTCATGGGTAAAAATGGCTGCTCGGGATCCTTTCATTTTTTACATATGAGAGTAAAAGGCTCCTCTTCTCATCTGCAAAAAAAGATGAATGGTAGTGCTTCACAAATCCTAGGCATTGAGTGGTGGGGGTTTGTGAAGGGTGGCAAGCTGCTAGTCCCTTTCTCTATTCCCAACTAACAGAGATATATGATAGCAGGAAAAAGGTGTGTTGGGACTGATAGCGCTCAGGCCTTGTGCATATGACCTTCCTAAATGAGATGTGGGTAACAGAATTGGGTATAATGGAAAGGGAGACTGATGGTGCTGAGTAGGTGGGGTGATGGATGGGGAAGGGGGGAAGGTAGGGGCATGTGGTACCAAACGGGGGGGGGATAGTACAGTATGACAAGTTCCGTGTGGTCTATAGCTGGTAAGACAGTACTGGACAGTTTGTGGAGGTGCAAAGTCCAGCAATGAATCTTGTGTAATTCAGAAGGATACTGGTATGCAGGCCCACGATGTAGTAACACTGTCCGTGCGTGGAAGTAGGCTAGTTGCGGGAGGCAGAATGGTGGGCTTAAAAACAGAAGAATAGGGGGAGAGAGAAGAGATACTCAAATCTAGGGCTATATTTACAAAAAAGAAAAATTTCCCCTGAAGGGAAGCTGCTCCAGGCTCGCCTGTGTTCGCGGCGAGCCTGGCAGCTTCTCCTTAAAAAGTTACCAATACTCACCCCTCTGCCGAGGTCCCTCGAAGTTCTCTGCCCACAGCGCAGGCACTTCATATCGAATGAAGTGCCTGCGCATGCGCAGAGACTTCAAAGCCGCACTTCAGCCCAGATATGAAAATCCACTGCGCATGCGCAGGGTCTTCATATCTGGGCCGGAGTCTTCTAAGTCGGACAGCTAAGTTTTGTCTTTTTTTTAACAGTTTTTAATGTTTTTCTTTATTTTTAGAAGTTAAAAAAAAACAACACATTTTTTTTTACTTTTTTTTTTTTCTACATGGCCACATCCACCGTCATTCCAGCGGTCTCCCCACACATACCCCGCTTTTCCTTCCCCTAATAACGGCTATTAGGGGGAGGAAAAGGGGGGAATATGGGGAGATTGCTGGGATGAAGTCTTTTATTTTTTTCTTCACTGCCGAATCAGAATTTTGGCAGTGAGGGATAGTAACTTGTAGTTAGTGCTGGCACCCGTTAAGATCAACGGGCCAGCAAATCTTTATGAAGTGTTTGTGCATCGCCATGGAAACAGCAGATTTCCATGGCGAATGCACTTTAGTAAATTTTAAACATGTTAATTTTCAAGTGATAATGAGCGTTTTAGTGTTAAAACACCCATTATCACCCGAAAATTTAAATAGTAAATGGAGCCCTTGTGTAGTAAGCGATACAAGTATTGTACTGACAATATGTATGTAATTATGGGCTTTGTATCACAATGGAGAGCGGTGTTACCACGTGTCTGTAACTGTTCTCCACTGTTTGGTGTCCCCTTCAACTGGTGGTTTCCTGTGTGAGAGGAGGGTGGTGTCCAATTGCTGAAATGGATGGAAGTCCAATTTCTGTCCTCTGGGTCTCTAAACTGATGGTGATTAGGAGCTAGTGACTCTCATCCTTCTTCAGGATGCTGGCGTGGGGAAGCCGATGGTTGAGGTCTGTCTCCTCGTGAGTGGCTGGCTCTACTTGGCAGTGTCTTCTCAGTAGTGGTCTGTGCGGTGGTGTGTTGCTGTTGGCGTCTGCGGTCCCCACTAGGTTGAGGCACGCGTGCTGTAGCTACTCGTCAGCTGTGAAGCGTCCGATCAGTTGTGCCAGTTGCCACGTGGCTCCCCAGGAAGGGTGGTCGGAGGTGATCGGAGATGAGGCCGGTCTTAAGTGTGGAAGGTCCTGGGGAGTGTGTGGGTGAGTGAGGAGATTATGAATGAAAGCTGAGCAATGGAGGGTAAGTTATAGAATTCTTTATTGTAAGTGAGCATACAACGGTGCTTCTGGAGAAAATGGGCAGGTCCAACGCGTTTCGTTACTCGCAGATGACTTTCTCAAGTGTCTTACCATCTATAGACCGCACTGACTTTGCCATACTGTACTAACCCCCCCCCTGTTTGGTACCACATCCTCCTACCTTCCCCCCTTCCTCATCCATCTCCCCACCTACTCAGCACCATCAGTCTCCCTCTCCATTATACCCAATTCTCCAGGGAGTCCGCACAGAAGAGTCACTTCCCTGTCTCATGCAAACGTCTGGACACTTACGTGTCCAGAACACTACCTTAGCTTCTCCGCATGGATCTGTGTCTGTTCGAACACAGATCCATGCAGAAGAGCTGATCGCCACCCACGTCGCCTGGTTAGCATGCCTATCCATGCCTGTCTGGTGGGAATTAGGCATGCGGAAGAATTGTCAGCCCCTTCCTCGGATCTTCTAGCATACGGAACTGAGTCACATATATTAGAAGATCCCTCTCGTAACATCTGGCGTGCACATGCACTGATGTTACTTTTCAGAGGACTTGCGTAAGTCCCCTGTCTTTCCTAAATGAGTACAGACCTTATGAGAGTAAGGGCAAAAGGTATAAGTGTAGACCTGCGCAAACCATGTTGAACTGTGGGGGAATAAAAATGTTAACTGTGAAAACAGAATTAAAATTCAAAGGTGAAGTTTCCTAACTCAACTCTAATTTCAGATTATCCTTAAAGCTAAGTTGTATGTCAATTCTATGTGCAAAAGTATGTTTTCCACATGCAAAATAACAATAATAAGTTACACCCCTCACATTACAACATGGTTTTGCTCAGGTGTACAAAAAAATGTGTAAGTACAGCTATAAGTCAACCCCAATAGGTGAAAACATTGCTATAGCAGTGTCCTGAGTTGAACACTGGTGGGGTTTGCGGGAGCTTTGCCCGCGCTCTCAGGATACCGGGAGAACTGCCTAAATTTCAGAAGTCTCCAGGATATTCCGGGAGAGTCAGCAACCATGGGATTATCCAACCTCTGTGTCTCTTGTAGTACAGATCCATTAAAATACACACATTTTTCTTCTTGCCCTTTTGGATCATGTGCACATATTTCTGTCTCTCAATCTCTAATCACATGCTGGAAACAAATCATAGCTGTCTGATGAGACTGTGGCAGTGTGCTTCTCCCTGGATCTCCTATTATTCAATACTGTTCTTTGTCATGCATGAAATTTCTGATATGAACAATTGAAAGGTTTCACATAACAAAAGCACCAGCCTGGGGGCACTGCTGCAGCATTTTATATCTTTGTGTTGTAGGAATTAAAATAGTTTAAATTTCAAACAAATACAAGATAGAAAATGTAAAAGACCATTATTGTAAATCTTCTGCATATTTAATATGCAGTTTAGGATATATCTATTGTTATTGATAAGATAAGAGTATAATCATTCCAAATAATTTTTTAGGAATTTTTGAGAATCACTCAGTTGGAATCTATTGATAGGGACATATTTTGCAAAACAAATTTGTTATCTGAAGGAACAATGCAGTCCCATTACACTTGAAAAATAATCTCATTTGGATTTATGTATTTAATTTTTCTAACTGGAAATGTAAAGCAAAGGCAGTTTTATTATACTGGCTAACCACCAGATGTGTAAATTCTATTTATTTTCAGTTTTTATAATGTTATTTTTTGTTATTATTGGAAATTAAATGCTCCCACAAAAAGATTTTAAGACGTAACAAGGTTTCATAGTTAATGCGCTTTAAACTGACAGTAATGTGAATAATTCAGAGAGCCGTATGGTTTTCTTAAACTTAATGAGATGAATGAGCGATTTCTCTGTGTTTATCTGCCCTGGTGAAAAAGCACAGGCTGATCAGATTCTGTTACACTGTGTCATATTAGATAATGCGCCATTGATTTTGATATTTAGATTAAAAATGTTCTCATTGATTCCTTCTACATTTTCCATACAAAACAGAAAGAGGAGGTTGTTTCAGTATTTGCTATCATAATTAGAATAGACTTAGAATAGAAGGTGTACCAGTAGTCACTGGACTTCTATTTTTAGAACATAATATAATAATAATAATAATAATAATAATAATAATAATAATGATGATGATGATGATCCAGTTACAGTTTTGCACCACTTTGCATATGGATCCTCAAGGCCACTATTAATGCATTAGAGTGACTGCACTGTTAACCACTCCCCTTGCCCCACGAACTTCCGATATAGCCAAAACCTAACTTAATTTGTACATTTAAAATGATGGTGACTTGTAAATTTGGACTGGTAAGCAATGAGTGGTCACTGTGCATTGTAATAAGAAGCTATACAGCCTTTCAGTTATAAACCAAACCCTCTGCCAGAAACTGTCAGAAGTATTACTCTTTTTAAGTCTGGATAGGTCACAAAACGTTCCAAATGGGTAGCATGTGCAAAATGCAAAACAGGTTACAACCTGATATTAATGGGGTAGATCCAGAACTACGTTTGCCGTACATTTATTCGCGTAGCGTATTTTTGTGCGCGTAAATTCGTTACACTCCCCTCGGCACACCCCTTGAACGTACGTATTTTGTTAAGATACGCTTTCCAAACTCTACCTTAACTTTTTTCCAACGTAACCGCAGTCATACGCACACGTACGTATTGGCTAGACGAATTTACGCAGCTAAGCACGCCCATACTGTACACTTTAAATACAAACCCCCGCCTACTTAACGTATTTCAGACGTATTTTGGACGCACGTAAAATTGGCACACCCACACGTAAGTATTTACGTGACACATACGTGAATGGCCCATACGTTCACAATTACGCTACGTTACTGTGCGTATTTTCTATGGTGCGCATGCGCAGTACTTACCAAAAGGCGATTTTACGTCTCCGCCACGCGTAAATTCGCTCCGAAGCATTGTTCTGGATCAGGCCCAATGTTTGGAAAAGTAAGTTAAGATCAGCCAAATATTATTATCATCTTTAATTTATAAATAGTAGGGACACTGCCATTAACAGGTAACCAGCTCACTATTCTATCGGTAAAATAAAATGCAGAAACATTAGTTACACATCTTTGCAAACATCTGATAAGCCACCAGTCTCTTTCAAGGCATATATCATGTGTTTTTAAATGACCTTAAAACACAACTATTTCACAGATAGAATGGCAAGCTGCTTACTAGGTAATGGCAGTGTGCTGGGGCCCTTTTTTCTTTTTTTCTGTGCAGATTACCGATGCCTTTCATGCACCTGTCTATATTAACCTATAGATTGATTTGAGCAACCGCCATTTTGTGTATCTTTGGGCTGGGTGCAGAGTTAATAACATTAAGGGGGGCAGGGGTTAGGCATGCTAAATAGGAAGTGTAGACAGTATTAGAAACTTCCGTACAGATCTGTGTGTAGGTGGACACAGATCTGTACGGAGAATTTAAGTTTTCCTTAATGCTGCGGATTTTGACCAAAGTCAACACTTGGGAAGTGCACATCCCCCTTCTGTCGAGACTTCCAGTGCTTGTTGCTCAAATCAATCTATAGATTAATACAGACAGTTGGGGCCAGAATTACTAAACTGCGGAAAAGAAAAAGTGTAGATGTTGGCCATTGTAACTAATCAGATTCTACCTTACATTCTTTAGTATGTAATAGGAAAGTTAGAGCTAGAATCTGATTGGTTGCTCTGGAAAAAAAAATCTTGACTTTTCCTTTTATACAGTTTAGTAAATCTTGGAGTTAGGCTAGAACAACCTTAAAAGTGGCTGGTGGCTCATGACATATTTGCGAAAGTGTTAACATATTTCTGGATTTTATTTTACAGATGCAATGGCAAATTGGTAGCTGGTTAATGGAAGTGTGCTGTGGCAACAGTATACCAATAATACAAATAAAAGCTCAAATTACAAATATACAATTATATAGTAGCATCTCACAAATTACACAAGTCTCGCTTGTGAGAGTCCAGGCTATAAAAGAATGGACATACACAAAAAAGAAAAATCATAACATAAGCTTAGCAGGACTGTTAACTTTGAATGAACAATTTTAAAGCCATGTTATTAAGCTTAAAGTAAGGTTTAATGCCTTGTTGAGCATTTGAAAGGTTAAGGACAGCACAGGAGAAATCTTGAAGGTGGGAGTAGCAAATGGTTATGTGAGGTTACTAACAATAGCAGAAGGAATATATAGATGATATTTAAGACAATGAATAGCAGTGCTTTTAAGGTGAGAGGTTTGTACATCTTTCTGTTACAGGTTACAGCAGCAGAGGGAGTATTGCTACAGAATATTGCTAAAGAAGTGTTCTAATTATGTTGTATTAGTAATGGCATTTGTGTGACAATCAAATATGATAGGGGCTGTGGACCGGATTCAGAGATCCGTTTTCACGTGGAGTTGCGTGCTGTTGAAGTCTAATAAGACATAAAATCATAAAATAAAGAGTTATGCTGTAATCAATATATAAAACAAGTTTAGGAGGGCGTGGACTGAAGCTAGCCGAGAGCAGACGCATGGTGGCTCAGCTCCTGCTAACTCTAGCCGCAATCTGCCAAGAAGGCTATCAATCCTCCTTCTTTTGGCACACCGGATCCACTGGGGGCCTCTACACAGTGCCTTGGCACAGGGAGCCCTGTTCTACTCCTTGGGACTTCCTGCCTGCGTGCCTGGAGGACAGCGGCCTAACCGCGGCCTAGCTGACCGTGCATACGTGAGTGACGCCTGACTGCCCTCAGCGCCTCACCTGACTGGGGCACCCGGCTTCCTCTCTGCCCCCTGCAGCCGACGGACGCACCTTGGTAAAGATATACTGCGGCTTGCTACAGCTGCCGGGACTCCTTGTCACGCCGCCGCGTGACCACCGCGTGTGACGTTGCGCACCTGCTCTGGGCTGTGGGGTGACTCTGAGGATGGGAGTACACCCGGGTCTTGGTTGCTTGGTGCTTTGCCGACAGAAGGAGACCGGAGGTCGTGGGGGAACGCCAGGGGAATAGCTACAGGTACTTTACCCTGCACAGTCTCCACTCTATCCGCTAAGGAAGCTGCACGTCTGGGCTGAGTGCCCTCTGACTCATCTCCCCTCTTGGCTATAGTATCCCACAGCCCAGGGACCCTCCAGCCTGTGAGGTTGCAAAAGTAGCAACCTAAAGAAGATTCCTTGCCCCTAGCTACAACACCTTCATCTTAACAGTTGACATGCCTGCACCCAAGCTTTTTTCCTAGAGAGCCTATTGTTATATTCTCCAGCTCTAGGGACCATACCTCCTTCAAGACTTTCACTGCCTTGAACCCTCTGTATATATTAATATTTTACAGATTCTGCCTACGGAGGCTTTTACCATCAATCAGCTACCCCCTGCTGCCCCTCGGGCCTCTCTTTCACAGGATATATTGCTGGACTTTCCTCTCTTGCATCCTCGAAGTCCTAATACTGGGACAGTTGCCAATTGCTGTGCCTACCTACTTCAGAATGTGAACATACCGCTCCTCCACCCCAGACCACTTGTACAGAATTTTAACCTGTTCTCTATTTACCTTCTACTCGTCAGTTAATAATACTGATAGCCTCGAACACCATAACTCTTTATAATTTCTTGGAACCGGCGCGGCTATACTCAATATGCCCCCAAAGAAAAGAAGCAGAGACTTACCACCCTGGCTCCCCCGAGAGCCTGTTGTCATATTCCCCAGCTCTAGGGGCCATACCTCCTTCAAGACTTTCGCTGCCTTGAACCCTCTGTATATATTAGTATTTTACAGATTCTGCCTACGGAGGCTTCTACCATCAATCAGCTACCCCCTGCTGCCCCTCGGGCCTCTCTTTCCCAGGATATATTGCTGGACTTTCCTCTCTTGCACCCTTGAAGTCCTAGTACTGGGACAGTTGCCAATTGCTGTGCCTACCTACTTTTTCAGAATGTGAACATACCGCTCCTCCACCCCAGACCACTTGTACAGAATTGTAACCTGTTCTCTATTTACCTTCTACTCGTCAGTTAATAATACTGATAGCCTCGAACACCATAACTCTTTATAATTTCTTGGAACCGGCGCGGCTATACTCAATATGCCCCCAAAGAAAAGAAGCAGAGACTTACCACCCTGGCTCCCCCGCTGAAATTTCGGCCGCGGAAATCCGGAACCGACACCTCCCTGCAATCACAGGGGAGTCTGGCTTCTTCCTCTCTACTCCTCGGCTACCCAAGGCACCTCCTCAGCTCCCATAATGGACCTCAATGCGGACTTTAATCCCACCTCTGACGCACCGGTTACTATACGTACCTTGCACCAGTTATTTACCAAGATTGCAGAATTCAAGGCATCCCTTTCTGATCTGCATCATGACATCTCGGAGCTGGGTTCACGCACTGACCATCTGGAGACCAAAATGGAGGAAGTCGTTGCATCTCTCAATTCCCTGATCTCAGCTCAGGAAAGTATCCAGGCAGAAGTGTCGCAGATTTGGGACAAGATAGTGGATCTTGAAGATCGGTCATGCCACAATAATATTAAAATCAGAGGGATACCAGATTCCGTCTGCAATTCCGAGTTGGAACCTTATGCTCAAGCATTATTCCGCAAACTTGTCCCAGGCATTGAAGACAGGGATCTGATTATTGACCGCATACCTCGCCTCCCCAAGCCGCGATCAGCCCCCTCCGCTGCTCCGAAAGATACATTACTACGTGTGCACTTCTTCTCAGCCAACGAACGCATACTACGGGCAGCGCGGCAACCAGAAAATTCAGAGATCCTCAGTGGCCTCCAGCTCTTCCAGGACCTCTCGATGGCCACGGTGAATAGGCAACGAGTTTTTGGTCCCATCTCCGCGAACACTCGATTCCCTACCGCTGGGGCTTCCCGGTGAAACTCCTCATTCAACGTGATCGCCAAACCCACATGGTGACATCGCCGGACGCTGGCATCAAGCTCCTGGGAGAATGGCAGATTCCTGTCCGAGACATCACTCCTAGACGCAACCCACGGTTACCGGCGGACTGGTCTCAAGCACAGGGATGACAACTGCTGAGTTGATTCGTGAGATGACTGGTCACTTTGCCTTTTTATCATTGTGTTGAACTGTCTATATTTAGTCCCTGCCTAGGTTCCCATGTAATAATTACTGAGACCTATGTTTATTAATACTCGTTCCCCCTACTGTCTGTGGTCAAATAGTGTACTCCGAAAGCCGGGACATTCCAATTTATAGACTTAAATGTATCGACTTTTCTAGGTATGGTTACGTTTTTGGCTAGTTTACCTCATTATACTATCATTCTTACTTACATCCTGTATGTACTCCTAATGGTAGTTACCCCTTCAGGTTTTATTTGGTACTTTACACTGTATTACTATGGTTCTATTTGCTATCAGGTTACATGTTTTGACTATAGGTTGAGTTTTTGAGGCCTGGGGTGGACCCTCCAGGCCACCCCCCTCACTTTACATATGTCGTTGCATTCCTCCCCTGGTGACAATTACTTTGACCCGATATACTGGGCTCATTTGGTTTTGCCCCTTTTCTTTCCCCCCTCCCTTAGGCCCCTCCTGCTTCCCACTCATGCTCATGGAACATCACCAACTGCAGGGAACAAAGCAACCCTTCTGATAAAGGTGCGTGTGCTTTGCGCAGCCATTGTGTTTTAACTATAGCTCGGTTTTATGGGTTGGGTAACTCCCCGACCAGATTGACATCACACCACTCAAAACCTCTACCCAATCATGATTAAGTATCTCACCATTAATGCCAAAGGCCTTAACTCCCCTAACAAGAGACGCTTAGCTCTAACCTCTTTCCATCGCTACAGGGCTGGTATTGTTGCGATCCAGGAAACGCACTTTTCTGCCCAGGCCCCTCCAAAATTTAGCGATCACCGCTACTCTACCTGTTATACTGCTAATGGGCCCTTTAAGAGACATGGTGTAGCTATATTAATTCATAATAAACTGGAATTTAAGCTCAATTCTAAGATAGAAGATAAAAAGGGCAGGTTCCTGATTCTTGTAGGAACCCTAGAACTCGCCAGGTTCCTTTCTTCCGTAAACTCTGCACTGAAACGTCCAAAATTTGCAAGGGACGTCTTATTGTGATGGGGGACTTTAATCTCGTCCCTAACCCCAAGATTGATAGGACCCCGTGCTCAGCTGGCACATTGTACCCTCCCGATAGTGGCCCTTCCCTGGCCTTTGGGAAAGTCATGGCAGAATATGACCTGTATGACGTGTGGAGGGTGTATCATCCGACTGCTAGAGAATATACATTTTTTTCTCATCCCCACAACAGTTATTCTAGAATAGACCTAATTCTTTTAGATAAATGGACCCTACAGCATTGCAAATCCACGGCTATTCTACCTATCACATGGTCGGATCATGCTCCAGTGGTCTGGACATGGGATATTAACTCCACCAGGTTCATACCTAGGCCATGGCGTCTTCAGCCCCACCTCATGGCCTCCCTTGAGGCTAAGATGGAGATTGAACAAGCCCTAGATTTATATCTCCAAACTAATAAAGTTGAAGACACATCTATTTTTACCTTCTGGTGTGCTCTTAAAGCGGTTGTCCGGGGAGCCTTTATCCAGGTGGGTGCCAGGCTGCGTAAAAGAGATATGTCCAAACGACGCTAGATCTTGAAACACAAATCTCCCGTCTCGAATTGCTAAACCAATCTCATTCCTCGGCAGACACTAAGGGCTGGATCCAGACCTTGTTAAGTGCATGAGCTTAGTTACTCCTGGGCTAAACCATCTTAATTTCAGGGGGAGTCACACCTTTTCCACAAAATTATCCCCCGTTCTTACTACCTTGTATAATGCTGCCACCGAGACGGGTATCTTCCAAGCAGAAATGCTAGAAGCCCAAATTGTAACTATTCCCAAACCAGGCAAATCTCCTACCGATGTCAAAAACTACAGACCTATCGCTCTTCTAAACACAGATGTTAAATTATATGCAAAGCTGATTGCTAATAGACTAGCCCCCTTGCTCCCTGCCCTTGTACACCCGGATCAGGTGGGCTTTATCTTGGGGCGTCAAGGACCGGACAACACCCGTAGGGTATTAAATATAATAGATTGGGCCAATCACTCTTCCACAGAACTCCTTTTACTCTCACTCGACGCCCAAAAGGCGTTCGACCGCCTACACTGGAATTATATGAGAGCTGTCCTCAGTCGCTTCGGGTTTCAGGGTCCTATCTCTAGGTCTATTGAGGCGTTATACCAGGGCCCAAGCGCGAGAGTCTTCAGCAACGGGTTCTTGTCTGATCCCTTCCCCATCACGAATGGCACCCGCCAGGGATGCCCCCTATCTCCTCTAATGTTTGCCCTCACTATGGAGCCCTTGGCCCATCTGGTCCGGGCTTCCTCTAGATTTCCCGGTGTCTCAATCAAGGGCACCTCGCATAAACTCTGCCTTTTCGCAGATGATGTCCTTTTGTTCGTTACAAAACCTGACACGGCTCTTGTAGAACTTCACTCAATATTGGATCATTTTAGTGCTGTCTCATACTACAAATTGAATGCCACCAAAACTGAAGCACTCCCTATTAACCTCCCTGCCCACACTTTGGCCTCTTTGCAAAGGACGTTCTCTTATTCCTGGCAAGATAAATCCTTACGGTATTTGGGCATACATCTGGCATGCGCTGTGGAAGATGCCCTCTTGGAAAACCTGACCCCCCTGTACGCACAACTCTACCAATTGACAACTTCATGGATGCTACACGAAATATCGTGGTTGGGCCGGATTGCAGCGTTTAAAATGTCGCTATTACCCAAACTAATGTACATTTTCCGGGCCATCCCGTACCTCCCTCTAAAACAGGAGATAGACAAATTCTCTAAACTTATGACTAACTACATATGAAAGGGTAAGAAACCTAAGATTGCACTGTGACGCATGACCCTCCCTAAGGACTTGGGCGGGCTGGGCCTGCCAGACTTAAGAGCTTATCACATGGCTTGTCTGTTGGCGCAACTGAGGGACTGGTTTCGTCCTGAGCCTCGGAAACCCTGGGTGAGTTTGGAGGCTAGTTTGCTCCGCTCACTTTCCCTTGCGGACCTATTCTGGATGCCTGGTCAGAATCGGCCCCCTCTGGACCCCCCCCTTCGATCTATAGGAGACTCCCTGCTGGTCTGGGACCGCTTCCTGGGCCGCCATACCAGCCTTGTCCTCCCTACTAGGAACCTTCCTACTTTGGCCCTGTCTCAATTTATATCTGATTTCAATATTGCTAGTTGGGGTACCCAGGGGCTTTACCAGCTAGACCACCTATTACCACAGGGTCGCTTGCGCCCTTTTTCAGAGTTGGTTTCACAATTTAATATCCCGGTCTCTGAGACCTTTCGTTACATGCAGCTTAGCCACTGGGTATCTACTGTATTAAAAACGCCTTGTATTCTGCAACTCCCCCCAGACAATATTCAACGCCGCCTGACTGACGGCGGTAGCGCAGGTGCCATATACTTCTGGTATTCTATTATAACCTCTTCGGACCCATCGTTGAATAAAGCCCCCCCGCACATTCAGTGGGAAAGAGATCTGGGCATCCCGATCTCACAACAGCAATGGACTAACCTGTCTGCCCCAATGTTTAAGAGGTCCAGATGCGCTAATCATGTTGAGATGGATATCAAATTATTGAACAGGCTATACCTTACCCCTGCAAGACTCCACACTATGTGGCCAGCGACCTCTAAAATCTGTTGGCGGGGTTGCGGGCTCACGGGTGACCTGTTGCATGTGTTTTGGTCCTGCCCCAAAGTACAGCCTCTGTGGGGGGACGTATTCCCTCTGGCATCCAGGGTATTAAACCATACTATCCTCCCCTCCCCACAGATAGCATTACTTCATCTTTACCCTGATGACTTCCCTAAAGAGAAACAATATCTATTTGGTCATTTTTAAACAAGTTTAAAGTCTTTTGTGTTTCGTCTCAGACAAAGGAATAGCTTTTGGCGCGAATATACACACGCGGCCGCACGCACACGATGAGGTGTGCGTGCCCGCGCTTTTGCGAATATTCCTACGTTCCTGCTTATTAATGTTTGTGAGCGCTATGCGAGATTGTATAATTGTATAATTGAATTCCAAAGTTCTAAAACTTATGTTTAATCCACAGATGTTCTAAACGGCTATTTTCTACTACTGAGTTTCTGTAATAGATTGTCTGTCCATGTTTAGTATGTGAGTGTAGATCTTGACATTGTATTAGCGAAGATATAACTTTAACTGCGATCGCATATTGCGATTATAAGATAGGAGCGTAATTATATTTTAGTTAAATATAATGGGCCGGATCCAGAACTACGTCCGTCTTCCATAGACGGACGTAATTCAATAAACAATAGCTACTGTGCATGCGTAGTAGCTATTGTACGTAATCTGCGTATCGTTTCGATACGTAGATTGTGTATATGCGGTCTAAAAGACCCAGATATCTTGCGAGTGTATAGGACGCAGTATCGACCCTTTGGATTAAACTCTGCTTTGGTAAATATAACCTTTTAAGGCTTTGGAACTCAACCAGTGACCGGACCTTCGTTTCTTCATCTTATGGTGGGAGGGAGCGTTTATTCATTATTCTGCCGCCTTCTGCGGTCATTTATAAATTAAAAAGTTTTGCTCACTGGCGGTCTGAGGTACCTCCATCCCCGAGGGAATGGCTGGATAGAATAGACCTCTATATGTCTATGGAGGAAATCACTTTATCTGGCCCTGAAAAGGGTTCTATGTAAAGATTCCCAAACTTACCACTTAATCATGAATCCAGGTTCGCCACCCCCCTCATTTCCCCCACGTGAGGAGTATCATCTCCACCCTGAAATCGTCTCGCTGAATGGTGTGAACAGGTGTTAAAGCAGACAGATGGTATAATACCTATCTATGGTCAACTTTCCTAAACTGCTTCATGAGGTACGGTCCATGCCCCTCCTAACAATTTCCTCCCCCCCTCTTCTATCCCCTCTTGTGTATCCCTCTCTACCCTTTCTTTTCCATCTCATTATATATTTTATAGAGGAAAATGTGAAGACGGCAAACTTACAACAGATGTCATGTACCCCTATGTATGTCTTAATTTCAATATATCCACAATCATTAGCTTGAAATGTACATGTTTATCCTTTGTGGTCTTCAATAAAAAGATATTAAAAAAAAAAAAAAAAAAGTTTTGCTGTAATACCAGATTCCAACAGTGCGCATTTTTAGTATCGGATCAGCTGCACATACGAATTAACTTTTTCCATGCAAGTTACAAAGTATTTATGCCCCGAAGTCCATTAGGCACGTACTTGTTTATAGCACTTAGGGACATATGTACAGAGGAGCGGGATTGAAATCCATATGTTCAAAGTTACGTGAAAGTGGGTGGCATTTAAATGGGCATTTGAGGGCTCAGTTAGATACACATGTACTTACCTTAAAATATGCCCGTAACTACACACATAGGGGATAAGGGTACTCTATGGTGGCTTAAGTCACAGACAGCATGGCGGTGTAAGGGGTCATGGGTGTTACCTTGCGGTGTGCATGCTTATAATTGCGTGCCTTCAAAAACTGTATCTATGAATCCAGTCCCGTATCCTAATATAAGCTAAGGGGGTGTTTTTTTGTGATCACTAAGATTGGAAAACTTCCCCTTTTGGTACTGCTGCGGAGGCACTGCAGTATTAGAATGTGCCAGGATGGAATTCTGAATCCAGAGGATCTGTCCTGGTACTAAATCCAAGCGTGGGGCAGTACAGAGAGGGAGGCGGAAGTGTTTCCACTCTTTGGGCGGAGGGAGTTTTGTTGATTGTACGGTATGCACATTTAAGCACGTCTCCCTTTTACATGGGGGCATTGCAGAATTGCTAAGGTAGCTGGGAACTGGCGTAACAAAAGTATGCCAGTAGTTAGGAGGCAGCATTGGCCCTTCACTGCTGCTGTGGTCACAGCACGGCTACACCTAGAAACGGCCCTGATCAGCAGATCCCTTAAGTCTTGTAAGCTACGAGGTGGGGCCTCCATGGCTCAGACATGCCTTTTCCAGGACATTCCACAAATGCTAGATTGGATTAAGTTCTGTAGAATTTGGAGGCCAAGTCAACACCATGAACTCTTGTCATAGTCCTCAAACCATTCCAGCACATTTCTTTAGTGTGGCAGGGTGCATTGCCCTGCTGAAAAAGGTTGCCGCCATCAGGAATTAAAGTTGCTATATATATATATTTCCGTGCATATGTTTGTTCTTTAGTTGCTTAATTATGCACGTATTTAGTAAACCGCGCCCTGTCTGCCCCACCCAGTTTTCTTAATTTTCTTCTTAACTTAGCCTGGCACACCCCTTCTTACTTATCTCATTAAGGGTGGGGTTTAGAATCACTCTTAATGGATGCGCTGTTTATCTGTTCTTAAAAATACGCACGAATTAGCAGCAGCTTCTCAACTGTGAATCTGGTCTATTGTGTCTACACTGACGCACCTTTGTGAAACAGATTATTTTGAGGTCAGTGATCCCAGTCATGCTTATTTTTCACCTTTGGTTGCAAAGGATGATCATTCAGTAGTGTTTTAGCACGTTAAAAAGTGCACATATACCAATCACCATCCACATACTTTGAGAGCATTAAGGTTAAGTGAAGAAGAGACGTGAGAATCATGTCAGGACACAGGGGGAAAGTAGTGGCAAGGTAGGGAGAATGTTTGTAATAGTCTTGTACCATTAAGTATTTATTATTAATATTATGCTACATGATGCTCAACTGCACTGAAATTTAATTTAACACTATCCGTATCGCTACACTTCTGGGACCACTGGTTATTAATAAATGAGAAAGTCACGTTTAAATATAAAATCTAATTAAATACAAACACTAACACACAATACATACACAAATGAAATGAAATTCAATTAAATGAAGTACAACATTTGTTGTTTTTTTTAAAGAGCAAATGGGACATGCTAGTTATGTCAGCTAAAGAGCAGATAGCAGGGCTTTGATCTAACATTGCTACTACACTAATAAATGAAATAAACTCAATGGAAGGGTCAATATGCAGCTGGTAAATCAGTAACAGTTGTATAATGTCATCACCATTGTGTATTGTGCATATTGTCATCATGGTCAGCTGCTATAAGGTTACCATTGTCCATGTTTTACTATTATCTTACTATAAATAACTTTTCCATATCTGCCCTATTCCACCCCTTCACAACAGCTGATATGTGTGTATGTATGTATGTATGTATGTATGTATGTATGTATGTATGTATGAATGTATGTATGTATGTATATATATGTGTATGTATGTATGTATGTATGTATGTATGTATGTATGTATGTATATATGTGTATGTATGTATATA
>WWET01000392.1:382268-394762 GCA_011038615.1 Limnodynastes dumerilii
ATATATATAGTTTAAAATGTAATATGGAGCAGATGCTGTAAGGTAAGGGGAATTTACACAAATACGAAGACACCCCAGCACACCCCAGTCAAGTGGATGACTGGCCAAATATACAAAGAGTAAAAGTGTGACTGGGCACAAGGGGCAGAATGGAGGCTGGGAACACATATAAGGGGCAGACATGGAGGCTGGGCACACATACAAGGGGTGGAAATGGAGGCTGGACACACTTACAAGGGGTAGAAATAAGTGAATGGACTCACATACAAGGAGCAGAAATGGAGGCTGGGCAAACATACAAGGAGCAGTACTATAACAGTATAACAGTCCAATCCACATTAGTCAGCAAAACATTATGACTGTGTCATCAGCTTCACTGTTAAAATCATTTGGCTTTGCTTTGCTTTCATGTTATAACAGATGCTAAATGGAAAAGAACATGGACCATTTGCAAAGCACAGTGATGATAGAAATTCCTCTCTAAATCATCCTGGCTTTATTGTCTAAATATTTGTACAACCAGTGGATGAAGTGGAAATTTTGTGTGTCTATGTCATTGGAATGAGACCAGTTTACAATCAATATTTCAAAATATATATATATATAAGTTACTAATTTTTAACTAATCATTGCACAAAAACCAGCGGTGTTAATTATGCTCACTACATCAGGCAGCATTTTTTTCAATATTTTTACAATTAGGAAATTTTTCATCTGTTGCTACTGACTCCACAAACATTCTAACCAAATAGTAAGAACTAGCATAACTTGTAAGAATGAAAATCAAATTGCAAAGATGGAGCACTTTGCAAAAGTATGCAGACCCCTGAGGCAATAGGACTCTGCCTATTACTCCTATAATAAAGTATTTGGCTTATCTGCCAATATGTAAATGTATCCACTATGCTCTGAATCCTTTTTGATGGATTTAATGGAAACCAAGGCAATGTGAAATGCAAAAAAAACATGGCAAGGCATCTTGTTTCGGTGTGTTTAAAAACAGAAAATTTTGGTGAAACTTCCAGGAAAACTGGAAGAAAACAACTTGAAAGAGTGGAAACAAATCTTCCAAATACATAACATTACCAGTAACCAGGGATAAAATCAAGTAGGATTTTACTGCTAATATGAAAAAATGCATGTGTGGGGCCTGAATGCTGGCACACAGTAGCCAGTGAATATATATTGCGTTAGGTATGCACCTTTGTTGAGGCTGGTAGCTAACATATATTTATAGGTAGTGATCTGTCTATCACATGCAAAATTTGATCAGGTAAAATGAAAACAGTGTTTATATCTCAACACTGAGACTTTCACTGAGTCATTGTTGCATGATGAATATATTTGCATCTTTCTGAAGTTTAAATATTTTGTATATTTAAATTTTGAGCGTTTTGTACTAGTTGTAATACTGTATCTATAGAAATGGTTAGGACTGTTAATTTTATTTTTTGGGGGAGGGATTTTGTTTATGTGTGTATATTTCACACGTACAATTGCTGGACATGACATCATCAACAAACAGGTTTAAACAGGAACAGTGCAATGTTATGACAGTTACTCTTGAATTACTTATTATTCATCCATTTTTGGTTTCGTGATTATCCTTGCAGATTGCACCAATCTGAGGTCTCTGCCACATAGATCCGCTAGGCTGGCTGAGAGTTATAGAGGAATAGCAGGTGTACAAGCATACATTGTGTTATACCTTTTTGGGTCAGATGCTGTTGATTAAGCTGACATTTCTATATGAAGAAGGGGAGGACAAGGAAGATTTAGACACACTACTTATTAAATCAGGGCTGTTGAATATCCTGGAGACTCCTGCAAGTCTAGCATTTATCCCCATATCTGGGGAGACTCAACAAATCCCCTGCATCTGGCATAAGACCTCAAGCTCCGACCCCTCTTTCAATCCCAGTGTTAGTAGGAGTTGGCGGGGCCTTAATGATGTAATTTGCATAATCAAGCCCGTCCCCATCTCTGATAACACAAGTATTAAAGAAGAAGGTTGCTTCTTTTTACAGTAAGCGCTGGTTAGCAGCTATATGAAACACCAAAAACTGGCTCCTCCAAAGCCTTTCAAATGTCATTAGTGTAGAATTGCAACGGTTTTCCTAACAGCGCTTGAAAAGGTTAATAGACCTTATTGGTCAAAGAAGGCATTCAGTCATTGGTTTTGAGATGAATTAAAACGTTGCTTATTATTTAGATGAATAAAATATTATCACTTATAGGCAATGGAAATAATATAGACAAAAAATGGAAGTTCATAAGTCTCTTAATTGGTATTGGAAGAAGATCCCATTTATGCAGGGAACGGCACTCTTACCACACCGATCTTATGAAGCCTTGTTTACTTGTTTCCCGGGTGAATAAACTGAAGCTTGGTGGGATGAGCGGTTCTCAGCATCAGATGGTCTCTCAGGTGATCAGCTGTTTGTCTCTCTCCTGCGCGTTTCAGCCATGCATCGGCCTTTGTCAAGGAATGTGGGCTGATCGTTCGGTGTCTGTTTAAATACCTCTTCCTCCTGAGTTAAGCTTAATTGCAATTAGATAGGCAATTACCTCACTTTGTGGAAGTCTGAATCCGGTCCAATACTTGGAGCGCATTCCATACGTTTGTAACGGATGCAGTGTTGAACGTACGGAATTAGCTATCCTAGCAACCTCACATAGGAGAACAGTGCACTCCCCCTGTACTTCTACGAGTGGAAGGAATTTACGTGTTCAGAAAACTACCTAAAGTATTTCACGTGCAACACTGTGTGACTACCTACCTATTCCCACCCACCACGCGCATCTCCTACACACGGTGAGTGGACCCGCCCCGTATGCGGAGACTGAAGCTCACATGAAGCACTGCATCAGACGGCTGCATTCCGATGCAGAATTCCTTGTACTGCACATGTGTAGTAACTGCGACATATATACATAAAGTCACATATTGTTACTAACTGAGTATCCAGTCCATTGTGTCCATTATCATCTTGATGTGAGATGGAAAAGTGCACACATAACACTTATACTGACTTCAGTCATAACAGGAAAATAATTTGTTATATTTTTATCGCTTTAAGTCGTTTACAGAGTATTTATTATCTTCAACAACATGATAACAGTGCTAATATAACAATAGAAAAATGATTTCTAAACATATTTAAATAATATAAGAGCCTCATAGTCTATTATGAGACTGGACAAAATACCCTGAAGAAACAGAAAGGAAACATTTTTGCTAGTCTTTAGTTTTGTCTTCCCCAGTTGGATAGTGTAAGACAGTTTATCTCTCAACACTAAAAACTTGAAATGTCTCCACGGAGCACCCACCTGCCTTGTCAGCAGACCTGTAATAACAACTGGATTCATAAAAACGATGGCTGCATGTGCTAGAAAAAGAATGAAAAGTACTTAAACAGACAACAACTGCCATGCACTCAAAACTGAATATTCAGTCAATATGATAAAATCGTGGTCAGAAACTGCTTTATTTTTTACAAATAGAGATAGCCGAAAGCTAATTTTTAGCTGTCTTTATTTAGAAATAAAACTATTTAGATTTTTTGGGTTAGGGTTAGAGTAATGTAAGGAGAGGGTTAGTGTAAGGATTAGGGTAAGGGTTGTGATTAAATTCATAATAATGATATAAAGGCCGATTGAACTGCGCTTCTTCCCAGCCTTAGCTTCAATACCACTCGAGGTATACACCTCCTATACCCCCAATGTCGTACCGTTGACACTCCCCACTACAGAGAGTGTCAAATAATTCAACTGAGTAAAAAAATTGGTGGGGTATTGGTGCCTGCGCTTAGGATCACTATACCTTCCCTCTGGTTCCCCAAAGTGTCCAGAAACAAGTCCTTAATGTTTGAAGATGATCCTTGATGTTCTTCTGACTTTCACCCTTGGTTTTTCTTCTTCTTTCTATTTCAGATGCTCCGGTCTGCTCGGAATAATAGAGAAAACAAAAACTTGGTGTGATAACGTTTCCAATCAGGCGGGTACCACTTCACAAAAAAATGCCTACTCACTAGTCTATTCTCAAGGTATTGAATAGTCGGTGCACACCCAGCTTTGAGGACAGCGGGACCTGGGGGATTTTTGTAGGGGTAGGGGAAGTTCCTTTATCTATAGAGGGGGAAGAAAACAGGATCCCACGTGCTAAACGTATGTTCAGAAGGTTGTTGTTGTTTTTTAACAGATTTAGTTGTTTTAAATAAAAGTGTTTTTTTCTGGGAAATCTCTGCATTTCATTTGGAAGGTGAAACAAAGAAATTGTATGAGAGGCATAACCCCAAGAGCGGCTCACTGTGAGTAGCATTTTATTTACCTTATTATTTGTTGCTGCTGATATCGCACAAGGAGAGGTGTGTGTTTTATTCCTAAGGAACTCCCAAGGAACTCCTCCTGAACAGAAAACAGACTGGGACCACAACATAACCATACCAGGAATCCAGTCCACAGACATATATACCCTGCAAAACCCCAAGGGGGGTAAATGTGAGTACCCCTTTTGAGTTAATGGTGGGTGTGTTGGTTGTTTCTACGCAAGGAGTGGTGTGCTGTTGTGTCTTTAAGAAAGTCAGAGGAGGGGGCGTGGCTTGGATCTTCATGGAGTAGGTCGCATCGGACCTTGCTCCCCTTCATCATCCGCTAATTTACCCGCTGGGCCCTTTACATACCCACTTTCCTAGGTGGTTGGACCTGTCACGCTGTGCTGCCGGGTCTCCACTGCTCCCTGGGCTGTTTCCCCCTCTGGATACGGTGCGCCTTTGTGGAGTCGCGGGACCAGCCTGTTCCGACGCTGGTGCTGGCCGTGTGTGAGGGGCGCCTGCTTGGTGGGAGCGCTGGCTGTGTGGAGTCCTGTGCCCCTTCTGCCTGCTCCCGGTGTGCCGCGACGTGTGGGCCTGGAGGCGGGGGTGTTCCGGACGGCCCGGCGCTGTTCTTCCTGCAGGCCGGTATTTGGCGCGAAAAGGCGCCATCTTCGCTTCCTAAGTGACCGGACGCCATTTGCAGCGGTGGATGACGCGGTGCTGCCTGTTCTCCTGCTCCAGCTTCAGATCCTCTCTGCTACAGCGATTCTCAGAGGTACCAGGTGCTGTGAGGGGTTCCCTGTGGACTTACCTCGCAAGTTCCTCTCCTCTCCCCACATTTACTGTTGCTGCAGGTTCTTTTCATAGTGCTTCCCCCTTGGACTTTTCTCTCCAACTGTTGTTACCACCATAAGGGGCACTGAGGGAAATTTGCCCTTTCTTTGGCACTAGACTGTCCTGTTTGCTCACCTGCAGTTACTCAAGTCTCATATAGTGTGCCCCTAAACGAGTTGCAAGAGGCTGCCAACAATCATAGCTGTTGTCTGCTGTGTCAATCTACTATAAAAGGGGGCCTAGGCAGACCCATGTTGGTTCTGGACTATCTTTTGTGAACTTGCCATACTTAGTGCCTCAGGTCATTTTACAGTGGGCTCTTTCATCTGCAGTTACAGGCTCCTAACACTATATACTCTCATTGGATTACTATTCTACCTACCTGGTTTCATAGAGGATCTGGGTGGGCCTCATACAAGCTGTTGCTACCTTGCGGTTGTAAAGTTCCCACTGCCCTATCGCTCTCCTGCAGCAGTACATATTCTGGACTTATCATCCTGCTCCTTTGTTATTACTCTTTGGGGCAGCTGGGCAAGCCCACATCTGTGTGCCTCTGGGAGCCTATACCTAAAGTCCTCTTTTTTATATGGTATTTGTATGTTTGTTTATGTATGCTAAATTCTTATTGATCAGGTTTAGGCTGTGCCTATGTTGATTCATGCCCTAGTAGCTCTGTTTGTTGTTCTATGTCATTTGTTGTTATTTATTCTTATTATTAAATCTTTTTTATATATACCAGCGTTGGTACTATTCAGCACTTGCAGCAAGTTTATATTTATATATGTGTAATTATTACACTTTATTATATACCCAATTGTGGTGTAATCACTTTTAACCATAACTTTAATTATATTAGGTTCCACTGCGCCGCAAGATATATTCTGTTTTTTAGCTACTAAATAATGACATTATAGAATTGCCAATGCATTGTATGTTTGATGTTATTATTTTGGCACGAGTCTCTCTCTCTCTATCTCACTCTCATTGTTTCTCTCCCCTTTTTCCCCTCTTCCTCTCTTCCCCTATTTCTTCCTCTATCCCTCTTATCCTATCTCTCAAAGCAATGTTTTGGAAGTTCAAGACAGACATGCACAAGATAGG
The DNA here is from genome assembly GCA_011038615.1 of Limnodynastes dumerilii. Taxonomy (NCBI): domain Eukaryota; kingdom Metazoa; phylum Chordata; class Amphibia; order Anura; family Limnodynastidae; genus Limnodynastes; species Limnodynastes dumerilii. The sequence continues at coordinate 388,517 of WWET01000392.1, forward strand.
AAAAGTCCTTACATATGCTGTAAGGACTGTTTGATATACAATGAGAAAATATAAGTTGCCTCATACCAACAAGTCACTGCTTAGATAAGGCCAGTCCTAACTACTCATCATCAGAGAAAAAAGGAGACTACAGCAGGTTCTCCTTGCCATTACTACGTCTGAACAACGGCTAACTACTCAAATAGGAAAGGTACAAAGTGACATTTCCCTTTTGCGTCAGGATCTGCAGCTTACCAGGGAGAGAGTGGGTGAGGCAGAACATAGAATATCAGCCCTAGAGGACACTGTTACCCCACTGAAGCGTGATGTGGTGGATCTTCAGGCGCAATTCCGGGCACATAAATCTAAACTAACCGATCTGGAGGGACGCCTCAGAAGAAACAACTTGCGATTTGTTGATCTGGAGGGACGCCTCAGAAGAAACAACTTGCGATTTGTTGGCTTGCCGGAGCGTGTAGAGGGTTCACAACCGGAGGTCTACCTGGAGAATTTGCTGCTTAAAGAGTTTGGCAAGGAGGCCTTCTCGTCTCACTTTGCTGTTGAACGTGCGCACAGGATCCCACCCCAACCCCCTGCTCCTGGAGCTGCTCCACGCACATTCTTTGCTAAGTTTTTGCATTACAAAGACAGGGACGCTATTCTACGTCTCCTGCAGCAGAGTGGGCCCCTCAAGATCGACAATGCCTCAGTGTCAGCTTTCCCGGACTACGCCCTGGAGATACAGAAGAACAGAGCGCAGTTCACTCAGATTCGTCGCAAGCTGCGGGAGCTCCAATTATAGTATTCCATCCTCTTCCCTGCTCGACTTTGTGTGGTGGCTGACGGAGAGACTCACTTTTTCTCCACTCCAAGAGAGGCTGAGATTTGGTTGGGAGAAGTCATAGGTGAGGGCCTCCTCCACCCCATTAGTCGTGAGGATGCTGTGGAGTCGTGGCTGGACGTGCCCGGGTTACACTATATGGACGTGATCAGGTTTTCTTTCTCTTACAGGGACTTCTAAATGTAAAATGTGGGGGGCCTTATATAGTCTCCTTAAGAAATGAAGGGGGTTTACATGGGTTTAATAGTAGTCGCAGCCCTCGGGCTGTATAATACGCGCTACCGTTTAAGTTTTCTTTTCGGTTAAGTGTAGACGGGGTGTTATTGTTTAAATGCTTAGGAAGGGGGGGTAAGTTTCTTCTGGGAATGAAGGTATACCTTAGTTTTAAAGGGTATATGGGGTGGGGGTTGGTTGGGGACAGGTGTTGCTGGGTGGGTGTGTGTTGGTTGGGGAACAGGTGTTGCTGGGGGGGTAGTGGGCAATTAGCTGGACATATTTATTCTAGCTGTAGTATAGTTGAGTCATCAATATGCCGCTGGGTTCTGACGAGCTTTCGCATGGTAATACTGTATGCTTTTTCTAAGTGTTGTTCTTTCTTATTGTATAATTTGCATCCTACTACTGTCATCAAAGTGGTTGGGGCTTGGCTGGTGCCGCACCGAGCTATCGTTTTCCCCCTCGGGGTTGTCCTCAGGTATTGCCACGGAGCCTCTCCCGCTCTGTCTGTGAGTACACCTATTATCTATGGCAGAGGGTAGGGCCAAGAACTTATCAATCCTCACGTGGAATGTTAGGGGGCTTAATGATAAGATTAAAAGGTCTCTGGTGTTGAATTATATCAGGAAACAGGTGTCTGATGTTGTCTGTTTGCTGGAGACTCACCTGACAGGAGGGAAAGTACTCTCACTGAAGCGTCCATGGGTGCGGTGGGCTTACCACTCCACCTTTTCTACACACTCCCGGGGTGTTTCTATTTTAGTCCGAAAACAACTCAACTTTGTCTTGGAGGATGTTCATATAGATCCCGGTGGTAGATATGTTTTTCTCAAGGCCTCTATTGATACCTTCCCTCTCCTATTAATGGCACAGTATATTCCTCCTCCCTATTCCAGCAATCTACTTAAGCCTGTTATCACATATATGGCTAAATTTCTCTCCTCTCGGGTGATTCTAGTGGGTGACTTTAACAACGTGCTGAACCCTGCCCTTGATAGGTGGCAGGAGGTGGGAGCTCCTCCGCCACTGACCTCGTCTCCCTTTTGTAAACTAGTGTCGGAAATGGGGCTGGTTGATGTATGGCGTCACCGTAATCCCAACAGGGTTGTTTTCTCCTGTCATTCTGCATCACATCATGCTTTCTCTAGAATAGACCTGGCGCTGCTCTCGCCCGGTCTTCTTCCCTCGGTGCTGGACTCAGCTTATCTCCCAAGAGGGATATCGGACCATTCCCCCCTGCTCCTTACCCTGCAAACTTCGTGCCCCCTTGGTATCCGTTTCTGGAAATTGAACCCTTACTGGTTGGAATTGATTGACCAGGGGGAGAGGATAGTATCTGTCTGGGAAGGCTTCTTTGCTGACAACCCTCTGGGTGGGGGATCACCTATCACCTGGGATGCCTTCAAGGCATTTATGAGAGGCTCTTTTGTAGGGGAGATCTCCAAATTTAAAAAGCATAGCAGACAAGCAGAACAAACCTTGGATCAGCAGTGCCGGGACTCTGAGCTCAAATACCTTGTGTCACACTCCCTTACGGATAGAATGGAGTGGCTCAGGGTCCAGAAGGAGTGGGTTCGGTACCTCACTGATAAAACAAAGTCTAAGCTACTGTTCTCTAAGCATAACCAATTTCTGAATGCTGATGCCTGTGGTAGTTATTTGGCTAGGTTAGCAAGAGATGAGTCGTCAACCAGAACTATAGCGGCCATATTAGACCATAATAACACGTTACAATATGGGGGACCTGCGATAGCCGGGGTCTTCTATAGGTACTTCCATGACTGTTACAAATCGCAGGTACACTACACTGCTGACGCCCTAGTTTCCGATTTAGAGGGGATTCAGCTGCCAAAGTTTGGTTACGATGCGTGTGCTCTCCTGAGTTCTCCTATTACGGAGACATATCTTCTATTCTGAACCACAAGGCCCCGGGCTCTGATGGTATCCCAGGTGAAGTGTACAAAAAGTATCGGGAATTTTTGGTGCCTAAACTCTTGGAAACCTTTAATTTGATATACGACTCTGGTCAGCTCCCTCCTTCTATGTCAGAAGCGCTGGTCGTTCTGATTGCAAAGCCTGGCAAGGACCCGCTCCGACCTAAGTCCTATAGACCCATTTCGCTTCTCCCTACCGATGTGAAAATTCTGGCAAAAATTTTAGCCACTAGACTGAATGTGGTTATCGGGGGGGTCATTCACCCGCATCAAACTGGCTTCATGCCTGGTAGAACAACAGCTATTAATTTGAGACGCCTCTATATGCGTTTACAGATAGAAAGGGGGGAGGAGAGTGAGGCTGTGATTGCGTCCTTGGACGCAGCCAGGGCGTTGATTCGGTTGAATGGCCCTACCTGTGGGAGGTACTTCACATTTAACATGGGGGATAGGTTCATTAAATGGGTACGGATTTTGTACTCGGCTCCTACCGCGCATATATGCGTGAATGACCATACCAGTGTCCCTCTCTCACTTGGGCGGGGTACGAGACAGGGGTGTCCTCTGTTGCCCACACTCTTCGCCTTGGCAGTGGAGCCGTTGGCTTGTTTAATCCGCAGGAGGGAGGACATCAGGGGGCTCCCTACTGGGGGGTCTCCTGATAAAATTGCATTATACGCAGATGACATGCTCCTCTTCCTTGCGGATGCTAGCGACTCCCTGACAAATCTGCTCTCAGTGATGGAAGAGTTTGGCTCCTACGCAGGATTGCATATCAATTGGAACAAATCTAATCTGTTTGCCCTTGGTGGGAGGGCCCGGGAGGTGGTGGGAAGGAGCCATCAATTGGTTTGGACTCAGGAGTTTACATATTTGGGTATCCGTATTACATTAGACCCCCTAGAGTATGTAGCCCTTAATTTGGACCCCATTACAACTTACCTCAAAAACAAAACTAAAGTGTGGCAGAAGCTTCCTCTGACCATGACGGGCAGGGTCAACTTGAACAAGATGATCATGTTGCCCAAATTTCTATACCCATTACAGCACTCCCCCCTGTACCTCCCTAAGAATGTCTTTCGGTCTATACATGGTCAGATTTCCTCATTGGTGTGGGCGGGAGGCAGGGCGAGGGTCAGTCTTTGCACGCTGCAGAGGGATAAGGAGGAGGCGGGTTTGGCACTGCCTAACTTAAGACTCTACTATTTAGCGGCGCAGCTAACTCAGTTGCTTGGATGGGTGAGAAATAGTTTGGATGACACTACCAGCTTCTTTCTGCAGTGTTGGGGTGGGTCTGAGTGGACTGCAATTCAAAATCTCTTGGCGGGCGGTGCTGGGGGGGGAGGGGTACAACTCTTGCGCCAGGCTAGGCTGGGATGGAAGGCGGTGCATGTTCTGATGAATGGCGTGGGTCTTGACCCAGCAACCCCATTGTGGAGTAACCCGGAGCTCCGAGAGTTGTCCGGATTACAGGGTGGGAGAGTGTGGGGGGATGTATGGTATGCGAATGTTGGGCAACTTATACCTGGGAGACACCCTTAAATCATTTGTTCAGTTACAGGAAGAATTTCATTTACCCCCCTCGTGGTTTTACAGATATCTACAACTCCGCCATGCCCTACAGGTACAATTCCAGAATGGAAAACCCCAAATATCTATATCTCCTGTTAAACAGTCGAATTTGCTACTCAAGGGTGCAATATCCGGAATTTACTCAACATTGAGGGCAGTTCGGTCCGATAATTTGCCCCGGTTAAAGTCTAGGTGGGAGGAGGACTTGGGGGGCTGGTGGAGGAAGATTGGGAGGAGATACTGGCATCTACCAAACATGCTACATCCTCCTTGCGTTTTAGGCAGGTCCATTATTATTTATTACATAGAGTGTACCTCACTCCGCAGCGTATGGTTAGGATGGACAGGACTACTGACGACAGCTGTGTGCGGTGCGGCCTTTCCCCCTGCACCTTCTGGCATATGCTGTGGACCTGCTGGGTGGTGTCCAGATTCTGGAGTTTGGTATGGGAATGTTCCCTGAGTACTCTCTCTATCTCGTTGCCAATTAATCCTAGGATCTGTCTCTTTGGTCTATCCCTTGCTGATGAGATGGATAAGAATATCCATCGGTAATTATTATCCTTGTTCTCCATTGCGCAAGTGGTGATTGCACGGAAATGGATGGCAGTTGAACCACCGACCCTGAGGGAGTGGATGCTGCTGGTCAACGATACCTTATCTCATGAAAAATATGTGTATCACTTTAGAGGGACCCCTGACAAGTTTTACAAGGTGTGGACTCCGTGGCTTGACTCCATTTATGGGGCGGGAGTTGTGCCCTTTACCCCACAGCTCGGCGCGGCACGTGAGGCTGAACCCACTTAATCTGTTTAATCTGTTTATATTCCTAAACTGGTGTGCTCTAATAACACTTTCTGCCAAGTTAATATGCTTAAGTTAATGTACGGTGTATTTTTCAATGCTGATGGTGTCTTGATGTTGTATAAGCTTATATGACTCTATATGTTGTATTGCTTCCCCGCTAATGTCCTTTAAGGGGTAGTTGTTATGTATTGTTTGTGTTTGTTTTTGTTTGAGGAAAATGAGAAATTAAATAAAAAATACTTGATTTAAAAAAAAAAAAAAAAGAAAGTCAGAGGAGAGGTATAAAAAGGACAATACGGTCCATGGGCGGATACAGGTGGAGTTCTGTGATGGGGTGTAAACATTACAGGCATTTGATCCAAGAGAGAAATAATGTAAGTAGTACTTAAGGTGGAACTTATACTTACCTGTGAGGTATAACACACGGATTCTCCTTCCTTCCTTTCTTGATATATGGAGAGTGGGGGAAGGTGACCATCTAAAGATAAGGAGAAAAATCCAGATATATCATCTACAAAGAAAGAGAGAGCATGGTCTAAAATAAGGAAAGAAAACAAGATAGAATTAATGGGGCTGATTCAGAGATGCGATTTCCACGGCACTTAGGAGCGTATATTTAAGATCCTAGAAAATTCGCAAAACTGCGCATGCGTAGTAATAGTGCAACGCCGTTAGCGTAGCGGTTAGGAGCGTAAATTCGCTAAGAGCGTAGGTCTGAATCGCACGCAAGCACTTAAGATCTTAAGTGCAGCGAATCTTTAAGATCTTAAGGATTTGCATGGAAATGGGCGGGGGGAGGCAGGGAAATGAGGGAAAGTGGGCGCGGGCTGACACTTAGGATCTTAAATGAACGCTACCACGTCACTTAAGATCCCAAATGACAGCGTAGAGTTAGGG
>WWET01000392.1:395200-419968 GCA_011038615.1 Limnodynastes dumerilii
ACAAGCAGTAATAGATATAATGATAAGTACATGCAACCGACCAACCACTTCTCACATCAGTTTGGACAGTTATATAAGATATCCTCCTTTATTAACTGTTCAATTCAAGGAGTAATTTTTTGCTTAGTTTGTCCTTGTTTACAAATGTACATTGGTATGACGAAAAGATTATTACGAGTGAGATTGGGAGAACATTAGGAATCTGTCTAAAGACCAGGCAGCATTTAAACCTCTAACTAGCGTAGCAAAACACTTTTTATATTGCCATGATAGTTGCTTGGAGGGTACTATCATGTTTGGCATGTACAAACTTGCTGGTGACAAACGAGAGGGTGTTTTTAGTGAAAACCTACATAAGATTGAGGCTAAGTATATTTATCTTATGAACTTAGTGTTCCCTAAGGGCCTAAATGAGAAGTATGAGTTCTCTGCATTTTTATAAATACTCTGTTTCCCCTGTGCCCCAAGACAACATGGAGAAAATATGTATATTTCCTCTGATTCCTGTTATGACTCGTGAGTTAATGACAGCATACTGAATATATCATCTTTAAGGGCCGTATTCAGAGATCCGTATTTTCTCCGATTTCCGTGCGTATTTTTAAGTACGTTTCAACTGCGCATGCGTAGTAACTTTTTATACACTGTTCACGTAGGGGCTGATTCAGAGATGCGATTTCCACGTCACTTAGGTGCGTATATTTAAGATCCTAGAAAATTTGCAAAACTGCGCATGCGTAGTAATAGTGCAACGCCGTTAGCGTAGCGGTTAGGAGCGTAAGTTCGCTAAGAGCGTAGGTTTGAATCGCACGCAAGCACTTAAGATCTTAAGTGCTGCGAATCTTTAAGATCTTAAGGATTTGCATGGAAATGGGCGGGGGGAGGCAGGGAAATGAGGGAAAGTGGGCGAGGACTGACACTTAGGATCTTAAATGAACGCTCCCACGTCACTTAAGATCCCAAATGACAGCGTATAGTTAAGGCAAGTCAATGGTGGTCTAAGTTTAAGATCCACCGCTGTTTGCAAGGGGAGTGACTCTTTATGCAGTGGGCTGGAACCTGCTAAGATCTTAGCAAAGGTGCGTATATTTGCGATCTTTTCGCAATCGCATCTCTGAATCAGCCCCTTAAAGAGGACTTTGGGGAACCAGAGGGAAGGTATAGTGATCCTAAGCGCAGACACCAATACCCCACCAATTTTTTAACTCAGTGATTAAATTCATACTCACCATTCGCCATAGGATCTTCTTTCTTCCTTCGATTGATTGCTTCTCCTCTCCTTTGAAAAAGGGCCTGTGCAGTGACGGCCCAAACCCATAACATAGGACCAAACCAGAATACTATAATACTATAAGTTGATATTTTCCGAGCTTTTTGTGTTTTGCACAATGGAGCACTGCCATTGGAACGCATCCGTGTAATCCAACAATGCCTTTTTTTTCCTTTTTGGGTCTTTGATGGTGCGGCAGGGGCGAGCACTAGGGGGAGGTATTTAATTTCCACAGTAAGGGTGTGCCCAACGCTTGCCACCCTGTGCAGACTTCCAATTTGTCCCTATTTTAAGTGAGGCTGCATTGGAAATCAGGTCAAGATCAAGTATAAAAATGTGGTGTGAGCTAGGGGGGTGGCCTCCCTTCACTCGCACAGAAAGCTATATGCAACAGGAATCTGGAAGTATGTATTTGATCCATAATACTGAAGTAGTATATAGCTGATATAAAAAGCGATTGTCAGCATAGGTAAATATTTATATGATCTAACTAATGCAGACATTTCCTCTAAATATATACCTTACATACATACCTTATATACATTCTTGTATTCTTAATATTCTCAAGAAAAGTGTGGGGCTGACTCAGGCCTTAATGAAGAAAGTAAGGGGGCTTCCCCTGCCCCGTCCCCTAATTTGCATGAATATCTCCGCCTTTATGGCGGATATACGGCATGCATAAAGGGTGGAAAGCCCCTTTTTCGTAACAGCCGTTGGCCGGAACTATAGTTATGGCCGCCGGCCCTTACGCCGCTGTATGAAGGTGCATATGCACAATCTTCAAAACAGGGAAATTACGGCCGAGCCGCCCGTAATTCCCTGGGTGGCCATAGTTATGGATATGGCCCTTTGTGGCAAAGTTTCTACCCCATATCACAAAATTGCAAATGAACACTCGGGTATTGCATGGGGAATAACTACCAATCTTTAGTTCCAAACATAAAATGAATGTTCATGCAAATTTGTGTACTAGAAAATGAAACTTTTAACCATTCAACAATCCATGTTATGTAAATATTGTCTTTATTTATATCAATTTCTCAATTCATCTAAATAATAAGTTATAAAGAAAACAATTGTATTTTTTGGAAAATATAAAGTTCTCTAAAAGAAAACAAAATATGAATTGTATGGATGCCATGCAGAATAACAAACAGGGTCAGTACAGGGGAAGAGGATAAAAAGTCAGCTTCAATGACCTCAACACAAGAACTAAAATGCTGCTGGTCATTTACAGACTGAACATAGTGCAAAGACCAGAAGGTCCTGTCTTTTGCTGCATTATAAAAGCAAACATGAATTTCTTATCCAAACAGAGGATAAGAGGATACTCAATAAAGATGCTAAAATTGTAATGTTATAATATTATACGTGTGAAGATTGTTTTTAATTAATTACACAGGATGACTGGTTAGTACATGTACAGCAGTTTACTTAACTGTTTTTTATTGTGATACAAGTGAATTGCATTTAGTATGTTAATACATGCAATGTAATGTCCTATAGTAGACAGGTCTGGTTGGAGATTTCTTTACTGCTTTCCTGACTCTCCATTTTTGTCCTAAACTTTTCCAACTTTGTTTTTTCTTTAAAATGCTAAAAAATATATCCCATTAATCACTATTTAGTATAGCAAAGCAGCAGTAAAAAAGAAGTCTCTGTTTCTGTGGATGGCATATTTAAGGCTTGGCCCATCTGAAGAGCCACCTTTTCAGTAGTCCAGATGATCAATTCCCTGCCATTTTGTTCTGGCACTACAGTTGAGCATGTAAAGGACTAAGGATGCTGGCCCAGATTCAGAACACCGGACTGAAAGACCGCATATATGCAATTTACGTAACGAAAAGATACGTAGATTACGTAAAAAATGACTAATCATGCACAGTATCAAATTTCGGTAAACACCGGACGTATATGCAATACGTCCGGTGGTCTGAATCTGGGCCGCTATGTTTAGGGGCAGGGGAAGGGGGTGTAACTGCCCCCATAACTTGTTGCATTCAGAACTTCCTGGCACCACACATGCCGTATGTAGTTGCTTGCTCTACACATAGGAACAAAAGACAGGTCAGGTGCTACAAACATTATATAACACTATGGGCCCAATTCATGACCGGAAAAAGCTCACAGTGCGCTAATTTGCGAAATTAGCTTTGCACCGCAAATAACGCCGAGCCCTATTGAATTGGGCCCTATGTGTCAGCACATACATAAAAAGGGGGTTTAGTTCATATTGGGTTAAGCTCACCTGCCCAGCGTCAAGGCACCTCCTGTAGGTGAGCCCCTATCCATTTGCTATATGTGTACTCAGGAGGGCTGTATTAAGACACTCCTGCCATTTGAACAGTGTACAGTGGCCATATTGGGGAGAGGTCAGACTCCCAAAGTAAAACTAGTAACAGTAACAAGAAAACACAAGGCAGCTCTTCTAATTCAAAGGTATGAAATTTGTGCAAGTGTCTATATAAATGGGGAGGTGCAGCCAAGGACCAAAGTGACCACTGTGTAACTAGAAGGAACGAATGGCAGGTCTGGAGCTCCATACAAACATCTTATAACACTATGTGTCAGCACATACATAAAAAGGAGATTTACGCATAGGGCTTCTGGCTTAGAGGCAGGCAAAGAAAGATACCCCCATGCTGCTTTCATTGTGCATTACACACAATCAGAGGGGCTGAGTAGCATTTTCTGTCTACCTTCCAGTTGGCAGCCAGATAGTGAATGGCTGCCAGCTTGCTGATTGGTGGATGGCTGGAGCCATTCACCAAGTAGCGCATAACCATTCCACCTGTTAATTTTTATTTGGGTTTGTTGTTTAACATTTTGAGTACTAAGTTAGAAGTGTGTTTATGTGAGTTGATCTATTGACATAGAAACATATTTAAAAAGAACTTACGTGAGTACGATGGCTAAGTCACCACATTGTTGTATAAATAAAATTTATATGCAACAATTCATAGCAAATGGGACAGTGTTTGGATAATATGAGTTGAAAACAATACAATGGTTTATCACATACTAGAAACAAAATTTGTGACATTGGCCCTGATCCAAAGGAACGGCCGCCTGGGGAGTTACGGCCGGCTCGGCTGTAATTCCCGTTTTGAAGGTTGTGCGCATGCACGGCCGTACAGACCTCATAGTGTGTACTCCCGCTACGATGGCGGTTGTACACAGACATCGGGCGGCGGTAAGGCACCCATAGGTCTGGATCCGGTCCATTGACACTCCAATATTTTACCTTGCAAATCTCTTGATGGTATGGAAGAACTGTTGCAGTAATACACAACAAGGTTTATGATTCTCAGTAACACTATTTAGCCGACTCTTATTGTCTGCTCCAGCTGGTAGTACTTAATTCATTACAACACAGTTTTATTATATGGAATCATTGCCATCTATTCACATTATTTAATTGACATCTCTATTTGGACTATTGCAGGAAAGAAACTTTGATTTTTTTTAAGGGGAAAACAACAGATGTTAGTATTTAATTTAATTTGTGTTTTGTATTTGTATTTAACTGCATTTTATATGGAAAATGTGGCTTTCACATTTGTTGGGAACATTGTAAGACATTGTCTATTGTGTATATGACACTTACTTAAATTATCCTAACGTGTACAAAACAGGGTAATTCAGCTGCAGCCTGCTACTAACACTGTCAAACATTATTAATTTGCCGCTTTCTCAACACTATTTCTACACTATTGTTAAAATAAGTACACACAATTTTAACGCAATATGTATTTCTGGCATTAATGCTGCTTTTTTACAATTGTCGTTAAGCTGAACTGAACTGCATATATACCACACAGAAGATTCAAGAATTTGTTTCTCTGACAGTCTGGTGGCCATCATTAAGTAGATATGTGGAGTTTGTAAAGGTGTGTAAAGTATGGAATAAAGCATCCCTTTGTCACCCCTCCTCCTCCTTTATGTCCCCAAACATCCATGGACCCATCTGTCAATGGATTTTGTCACTGATTTACCTGGATCTTCTGGGTTTACTACCATTTGGGTTGTAGTAGATCACTTTTCTTAAATGGCCCACTTTGTACCCCACAGAGGTCTTTGTCCACCTTGTTTATTAAATACGTTGTGTGTCTACATGGCCTTCTAGTCAAGATTGTATCGGAATATATCCCTCAGTTAATTGAGACATTTTGGAGGACATTCTGTAAGGGGATAGGTATTCAGATAAGTGTGTCCTCCATATATTATCTCCAAATGGTCAAACTGAGAGGGTTAATCAATCCATGGAGCAGTATCTCAGATGCTATATATTGAAGTTTCAAGACAACTGGTCTAATAATCTCCCCTGGAGTGAATTTGCTATAATAATGTTTACCATTCATCCATATCTATGTCCCCATTATTTTTGTGTACAGGGTTTTCACCCTATGGTCAGTTTCTTAGATTTGCCTAATAATGACTTTGAGGCATGAAGAGCCACCAACAAATTAAGAAGAATCAGGAGTAAGGTTAACAAGTTTACTTGCAACAGGTAGTATTTCATGTCAAGAACAGGGTGGATAGACACAGGACTACAGCCTAGAGCCTACTTTCTTAAAGCTTAGACACGTGGGATGCCAACAGAGCAACAAAATAGCATGAAGAACTCTTCTGCAGTGGTGAGTCCCAACAGACTGTTTGTTCGTGACAAGGTGTATGTCAGGACACCCACAGAGCATCGTAACAATATAGAGAACCCTCCAGCAACTGTAAGTGTGAAATAATTATTATATATACTAAAGTTAAGGTGTCTAGTCTGGACTTCTGTTGATACTGCAGTCTGCATGGTAATAATAGTAATAATAACATTTAAGGAAATAACTCAGTTGATCTGATAATTATCTGTGCGAGGACCATCTGCGTGCTGCTGTTGGGTCTTTATTGGCACTGTGACAGTTTAGAATTTAATCATCTGGTTGCTTATGACTTCTTGCCATTTAATTTATTCATTTGATAACAATGAATATGGACTCTAACAATATAAATAGGAAGATACTTTGAAGGAACTTTTTTCCTTTACCCGTTCTAGAAGTTGTGAAATATAAATTTTAAAGAATTACCGGCTGGTATTTTTGGGGCTGATTCAGAGATGCGATTGCGAAAAGATCACAAATATACGCATCTAATGTTGAGATCCTAGCAGGTTCCAGCCCACTGCATAAAGAGTCACTCCCCTTGCAAACAGCGGTGGATCTTAAACTTAGACCACCATTGACTAGCCCTAACTCTGCGCTGTCATTTGGGATCTTAAGTGACGTGGTAGCGTTCATTTAAGATCCTAAGTGTCAGCCCGCGCCCACTTTCCCTCATTTCCCTGCCTCCCCCCGCCCATTTCCATGCAAATCCTTAAGATCTTAAAGATTCGCAGCACTTAAGATCCTAAGTGCTTGCGTGCGATTCAAACTTACGCTCTTAGCGAATTTACGCTCCTAACCGCTACGTAGACGGCGTTGCACTATTACTACACATGCGCAGTTTTGCGAATTTTCTAGGATCTTAAATATACGCTTCTAAGTGCCGTGGAAATCGTATCTCTGAATCAGGCCCTATGAGTCTAGTTTGGGGCTTTACTTTTGTTGTCATCCCATTTATAAATTGGAATAAATTGTTCATTTAATTTTATAAAGTCCTGAATTGATATTGATATTGTTCATCTAATAAGATTAGTTTTGTGCTTTGTTGCTAATATTATTTAGCAATTTTTATTTTTGCATTATTTATTCAATATCCAACACCAGCCATAGCTTCACCAAATCACCATCAAACATATGACTATCAAGTTTCCTGCTGTGCAGAACTGGAGTCCACTGCTAACTAAGCTTTGACATCTGGCTTGAGACTGCTAGGATACCATGCCTATGTGTGTAGAAATAGGATTAACCATTCCTCTCTAGTCCCATGTGGAATCCCAATCATCCCAGTGAGCCAACATAGGCCTTACTCCTGTGACCCTGTTCAACATGTCAATCTATGATAACAGAAAATCTCTGGTCAAAAAGTAAGGTCAGAGGGTGCCAGAATCTGTAAAGAATCTTCAATTTATGTAGTTGTCAATTTGTCCAGTGACGTAAGTTTGGTGCCCCCCCCTGATGTAATGGCGTCTCGTGGAGACACTGGACCCAAGACTGTTGAGGGGGGGGGGAATGGAGAAGTTCCCCATCTCCAGGCTAGTGCTCGGAGCTTCTATTGCCTCCTGTGCTTCCGAAACTGAATTTGACCAATTTCTTAGGCAATTTCTTAGGGACAAGGCTCATATTCACACCTAAGAAGCAGATGCTTCTTGGGTGCGTATCCCCAGTAAAGGACCCACTACGCATGCACAATATACGTACCAGTTTGTTTTTTGTAAGTAGAAAGATGCGGCATATGGGGATTAGGTAGAAGTGGGAGGGGGGAGAGATTTAGATTAGCCGTGGAGGGCGGGGCGAGGTGGGGAGAGGCAATGGGCCTGATCCAGACCTACGCCGATGCACTGTGCTTACTAAAGCACAGCATATCGGCGTCCACTCTCCCCGACACTCCCCCTGTGCGGGCGTATTTCCCATTGCACACGAGTGTACTACCGCTAAGCCCTCCCTCCCTCATTATGATAACTCCCCCCACCCACCTTCACTAAACTTAATGTAGGGACGCTAGGGGGGCGCCTCTTCCAGCGTCCCTACGCCGTAGCTACGTCGAGCAACATCTGCCCGGCGCATGCGCAGATTGGCTTTTCAGGACGGCGGGCGTAGGTCTGGATCAGGCCCAATGTCCCTAAGTGCCATAAGGTACCTAAAAACGAGGGGCCGGTAGGGGCTGAAGGGGTGATAACTCACCCGGATCTGTGAATATGGTCCAAGTCCTGTAACATCCAGCAAAATTAAGATTGGGTCCAGAACAATTGGGGGACAGAAACAAACCTCTTGCAGTCATTGCCAAATTTCTGGATTTTAGAGCTAAAGGCAGAATTTGATATCAAACATAACAGCTCCACCTTTTAATAAGATGTTATAAAAAAAATCCTACATTTTCAGGACATTTCAATCTGTGTGATTTGGCTTCACTTTTACCCTGCAAAGCAATGTGTACCAGAGTATGACGCCCTCTTACTGTCACACATCCAAACAGCACCACAGAACATTTTCTATGACTTTGCTCTCCTTTGCCACCCTTAAACTGAATTATAATCCCAAGGGATCTTTCAGAATTTTAATGACAACAGTATATACAATTTACACTTGTTTATCTTTGGAGATGCTTCTTTTAAGACCAGAATGATCACCACCAAAAAAGTAAATTAGTAGGGTAGTTTATTGAAAAGCACATTTTTATCTATATGTTTGCTATATTACTATTGCCCTGTTACAGAGAAATGTATGCTGTACTAATATATTAATTTATATTATTTTTGTGGCAAGTCAAACTAATGTGTACCATTCTACCAAAAAAGGCTTTTCTTGTGGGGCACTGCTTGGGATCTCTTGAGCGATTTCACCCTGAAGACTTTCATATTTTTCACCATTTACTATGTTCCACCAGCTGCTTGAGCGAGTAGGTGAGCTCATACACCTTGAATTGTGTTTTTAAATGTATATTTTATAGTGGATTGCTTTTTGTGTATGTGACTGTAGCTTTGTGACACTTTTCTTTGGATGGTCCAGTTAATTCATAAAATAATTACACAACTTTCAGAGACCTTGAAAGTATCTATTATGTGGTTTTCATTATTCATTCAATAACGTAACAAACTTGTTCTAAAAAAAAAAATCAGTAAAGAATATAAATGTATCAACTAAATAAAATAATAGCTTAGTCTATTTCAGGATTTTGGAATGTTTTTCTACTTTGATAAATCCCATAAGAGTCAAAGTTTGAAATGTGATACCATTTGGGTTGTTTTTACAGCTCAGTATTGCTTTTCAGAGTTAAAACTTATGATTAAATATTGCACTTGCTTTTTATTTTACTTGTTTTCCTATTTCCCTAGTTTCTGGATTAAAGTGTTGTTTGCAATTTGGACCAGACATTGATATCTCTGCAGAAAATTATTTGACTGGCTACATGCAGCTCTACCATTAAATAGTTTTACCCGAGATGTATCCTTTAATTACTGCCAATATCTGAAAGCAACTCAGATTTTTTTTCATAGCTACATTCTCTTACTATTACTTTTTTATTGTGGCAGAAATATTTCCTGAGTGTTCTTTGCTTCATCTTGTACAATAGAAATATATCCTCTTCATAACTACAGCTCCTGTCTATTTCTAATGCAGCTGTGGTGTGTCACAGCTTTCTTTACTGAAGATTATTATAAACTGGTAATTTCAATCACCATTATAGTAGTTTAACATAATATTGGACCCTAGAAGACCCATTAGGTTCCCCTGCTTGTGATAAACCTGAAATTTTGCTCTACAACTTTGGAGCTGAGAGCTATAGGAGGCGTCCGCAGATAAATAGAGTCTCCCCATGGTTACCTGCTGAGGCTCCTTAGCATTGTTGGGTTACAAAAAATGGGTAAAGAAAAAGGGAGTTTGGAACGCACTGTCAGCATCTGTAGCACAAATATGAGTCCCAGTCACTGTATAAGTTTATGTCAGCCTTAGAAATACGTATATGTATTGAAACACAAGTTAAAAATAAAAATAAGATTAGAATTTTTTTTATTACATATCTAATTAAAAAACATAAAAAATGTAGCTAATGCAAAAATATATACAAAATAAACTGTATTATAGTACAAATGTATAAATCACACCAGGGTCATTTAATTGTTGGCTGTGTGTATTTTAGAATATGGCCTCATTCCGAAAATCCTACCACAGAACCGCCTCTGGACCCGATGCTTCCTGAACACTTACCAAAAGATTGGACAGGTTAGTGCAGGGGAGGGGATGCATTTTAGTCGCTTGGTCTTAGGATTAGGCTGCTGGAAGGGGATGGATGGTAGCAGGGGAGACTGAAGATTAGGCTGCGGAGAGGGGATGGAGTCTAGAAGAAGAGACTTAGGGTTTGGCTGCAGGCAAGGGGGTCTTAGGGTTAGGCTGCGGGGAAGGGAGTCTTATGGTTGGCTGCAAGGAAGGGAGAGTTAGGGTTAGGCTGTGGGTAAGGGAGGGTTAGGTAATGGAAGGCGAGTGTTAGGGTATTTGTTTATAGCTTGTTGTAAGGGAAATAGCGAGCGTCACTTACCTATCTGTCGCAAGACAAGAAGTTTCTGACAAGCGTCTTCTGGAATGGAGTCTCAAAAACAACCCTTTTGAAAATGGCTCAGCTGCAACCCACACCCGTCTCAAACAAATCACAACTAATTTCACAAGCTTGCATAAATACTCCAAGCGTGACCCACACAGGATCTACAATAAAAACACACTTGACTTTATTAAAAATGTAAGACAAAGAAGAGAACCCTAACACATAGGAGGATATATATACAATAAATACCAGCCACAAAAAAAAATATTGTAGCACTGTCACAAAAGGATACAAAAATGATGACTCTAATTATCTAATTACTTCTGTATTACAGAATAGAAAATAAACTCCTGTCACATTTTACTATCTGCAGGACCTCCACCAGAAATGTTGGGGCCCAGTACACATCCGCGGCGCTCCGCCACATCTAGCCACGGACCTGCATTAATACAGGGCCGATGTGCAGAAAAGTTCATCCCTGCTTCCCTGCGCACTTGCCCGCTAATTTGTAGCTCTCAGAAGCAAGTATAGGCGGTAGGATACTGCTACTGCAGAGCTAAGGTAAGGATCGACAGGCCCCATCTGTCTCCAGACCCGGGACAAAAGTCCCAACTGGCACCCCCTTTTGGCGGCACTGAGAGTCTTTATACATAAGCTGCAGTAATTTAACATACCATGATTATAATGTGTTTCCAGACAAAAAAGCGTATGGCCCCTTCCTTACGCCGGCTGAAGTTAGGGTAGCCTTCAGCCGGCGTAAGGAAGGGGCCATATGCCCACACAGGGGGAGTGCCAGGGTAAGTGAACACCGATACGCTGTGCTTTAGTAAGCACAGCGCATCGGCGTACCTCTGGATCAGGCCCAAGGACACTATGAAATATGCAAGTTTTGCCTTGCTTCATAATAGGCCCATAGGAATAGTAAGCCCATCCAATTGCGATCAATATACACACCTGAAACATAATTAAAAGAAGACAGCTTAAGTATACTGATTATACGGCATATTACCGATCTTATAAAACAAAATCACAGTGATTTATTTATTTAAAGTTTTAAAATCAAGATAAGCAGCTGCAATAATTATCTATATGTGTACAAAATACACATTAAGATAAACTAAATGAACTGAATATGAATGAACATGGTAACAGCTACACGTAAGGAACAAAATAATTATACATTCAACTTGAAACTAGGAAATATTCTGTCCTACAGTATATCTTAGCTCTTCCATTTTTTATACCTTCACATTTAAAGGGAATCCTGTAAGCTATCCAAGGAAAGTAATAGGTATAGCAAAAGTACCGAAAGGATAGAACACAAAAGGTCCAGATATATAATTATAATAATGATGGGCCAGGCCCAGGGCTACGGCCGTCGCCGTAGTTACGGCGGCTGTATGTGTAAGGACAGCATATTTGCTGTTCTGCGCATGCTCCGGACAGGGCCGTCTTTTCCACTGGGCAGTTTGGGCTAGTGCCCAAGGGCCCTCACACATCAAGGGGCCCTTTAGCAAAGCCCAGCACTAGCCCAAACTACCCAGTGAAAAAACGGCCCTGTCTATTGTCTTTCCCCTCCTGCAGCTTCTGTTTAGACCAGGGGTTCTCAGCCCGTGGTACGCGTGCCTTTGTTAGGTGGTACGCATGGACTTCGGGTCCAGTAGCTAGGAGAGCTGCACAGGTCTGAGCAGAAGTGTGCATATTGCTTCTGCCTGCAGCTACACTCACTGCAGGCAGGATCAGCACATCACAGTCAGTTTTTCTTGTAAGGATACAGCCACGAACAGTATACTGCATGTTGCCATTGTGACACTCCAATTCAGGGCATCCCTATTTAAGAACCTGTAGGAATTGCTCCAAAATTAAGGGCCGTATGCAGAGCTCCGGCCGCATTGCATTTGCGGCCAGAGTTTTCAGAAAAGTGCTACTGCGCATGTGCAGTAATTTTGTAACGTAATCTATGTTACTTCTTGCAACGTAGATTGCGTATATACGCGGCCTTTAAAATGCAATGCAGCCGGAGCTCTGCATATGGCCCTAAAACATTAAACATTTATTTAATAAATGGAGAGCTAGACTTAAACATCAGAATTATAGCAAAACATTTATTAACATCTGCGTATAAATACATTCTCTACACTGAATGTGAATCCTTGATTTATCCTGATTGTCAGAAAAAACCCTGTAAAAAACTGATTCATTGTTGATTACTGTTTTGAGCCCTCCAGCTTTACATCAGTGTTTAAAGGCAGATGAAGACCTTGCAATGATATGGTATTAAAATATAAGTATATGCTGGCAAAGGTCGAATTGCTAAAAATTTGTTAATCTATTGGTAAAATTTTTATTGACCATTCTACTCCAACAAAATATGCAGGTTCTTTAGGTAAGGCTTGCAAATATATAATCAAAGTGACCACAAGAATTAATAGGTTTAACTAGAAGCACAAGATTGGTGACTTTGTGAATTGCAATGAGATGTAAGTAATATACAGCCACGTGGCTCAGCCTCTGTGGCATGAACTATGGCGGATGAACACCAAAAATGAAAACAACGCTTACTTAACCACATAAGTAAAAACTAAAGCACTTGTTTCTAGACCAGGGGTTCTCAACCCATGTTACATGTGACACAGGTGGTATGTGTGCCTCTGTTAGGTGGTATGCAAGGCGGCGGGTCCAATAGCTAGGGGAGCTGTATGGGTCCAGGCACAATCCTTGCTGGAAGAATCAGCAGATCACAGCAGGGCTCTGTATTCACAAGCTGAGGGGGGGAGCTTCTTGTTTCCAGAGAAGGAAGAAAAGCCATGGAGCTAAAGGGAGTAGAGGAGGTGGAGTTAAACTGCAGCTGCTGGAAAAGGTAAGTAAGGATAAAGGCGTGACTGGAGCAAAGCCGTAACTAGAAATTTTAATGCTGGGCAAGAAGGAAAAATGGTGCCTCAAACCTTCAATAACTAACCAGTTTAACTTTAAAAATACACTTACTGGAATGTGCTCTGGGCAACCACCTCTATTGCACACCCCTAGTTATGGCCCTGGACTGAAGGGTGGAATGTAGGAAGAAAGAGATAGCATAAGGGGGCAGTGTCAGAAATACAATGTCCCCTCCAACAGTCTTGTGCCCAGTGTCCCCAGGGTGAGTCTCTGTGTCCTCCGCTGAGGACTGGGCAGCTTGGCTTAAGCAGAGGGAGGCTACATACAGACCTCTCCTCTCCACTGAGTCCGCTCCCTCCTCCCTCATATAAACTGAAGGATTTGATGTCATCACATTGTGACATCATTATGTCCAGGGGGGACCAAAACTTTGCTGCAATGTAATGTGATAGAACTGAGTTCAAAACCAGCATCAAGTGATCAGTCAATCAAGACTTTGGTGTGGGACGCCCCAGAAAGTCAGAAACACACAGGTCAGGTGTTAGCAAGGCTCTTCTTCATTCAGTGATTGGTCATCCATATTTATACAGTAATTCTTGCATAGTGATACATGTAAATTGCATAATCATCTAAAATATCGAGACACGTCCATGAACAATAGATCTGAGCCAGCTGGCCTTTATTTCTGTTCTGCAAAGCTTGTGGTAAGCCTACTTCCCCATTTAGCTCAGTACAGTTTCGAGCATAATATCATAACTCATACATTTGAACATTTCTTGCTTTCTATTGGCACTCTGCCATCTGGATCAGAGGTGTCTAGGCTAAAAGGTCACTAGGCCCCTAGCCTCTTAGGCCTCTGGTCATCCAGAGGCCTAACTCCACTCTCACAGTCCCCACTTTTTGTTCAAATTATGAATCCCTACGCAACCTAGCCTGGAAACAATACTCGGGATAGGTCCTTACATTTACCATATAGAATACCCTAAAGGAATCATATGGTAGGAGACGTATCTCCCTTCAGAACCTAAGTATTGTATCCTTGGTTAATAGAATGAAAATCTATTTGAACAAAAAGTGGGGACTGTGAGAGAGGAGTTAGGCCTCTGTGGAGTTAGGCCACTCTCACAAATGTATGCAGAGGGTTATAACAGGAGGGGGTAATGTGTAATATGTAGTGTAAGAGAGGGATGTAACAAAATAAAGGAGGATGGTGTAATGTATACACACAAAATGTAATGCAGGCAGAGGGATATAACAAAATAGAGGGGGATGGTATAATGTAGGAAAAGGTATATCAGGGTTGCCGACTCTCCCAGAATATCCGGGAGACTCCCGAAATTTGGGCAGGTCTCCCGGTATTCCGGGAGAGCCGACAAAGCTTCCGCAAGCCCCTCCAGCTATAAATTTAAACTGTAATCCCTAGCGTTACTGGAGATGTGCGGGGCTTGATGATGTCATCAAGCCCCGTCCATCCCCTGAAACGCAGGAAATTACAGGAGTGATTGACAGGGGGCGGGGCTTAATGCCATGATTTGCATAAATCGCATCATTAAGCCCTGCCCCTTGCAGAAATAAGTGGCTTCCCTCTGGGTTTTCCCGGAGGGAAGCCCTAAAAAGTCGGCAACCCTGAGGTATATAACAGAAGGGGATAAGGTGTAATATGTAATGTGGAAATTTTATATAACAGGAGGGGAAGATATAATGTGTGGAGAGGGATATAATGGGGGAAGTGTAATATGTAGTGTGTGCTGAGGGATATAACAGGAGTGAAAGGTTTAATATGTCATGTGAGGAGAAGTGTAAAATAGGTGGAGAGGGATATAATAAAATGAAATATTGAGCCTGATCTTTATCTAAAATGATCCTCAACTGAGCCATGTCACAAACTACGGCACTTACCACATCACTTGTCGTCCTTTGGCTGCCCTTTCTGGTTTATGTCCTAGATCCTGCCTCCGATTGTCACATGACATGAATCACCAATCCCTGTCTGGGGTGCACTATTTAAACCCTAAGCACTGTTCAGACAGTGACAGAACAGCTTGTGATTTCATGTTTCCTGGCTCCAGTGGATATCCATTGTCTCTTTTCAGAGAGCATCCTGGCAGTACTCTGAATCTTGTTTCGGATTGCTAACTTCAACTTCAGATCTCTGCTTTACCATCTGCTGTCTGCAGATCGCTACTCCAGTACCAGACCTCTGCTTTACCACCTGCTGTCTGCAGATTGCTACTCCAGTACCAGACCTCTGCTTTACAACCTGCTGTTTACAGATCACTACTCCATTATCAGACCTCTGTGTACCACCTGCTACCTGCGGATTACCAGTCCAGTCTGGTTCCAGTCCAGTCCAGTCTGTCTCCAGTCCAGTCTGGGTCCAGTTCAGTCCTGTTTTGTTCTAGACCAGTCTGGTCTGGTTCCAGTTCAGACCAGTCCAGTCGGGTTCCAGTCCAGTCCAATCCAGTCCAGTTCCTATCGCACCCCTCCTATCGCAACCCTTCCTACTCCATGAGCATCAGTCATGATGCTGATATACAGGCCACCAAATACTTTTTGGACACTATGGCAGCTTCACTTTTCAATGACTTCCTCATTAAACTGTTAAATTTTGTCTTGAAGAATAATTTCTTCCTCTTTAATGATCAGCTGTTTCTTCAGCTCCGTGGGACAGCCATGGGTACCACCTGCGCTCCCACCTATGCCAATTTATACCTGGGCTGGTGGGAGCATGAGGTGGTATTCCAAGAGGCCAACGATCGATATACCGACCATATCTTGATTTGGGCTCGGCATATCGACGATATACTCTTCTTTTGGGATGGTACTGAGAGAGATCTTAAAACATTTGTGGACTCACTCAACTGTAACAACATTAATCTTAGACTCACATTAACTATGAGTCAAGAGTCCATCAATTATTTAGATCTAACTATAAATAAAAAGAAAGATGGATCTGTGGTCACGGATATTTTCAGAAAGGAAACGGCTACGAATAGCCTCCTTTATTATACCAGTTCCCATCCCAAATCCACAATTAGAGGGATCCCCAAGGGTGAATATAGGCGCCTTCGACGTAATATCTCAGATAATTCTGTATTCAATTGAAGAGCGATAGAGCTCAAGCAGAGACTGACACAAAGAGTATATAAGTCTAAAATCATTAAACAATCTTATCAGGAGAGTCGTCATTTGAATAGAGAGACCTTGATTCACCCTGTAGGAGATCCTCCCAATACTTCAAAACAAAAAATTATAAGAATGGTAGGTACTTATTGTTATGAAGCTAATACAATACGATGCATTCTCAATAAGCATCTCCATATTCTTAAAACAGATCCTGCTTTTAATGAAGTTGTTGGTGATTCTATCAACATGAGTTGGAGAAAGTCCCCTAATTTACGTAACAATTTGGTCAAAAGTCATTACTCTTCTAGACCCAAATACAAAACCATCACTAAGGGCTTTTTTAGCTGTGGTCGTTGCAAGGCATGTCCAAACATGATGCCATGCAAAAATTATGTTGACAAATATGGCAAACAATGGGAAATAAACAATTTTATTAATTGTGATACACAAGGGGTGATCTATTGTTTGAAGTGCCCATGCAATTATCTGTATGTTGGCAAAACAAAACGCAAACTTAAAGAACGTATTCTTGATCTATCAAAAATGCTGTGGCAGATAAGACTAATTTTAAGATCCTGACCCCAGTTGCCAAACATTTCCTCAGAGTACATGATTGCAATCATAAGGTTTTGAAAGCCTTTGCTCTCCTTAAAGTGGACAAACATATTCGAGGAGGAGATTGGGAAAAGCTTCTGTTGCAAAGAGAAGCAAGGTTAATTTTCTTAATGGGTTCTCTTTCCCCCAATGGGTTAAACGAAAGTGCTAATTATTCTATGTTTTTATAATTTAATAATTTTATATCTTTCAAAATGTAGAAGTGGTTTGATATGATCCAACAAGGGATCATATTATATATTTTCACATATCCACCTTGCACAACATTAATTTTCATCATTCTACATAATGGGTAATAATTCAGAATCATTATATCCCACTATTACTTACACTTTTACCACTGTCTCCAATATCCACTACTGTTTAGTTTTCACCATATCCATAATAGATGGAGACATAATTTTACGATCCAGGTCAGGATCTGGTTACGATTTTTTCATATCCTTTTTATTATATTTTCATTCACCAGCACATATATTTTTATTCACTTTTTAATAATTTTTATATTTTTCACTCATACACTTCATTCATACCCTTTACCCTCCTTTATCACCTACACCCAACATTAATTCATTACTTATATTCACTACTTTACACCAACAACAATTATACACCATATTACACATTCATACCTTTTATAATCCTTCACCTTTTATTTTTCCTTTATTCTTACTTTATTTGTCATTATTTTTCATCAGCCACCTTTAATATATTTAACATATTTATAATCTTTATTATCCATTTCTGTTTTTTCTTTCACAGGATATTTTAATTTTGACAATTTATTTATTTTTATACCAAAGGCTCCCATCTCCTCCTATTTGGGTATAGGTATCCAATAGCAACTGGGGACTTATCTATTTTCCAATCTATGTTACAGACTGACTTGTCCTCTAGACCTTCAACTGAATATTATAAGCCTGATTTTAGCTTTATCAATAATTACCCCCTTTTGGACATACTGGTGATTCTCTTTTTATTTTCAGTGACATATTATATCATAACAACTTTGTATCTTGTACCTTTAATGGCACCACCGTGCCTGTTTCTGTAAAAGAGCTAGCAGGTCCGCTTTAGCTAGTAATTTTTTTTATATATATTTCTATCTATTGTTGTTACTTGTAATCAGTGGACACCTTTATAAGTTGTTATATTGCTTAATTACTGTGTTTGTCCATTATTTGTATGAATCAACTTTTATTTACCATCATTGTCACGAAGACGTCAATCCATGACGTCTGTTTGTTTACATACAACCTAGGAGGTCTGTGCACGTCATATTGATCATTTGACACCAGCCCATTAATTTCATTGGAGCATATACGGACACAAAGACAGCGTTCTAGACTGACAATGTCACTTAGGTTTCTAATTGAATACTACTAGTCTTATTGCCAGCCTTATCGATAATTACCTTTATTTGACATACTGGTGGTTTCTCTTTGAGTGACATATTGTATAACAACCCTGTACCCTGTATTTCAAAGGGTACTATTGTGCCTTTTCTCTGCTAATGAGCTAGCAGGTCCGCTTTAGCCAGCAACTTATATCTATATTTATTTTTGTTTACTGATGCTATTTATAATTAGCGGACACTTATATAAGGTGTTGTCATTTTCTATTTTTGCAACTGTTCACTTAATATATAAATTTACTTTTATTTACTATTGTTACCATGGAGACGTCAATCCATGACGTCTGTTTGTTTACACACAATGTAGGAGGTCCGTGGACGTCATGCCTCTTGATCATTTGACCTTAGCCCAGGTGTCCCATTGGTGTACGCTCGGACTTAAAGACAGTGTCGGGACATGGCGCCCACCAGCCTTGACAAAGCCAGACGGTGAAACGCGCGTTGGCGGTAAGGGGTTGCCGAGGTGCACCTCGTGCTTCCCTGTTGTTTGTTTTTATATTTTTTCACTGCTCCGATATATTTTTTCTAACATCCATCCAGGTTCTCAGTATATAGTTATTCATGGGGCACTTAGATGTAGAATAGGGTCATTTATACTCCGTTTGTCACGGAGTGAAGTCCCGCCGTGAGGCGGCTAGGCACTCTTTCAGGGACAGCTCATGTTTTTGTAGACCAGGGAGTTCAGAACCTGGAGGATACCTATTTTTGAATCCATATGTCTACATGATATTTTTTCTTTTACTCGCTCTGCTCCAATCTGGTCACATTTGAAACATTTGTTTGAAAGATGTATTATTGTTACATTTGATTTTGCAACAGTTCTGTCTCAATGCTGGCATAAGAATAATATTGCTATTCGTATTTGCACTATTGGGAATGTATAATGTTACTTTCAACTTGTTACATTTGTGTTACAGTGCTACAGTGTTGACACATTAAACAATTCTCCTTCCAGATTGTTACCAATTCATTAATTGTATTCCCTTAGAGTGTCTGGCTTAGCAACATTAATGGTATATGGTGCTTTATGATTTTTGCTATACTATAATCCATTCGCTAATTTGCTACCTTAGCACCTTTACCAATTTATTCTGACCTTACTGTGAGGCATCATTTATATTGTTCTTCTAAGGCTCTTTATTTCATACTGTGGTATAAATTTAGAGTGAGCAGTGAATTTTATTTGTTTCTGGGTACATATTTCACCCTTTTATATCAAATTTATTAAAAGTTATATTTGATAAATTTTTTCTTTCTTTCACCCCCTACATTTATCACTGGAATTAATCCATGTCAGCCATTACACTAAATCAACCATATATCTTTCATTATTAGTGCGCCCTAAATTGGTCCAACTTTGTTCTTTTTATATATATCCATGTATCAGGACCAATGTGGCAGCACCCCTCGTGTCTATATTTATGTGGTTAATTTTTGTTAGATGTTATATTATATTCTCTTTATTCAGTGATATTTATCATGTTAATATTTGAATCATTTTACATCTAACCTTTTTCCAATAGTAATTACCACTTATAGAGGGTTTGGTGGATACCACTACCAATTTTTCTTTGTGTATTGCATTGTGCGGTCCCATATGTAACCAGGTAACACATTTCTTGTTCTCCCAGTTTCTGCTATTCACCTGAATACCCAGCATGCAATAGGGAACCTAGAACGGATACCCAACTTAGTCATTCCGTGAAAAGCCAAACGTATAAATGTTATGCTAATAGTCTTATTTTGTTAAAAGTTACTTCTTTTGGATACAATAAATGTTATATTTTTTCAAAGTGGTACTTCACCTGTTTTCTTAGAAGGTAAGTGGTACTCACCAAAAAAAAGGGTTGAGAACCTCTGGTCAAGACATTACTAGGAGCCATGATGCTAAACTTGCAGGCTTAAAAAAGTGTATACTGAAAGAGTAGATTAGAGACTCCTGAATGAACCTCTGTGACTTAAATGCACTTTATATTTACTATTCATACTGCCTTTAAAATCTTAAATATATACACCATGGACCTGATCTAGAGCTAGATGCATGAACGCCATGTGTGAACTTTTATGTCCCTACCCGTTAATGTGCAGAGTTTGGGCGACTTATATGATCATAGCGCTATTTTAAGTTCGAAGCCCAGATCCGTGTGGAAGTGCCCAATTATCCCCTTGTGGGCTGTTGGTTGTGTGTAAATCTAAAATGGGTGTTTGCAGCAGTGAACAGAGCCCATTAAAATGACCATTTTATATACTTTTAAAAGTACCTACAGTCCTACAATATACAATGGTATTCATTTTCACCTATATGTGATGGTCCTATAATTTTTCCTACATTTTAAATTGATTTAAGAAAGTGTTTTTGGACTGGATTCACAGATCCTACTTTTTTAGGCACGGTTGAACTGTGCATGTGTAGTAACCTTTTTACGCAATCTACGTTGGATTTAGGCAAGAAAGTCTATTACGCCCGGATTTATAAATCAGACTTAGTGACATACGTAGTGGTTGAATTCCGTACGTGCGTAGTGAAAGTGGGTGGGGAGAGGCATTTAAACGGACTAATATGTGCGCGGTTAGTCATGTACGCACATATGGAAGGTAAATACGCACGTAACTACACATGTACAGTTAAGGTTGCCCTATGGACGCGTAAGTCACCAAAAAACCATCCGTGTAAGGGGAGTGTTATGGGTGTTGACTTGCCACATACATGCATATGTTTGTGTACTTTAAACACACGCATCTGTGAATACGGTCCTTTATATTAAATCCTATGTGGCTCATGCTTGGAGTATTTATGCACGCTTATAAAACAAGTTGTCATTTGTTGGATACTTCACCCAATCAGTGGTTACTGTCTTCACTGGTCTACACTGGGGATATTTTTTTCTGTATATAACTTAATATCAGGCCCATAGTTTTTATGTATATAGGTGAAGCAAAAGGAAAAGTTGTCACTACTTTACCTGTACGTAAGGAATATGGTTTGTAGGCAGGGCTGGATTAAGGTCTGTTGGGGCCCCTGGGCAACTAAATCGTGGGGGGCACCTGCTTCAAATTAACATACAGAAAAATTGACCCCCTATTTATTTGCATCTAGTTAGCCTTATTGCCCCCTCCTTCTGTATCCAGTCAACTTTATACCCCCTCCTTCTGTGTATTCAACCAGCCTTATGCCCCTTCCTTCTGTGTCCAACCAATCTTATTGACCCCTCTTTGTATCCAGTCAATCTGATTGCCACCTTTATGTGTTTCTAGCCAACCATATTGCCCCCCTTTTTGTGTCCATTAAGCTGTATTGCCCATGCTTTTATTTCCAGAACACTATTGCCTCCCCTTTGTGTCCACCCAGCCTTTGTGCCCCTTTCTGTTTAAATCCCCATTCCACTTTCTTTAAAAACATTATAATAAACTTACCTTTGCTGCCTCTCCTCCGGCTCTGTCCTCTGCGGTGCAAGCTCTGAAGAATTGTGACAACTCTGTACAGGCAGGGGACAGGAGTGCTTCGTGAATGCTCTGCCCCCTTGCTCCCCGGCTACAGTGTAAGAGGATGGATGTCAGTGATTGACATCCTCCTCTTAAGCACACTATCGCAGCTGCCGGTATATAACGGCGGCTGTGATACATTGTGCTTAAGTGGAGGAAGTCAATCACTGACATCCATCCTCTTTCACAGCAATTTGTGGGGGCCCTTTGTGTGTGGGGGCCCCGGGACGACCTCCCCGATTGCCCCATGGATAATCTGGCCCTGTTTGCGGGATATCTCTGAGCATTCCCCTGAGCATTGAGGTTAGAAAGTTTGTAAACACAACCTATACTGGCTCATTACAATTGTATTTTTTTGCTGTTTAAATTGTTAAATGGGAGAGCTAACTTACCTTGAATATACATTATGCAATTCCTTTAAGGCCTTTCTGTGGTGTATGCTATTAACGGATTAGCTGAACTGGAGGTCAATATGGGAAAGGGTGTGTGGTAAATACAATGTGAATACATTGAAAGTCACCTAGTAACAGAGTGTTGCCTGACTGCCAAAACAAAGAATAGATAACCTGCTAGATAAATTGAAGCACCAGATATTGTTTTCTGCCCACGTACATTTTGCTCATCTGTTTGGAAAAGAATCAGCTACAGCCATTAGCGCTGTTATTGATAAGGAGGAGGGTAAGATTTAAGATTCCCTGTTTACCTGAAATAAGTTGTCCTGCCTGTGTCACATTTTATTTAAAAAATTATCTCATTATTTTCCTATTACTTTAAACAATAGAAGAGAGGAATAATAAAACTGGCTGTAAATGTTACATTACAGAAGTAAAGAAAAAATAAATTAAAGTAAAGTAAACCTCTAATATATTCTCATTAAAGGCCAAGTTACTCTTTTGTCACCTTCCTCCCTCCCCACCTAGTTGTAGGGGCCTCATCAGCCGTTTATGTTACTCCTTAAATTTTACTATCCTATAGTACCGTTAAGAACTGCTTAGGTGTGCAATGATCGACTTTTAGAAGCTAAGACATAGCTCGTACTAAGACTGCTCGCAAGTCCACTGGAGGACTTGTATAATATAGTATAGAGGATAGGCTCCCCGTAAACAACTTTCAACCAAAGCTGCTCAGAAAAGTCCCCCATCTACAGGTGGAGTGAAAAAGCCACATAGATACAGACCTGGAACTGTTGTGTTCCGCGAGATCCGTTGATACCTGAGGCTGACAGAGTTACTGAGTCACAAGCTTCCGTTTCGGCGTCTTATGAGGGAAACTGCCCAGGACTTCAAGATTGACCTGCAGTTCCAGATTGCTGCCATTGATGCACTGCAAGAGGCCAGTAGAGCATATCTGGTTGGCTTCTTTGAGGACACCAACCTCTATGCAATTCATAGAGAAAAAAAAAACAATTCTATTGTCCTGAGATAGTTCCCTATCGTTCCTTTTATTTGATATGCTGATATCGTCCACCACCACACCCTACCTAGCCCTCCCTATCTCTATTCCCCTCCCTCCTCCTCTCTTCACATAATCCCCTCCCCTATTTTTTTTTTCTTTTTCCTTATTCAAAAAGAAAATGATAAATTATTGGGAAGCCATTTATTGTCTTACATTACTTCTATTGTCAATACATGTTGGACAAATTCATTTCCCAATAAAAAAAAAAAACAACAAAAAAGACCCCCTGATTACTATTATCTGTTTACCTGTTTGAAATATCAGGAGAAGCAAACACTTTGGTTACTAAGGCATTATGTTAAAATGTTTGAGACTGAAAACACTTTTAGTCCCCTTTTGTTAAAAAGATATTCTGTTGTAAGGTTTTGTGCCAGCACGTTTGTAAGATTTGTATAGATAAATGATTTTGAGCTGATCATTATGTAATTGTGTGTCCTATTTGCAACAAATATTCTTGGGGCACACTACATTTATCTATAACAGTTTGTAACATACATATGCACCTATCATTTTGAAGTTTGTACTGTATGTTCTGTATATCAAATATTTTAATATATTTTGTATAGCTACATAAAAATAAAAAAAAATATAAAAAGGTGAATGGTATAAGGTGAATGAATGGGTTTATAAAATGATAGAAACAAGGAAAGTGACAGTAAAGAAGAATTTTGGCACACTTACTTACACTTAATATATTACCATTACAATAAAACTCATTGTTTTTATTCCGTATAAAGACCATTTGTAGGTTATGACCACAGGTCCATTGCCACTTTGTTGCATTGACTGGTGGTGTTCCAATGATAAAGGATGGAGTGAGCGGAGGAAAGGAGGGTGTCAGAGAAGGGAGTGAAAAGTAATTCACAGATGATGGGTTCTGGAGGACTGCGGAAATAAAAGATCTGAAATATGATTGGAGAGACAAGGGGCAGAGCTACATATCAATAGCATGAACTTGTGATAAAGTAAGGATGCATGAGAGCATAACTTCCCCCACGTTCACACATAAATGGGTCTCTGCATTTGGAGTGGGATGGTTACATTGTGCATCTACAAAGACTAAGGGCCAGATTTACTAAGCTGCTGGTTTGGAAAATTGGAGTGCCCATTGCAACCAATCAAATTCTAGATCTCATTTAACTATTACATACTAAAGAATGTCAGCTTGAATCTGATTGGTTGCTATGGGCAACATCTCCACTTTTCCAAACCCGCAGCTTGGTAAATCTGGCCCTAAAACTGGCAGCTATATCTCTATCTTTCTGGCTAGAGATCATACACTTTAATCATGCATTTTGACCTTCTTGTAGAATCAACAAATATTTCATCCTAATATTAGGAA
>WWET01000392.1:425357-439364 GCA_011038615.1 Limnodynastes dumerilii
ATATATCCACTATAATAAGTTTCAATCTAGAGCAACAATATAATTCCACTCAATGATGAATTAGCAGAAAAAGCTTTATGATTTAAAGTACAATAGATAAGACTGTTATACTTTACTGTAGGTAATGCCTTGTATAATTAGGAAAATGAAGGTGGGTACAGACACGCCACACGACTGCCACACCCCAGGGTGCCAGATACACATCTCATTTAATAGGTTCTTGTATATCTTTTTATCCGACTTGTTGAAGGGTATGCATAAAGTGTATATTACGTCTTGCAGCTCAGTGGTGTAATTAAAATACAATGTGAAATCCAAATTGTAACTTGGAAATGTCTCCCACATGTGGAAAGCTTCATTTCCCTTAGTGTTAGCAGCTGAAGAGCATATGCAGAAGGACATTTTTTCATGTCTTTTTTGGCACAAACCAGAGACTAAAGCAAATAAAAAGTATTATCAGGATCCAGACTTATTAAAGCTGTGACTCCCACTAATGACTTCTTTAATATTTACAGCCGCTGTAACTATCTCTGTCCATTCTTACGTAATCTCATCCTTAGAATCCTCCATTAGAAAGTCACACAGAGTTCTGGCATTGTTTGCAAATTGAGAGATAAAATGTCTTTAATACTAATACCCAAATGGCCTCAGAGCTGTCTGTGACACTTGGCTATGTAATGGCTGCATAATATCTACCATATGTTGGACAGACATCTTAAACATCATGTGATGGTGACACACAGACAGTTCAGTGTCTACATTAATTGACACGTCTTTGAATTTACATTCAATCTTTCTTATACTATTACACTTCAATCATTCTTTTATGGGAAATTTTATGCAGCGTTATAAAAGCTTTGAGGGTAAACTGAAGTTTATTCTACTGATGTAAAATCTTTCCAAGTAATACACATATACTGTATGTTTGCTAATTGGTTGCTAGAGGTATACCCTATTAGCAATTATAAACACCAAGAAATATAGAGACTTTGAAACTAGGAGTATTACAGAAGGTAGGTGGAGATGTGTCCGTCCACTGGTCAACATACAGGAGTTGCTGATTTGTGAGATTAAATGTCAAGTGGTGTTATATTCAGTTAGATAACTTCAAAAACACTTTTTACAACTTGCTTAACAGAAAGTTTACTATTAAGTTTAAAGGAATTTAGTTTCCTGTAGATTCATGTCAAACTCAAAACCCCCATTGGGCCAAAAAAAATCTATTTCTTAGATTGGTGGGGGGGCGAAATAAAAATAAAAATTCTCATATGCAATTTTTCTCCAACTCCTAGTAATTTCCTCATTCATATGTCTCCAACTCCCAGTAATTCTCCATTTATATGTCTCCAGCCTCCAAAGTATGTCTGCCAGTATTCCCCATCATGTCTCTCCAGCTCCCAATACTCTATCATGTGTCTCCAGCTCCAGGTATTCCCAATCATGTCTCCCCAGCTTCACAGTATTCAACATTCATATGACTCCAGCTCCCCAGTATCCCCCATCATATGTCTCCAGCTCCCCAGTATTCACCTTTCATATGGCTCCAGCTCCCATTAACTCTCCATTCAGTATTCTCCAGCCTCCCACTGTTTATACCTTACCTTCTGCCCATGTCTCTCCTCCACGGTGTGCGCCATCATCCAGCTCTTCTGTGTGCGATGACCACAAAGCAATCTGTTTCCTGCTGTATCTTGCTGTCAGCTGATGCAGCGGTTATATAGGACAGAGCTTTGTATCAGCTTTCCTGTGGAACTGCTGTGGCTGCTGATAGCAAGCCCTTTTCAATGATCGCTGGACCTCCATGAGATGGGTCCGCATGTTACACACTGCATGTTCATCCTGGCAGAGTGTGTGTTAATTCCTTGCCTAGTTCTTTGTGTCTGTTTTTCACCCAGCTGCAAGTTAATTGTCCCTGGAGGTGTGTCAGGCTTCCACAGCTGATTGGAGGAGCGTTCTTTAAATAGCCCTTAGTGCAAGTAACAGGTGCTAGTCATAGCTTCTAGTTCCTAGTGTCTCTGTGCCAGTTTCTTTCCTCCTCTTGCCTTGTGCTACTTTACTTCTTGCTTTCTGGAATGCCCCAGTTCTGTCCTTGCCCGGTACCTTGCCTCATACCTTTGTGTCTCCATTCCCTCCATCTCCCACCTTGCTGTCCAGTCCTATTTGTATTTACCTAGCTTATCCTGCCTGACTGTTTCTGTTAACCCCTTGTGGGTTTCCGCTGTTTGCTTGTGTGTGTGATTGCCCTGGTTAGTTTAGTCTGTCTTGTCAGTTCCGTCTGTTCCTTCCTAGTCTGCCGTGTCTGTTCAGTGTTTTGTGTAGTTTGTTACAGGTCAGACTCTGCTACCTGTCTCCTCCCACTTTCTGCCCTGTCTAGCTCTCAATAAAGGTAATCCCGGTGTGCTGAACATTTCCTCTCTGATTCCTTGGTCACCCCGGTTCACAAGGTAATTCTGGGGTACAATAACATTATGACCAGCCATAACATAGGCCTCATGGATTCTGCTGCCACTGAGAGGCCAAATTTTCTGAAATCTAGTATGGACTTGTTAGCGGTATCTCCACCCGGTTCCTGCAGTTGCTCCATTCCGAAATTTTGCTGCTTCTGTTCCAGTTATCCCAAGTCCTGTGTTTACCGCCTGGGTTACTGCAGAGATTGGCAAGTCCGGAACATTGTTTACTCACTCCAAGTGACCTCCAGGGTTCAGCACAAACCCATTCTCCTACTGGGCCACCTATAACACCTGACCAGGGACCATCTTCTGAGCCCTCAAATCAAACTAATTTCTGTGTGCCTCCAGTTCCAGTCCGGCCCAAGGAGAATATAATCTCTTCAATGGAGGATCCTTGTCCTGGCTCCAGTGAACTCTCTAATCACAGTTTTGGTAGTCCTCAAGAGCCTGTCATTTCCAGGGTTCTCCAGCTAGCTACCACCACTTCCAGGACCAGAGGTGGTCATCTTCAACTTGGGAACCGGGGGTCCAGTCCTGCAACCCCAGGCGGGGTGTCCAGTCCTGCAACCCCAGGCGGGGTGTCCAGTCCTGCAACCCCAGGCGGGGTGTCCGGCACTGCAACCCCAGGCGGGGTGTCCAGTCCTGCAACCCCAGGCGGGGTGTCCAGTCCTGCAACCCCAGGCGGGGTGTCCAGTCCTGCAACCCCAGGCGGGGTGTCCAGTCCTGCAACCCCAGGCGGGGTGTCCAGTCCTGCAACCCCAGGCGGGGTGTCCAGTCCTGCAACCCCAGGCGGGGTGTCCAGTCCTGCAACCCCAGGCGGGGTGTCCAGTCCTGCAACCCCAGGCGGGGTGTCCAGTCCTGCAACCCCAGGCGGGGTGTCCAGTCCTGCAACCCCAGGCGGGGTGTCCAGTCCTGCAACCCCAGGCGGGGTGTCCAGTCCTGCAACCCCAGGCGGGGTGTCCAGTCCTGCAACCCCAGGCGGGGTGTCCAGTCCTGCAACCCCAGGCGGGGTGTCCAGTCCTGCAACCCCAGGCGGGGTGTCCAGTCCTGCAACCCCAGGCGGGGTGTCCAGTCCTGCAACCCCAGGCGGGGTGTCCAGTCCTGCAACCCCAGGCGGGGTGTCCAGTCCTGCAACCCCAGGCGGGGTGTCCAGTCCTGCAACCCCAGGCGGGGTGTCCAGTCCTGCAACCCCAGGCGGGGTGTCCAGTCCTGCAACCCCAGGCGGGGTGTCTTGTCGTCTAAGCCCAGAAGGCCACCGTGCTGCCGAGCCTGAGGTGCCTCACCGTGCTGCCGAGTCCGAGGTGCCTCACCGTGCTGCCGAGCCCGAGGTCGCCAACCAGAGCGCCTCCTGTCCGGCCGCCATCCAGAGCGCCGCCTGTCCGGCCGCCATCCAGAGCGCCGCCGAGCCCGAGGCCACCATCCAGAGCGGTGCCCAGCCAGCAGTGCCTCACAGCGCTGCCCAGCCAGCAGTGCCTCACAGCGCTGCCCAGCCCAAGGTCACTAATTTATATGTCGTCCATGTCGGGGACTCGAGTCCGAACCATGCTGTTCCTGTGGGGGGTGCTTGTTCTGCCACATCCATAGAACCTGCATCTGTTGTGTCTTCAGAACCCCCTGATTTCTAGCTCTGAGCTCACTCCTTGGTCTGAGAATTTTTTTTTTGAGGAACACCATTTCTTTGATGCAGTTTAGGGAGGAGCCCTTGAGTTGGGCAGCACAACTTGTTAAGACTCAGGATCCCATCCTAGGGAATTTCTTTGCTTTTTTTCAAGAGGTCGTTAAGAGATATGCTCCTCCAGAGGCAATTCCTCATCTCCTCTCTGTGCCAGCCACACCTCCTGCTTGTAACACCATATGTGTTGGTTCCATCCTCACAGATGCTATCAAAGCCCTGGGACCCTCACACACATTGTCTTCTGGTACTCCTTCAAAGAAGAAGGCGGCTAAATCCAAGAGAAGGAAATAGTCTCTTGGGTCATCTTTATGGTTTCCAGTAGGTGTCTGGAATCCGCCTTCCAGAGGGGGGCATAATGTTACACTCTGCAGGTTCATCCTGGCAGAGTGTGTGTTAATTCCTTGCCTAGTTCTTTGTATCTGTTTTTCTCCCAGCTGCAGGTTAATTGTCTGGCTTCCACAGCTGATTGGGAGAGTGCACCTCCAGTGCAAGTAGTAGGTGCTAGTCATAGCTTCTAGTTTTCTAGTGTCTCTGTGCCAGTTTCTTTCCTCTTCTTGCCTTGTGCTACTTTTCTTCTTGCTTTCTTGAGTGCCCCAGTTCTGTCCTTGCCTCATACCTTTGTGTCTCCATTCCCTCCATATCCCACCTTGCTGTTCAGTCCTATTTGTATTTACCTAGCTTATCCTGCCTGACGGTTTCTGTTAACCCCTTGTGGGTTTCCGCTGATTGCTTGTGTGTGTGATTGCCCTGGTTAATTTAGTCTGTCTTGTCAGTCTGTCTGTTCCTTCCTAGTCTGCCATGTCTGTTCAGTGATTTGTGTAGTTTGTTACAGGTCAGACTCTGCTGCCTGTCTCCTCCCACTTTCTCCTCTGTCAAGCTCTCGCCTGTCTGACCCCCTCTGTGCTTTTTCTGCTCCTCTCCCGGGTTATCTCTCCAGGGCTATATCCTGACGGTTTCCTACCAGCTCAAGTCTATCCCCACCATCAGGGGCTCTAGCGAATACTCGGTCTGATCTCAGGCTCTACACCCTGGTAAGCTGCTCGCCTTTCTATCTTTAACAGCCACCCCGGTTCTCAAAAATGATGACAGCTAAACTGTGAGTGTGAAAATTTTTATTTAATTTATGCAACACACAGTACATTAAAACACATTGAGTATAAAACACGGTGGCCACTGGAGGTAATTTAACACATTAGTGGGCAATATAATCCATTGGAAATGCTTTTTTAAATGCACACATGTATGTCAATGTATTTATGTATGTTTTTTGTACACTGTATTTTTTTTTTCAGCATCGGAGACAGCGCAGCATGCTTAGAAGGATTAACATGCTGACATTGATAATACTACAAGGCTCAGCAATGCTGAGCCTTGTAGTTCTATCAGCGTAGCCATGCTAAGCATTCCAGACATGCTGTGCTTCTGTTTTTTGCTTTTTTTAAACAAAGCGACTGTGATTTTTCCAGGGGAAATCGCTGTGCTTTTCTTTAGAAAAGCACAGCGATTTAGTCCTTGAAAAATCGATGATACTCGACGGGGATTTAAAATCGCGAGTAAAAATTGACGTTAAGTAAATACGACGATTTTAGCAAAAAAATCGTGCTGAGATAGGTCGATTTAAAATCGGTTACAAAAATCAACCTTTGTAAATATGCCACATAGACTGCGTAAAGGAGCTACCATGTGACTGCTTCTTAGGTGTGATCCGGCCCAATACCACTGTTGCTTTGCTATTTAATCCCCAACAATGATCTACCTTCTTTTCCGAACTTTCATAGATACAATTGACCAACTATAGTACCAAACTCCTTTATTTACCCCATGCACTAGTTCAATATATGCTCCAGTGTGGTGCTCTATTTATGCTCCCAAAGAAGATCTGCAATAGACAATAACTTAACTGGGCTACTGCTTACCACGGAGTTTCCCCACAAAGAATTCTCTAATTTTGGCCTTTTATAAGAGCAGAACTTTAATTGGTTTGTTTTGCACTTTATTAACTATCTAGTCCTGCTTATAAATAAAGTCAATTTTTATTAAACTATTATGTCATATTGCTTGATCCTTATCATTATCATTGCTCACAGGCCCATGGAAAGTGCTCACTCTTCATTTGGTGGTTGCTAACAGTAAATCTATCAATGAGTTTTAAATATTAAACAGCAGTTTTCTAAATGATTCATTTTTCTCTTCCTAGTTTTGTTTGTGCATATTTGATAGAGCTCTGGTGACAAATGCATTATTACCTTTCATCATTTTCTTTTCTGTTGGCCAAATTCCTTATTCCCATATTCTTTATCTCATAACTATGGCTTTGTAGATAGCTGTAAAGGTTTACTTAACATTCTATTTTTTTTTACATTTGTTTATTGTACTTCCAAAGCCAGGAAAATGGTAAATCAACGACATCTTTCTTAGTAAATCTTTCTTACAACTTTGTTATGAGATGTAACCAAGGAAAGTATAAGGGTAAGAGCTTGTTTATTAAAGGATATGAGTGAGCGGAAGGCATCTTCAACAGTTACAATATCAGCCTTAAGCTAGAGATCTGGGTCCGGATTTACAGTTACTTAGTTTTCATCTTACGTACGTTGTTTTAAGAATTGAGCTACTATGCAAGCGTAGTAGCTTATTTACGCTATCTACGTACCATTTCTCTACATAGATTGCATAAGCGCAGTTCTTAAAACATCTGAAGACTGCGCTTACGGAATCTACGTACAGAAATGGTACGTAGATAGTGTAAATAAGCTAGTACGCATGCGTAGTAGCTGAATTCTTAAAACAACGTGCGTATGCTCTCAAGCCCACCCTATAATGTCTTCTTGTTTTTCCCAGAAGTCAGCTTTTATGCTATACTGTACATTTTACTAAGAAGGAACCACTATTTCAAAATAGCCCGTTATTATATAGAAAAATAGGACCGTATTCAGACTTAAGAGTGCTTTAGAATGCACAGAATAGCAAAAGTCTGCACTTATGTGGCAAGTGCTCTCCCATGACACTCCCCTCTGATGGACGGAATGTAGTTGACTTCCATATGCCATAGCCCTGCCTTAACTTCTCCCTGTGTATCGCTGTGCAGACGTAGTGAACATACGTTTGGAAATGCCTGACCCAGCCCTTACTGTACAATTTAAATGCCTCCCACCGCCCACTTAACGTATTCTCCCACGTACTGAGTATAGTCACGCCCTGTCATACGGAGTTGTGCATGTGCGAAAATCAACTCCGTACGTAGTGAGATCCGATGCGTAGCATCTGCCGTGTGCTTGCACAGAACACTAAAAACCGCAAACTTACGCACACAGCATGTTTGTTTGCGAACATTTTTAAGTCTAAATACAAACCATAAATATTAATGAAACAATACATTTAATATATAGCTCCTCCTTATTTCAGTTTATACAGTGCTTTGAATGAATTAGGAATTTTTTTGTTTCTTGCTAAATTTTTGATAAAATAATGCCAATATTTGCTATAACTTTTTTCATTTTATTTACCAGCTTCTGCCTGCATTAGTTTAGCATATTCTTCTGCTAGTATTAGGTTTGGCCATCCTTGACA
The DNA here is from genome assembly GCA_011038615.1 of Limnodynastes dumerilii. Classification (NCBI taxonomy): domain Eukaryota; kingdom Metazoa; phylum Chordata; class Amphibia; order Anura; family Limnodynastidae; genus Limnodynastes; species Limnodynastes dumerilii. The sequence continues at coordinate 433,050 of WWET01000392.1, forward strand.
TTAAAACCGGCTTTTATTCGGCTTGGCATTCTATAAAACTGTTTCTTAGATAACTCTTTGATTCAATGATCATTATGCCAAAAAAAAAAAAAAAAAATCATAATTCATTGTCTAACCACTGTAGGCCTACCAGCTTTTGCTCTAACACTGAAAGATACAGAATTTAGCAACTGTTCTTTTCTAGACAGTGCCAACAAAATGGTCAGATCTGTGTCCTTAACAATCCTCTGTTTTGCAATGTGTGTCCACTTGAAAGCAAGAGTGGGATTCTTTTTTGGTATTTTTGCAATATATTGAAGTCAAATGAACTTTACAGTAATTTTTACCTGACTTTTTTTTCTTACTTCACACTGTATTTCAGTATTTCACACTGTATGTAAGAAGCAACTGTGTTCCTGCAGGGCTTTTCTCTATTTTGATCAGGGATTTTCGTTTCAAGGTGGATTATTATTTGTTCCAAATCTTGTTGTGTTTCTTCTAAAATTGTAAATAGCAGTGATATTTTATGATCCTGGGTAACAGTTATTTAATGCATCGCTCCTCATTTCTAAAGCTTATGGTTCCAATTGCAGAATTCTTTTGATTGTGCTGGTTAATTCCATATTTTTTTATTTTTATTACCTTTACAGAAAATTAATGACTTTCTTGAAATAATAAAAATGTTTTGGTTAAAGAACGGAGATATTTAATGCAATGTAATAAACATTTAACATTCATATAAATATTTTAAAATCCATCTTCATATGGAAGTTAATTGATATGTAGTGATGTCATCTGAAGTGAATGCATGAACGTTTGTTTGTTTACATTTCCAAATGAAAAAAATGGAGTCTTACAACTTCATTTCAATAACCACAATTTTAAGTACACATGTATTATAACATGGTAATGCAAATATCTAATCAACCAGTCACAGGTCAGCAGCTATATGCATAAACCATGCTGACATTTCGCACAAGTCTCTAGAGTTACAGGCAATAGTGCACATAATTAAAGAAGAAAATCCAGTTCATGCCAGTTTTGTGGACGGAAATGTCTTGTTAATGTTATGACATACCAAGGACAACCTTAAGTTTAGCAAAACTGGCTTGCTGAGCTGTTCATATTTAGCTCCTATTCCCAGAAGTACAGACATTCACTGGCACTCAGTTGCCCTCTGGGCTCCTGATGTGAGTAGTGCAAACTTAAGGTAGAGGGTACACCCTAGCTACAGGCGCCTGCGTTCTGAAGGGTATATTGTGGGAAGGAATGGGGCGGAGGCAGAGTATGGTTTGCCACTTAGAAGGGCCTGTTTCCCATACAAGCCCATTCAGAATGCAGAGCAGAGACGGGGATGTCATTGCAAGATTTCCCCATGATGAATCCTTCCTCGCCTTCCAGCGGCTAGCCGGGTTTCAAAAAATGTCAGTGGTGAAAGGTAAGTTAACTATTCCCTTACCCTAGCCCTTACCCTCCTGTTGTAGCATACTAACTAGCCCTGCAGCCTAACATTAACCTTCCTCTTAAGCCCTAACCCTAACCTTACACCCACTGCACCCATCGCAGAATAACTCTAATATAGCCGCCGCAACCGGCACTGCCTGTAGCTATTGGGAATGGGACAATAGGATCTCATTCCCAATAGCAATTTTCTATTTCCATAGGATTATTTGAATGATAATGCAGCTGCCATTCAGCTGGTGGTTGAATTGGAGATGGGAACCATGCTAACTTGTCAACATGACCCAGAATCTCTCATGGTCATTTCCAACCACTTTTAATGTTATTATAAAAACATTCAGGCTTTTCTGGGTGTGGGTCCTTTTGATCTTGATGATCATTTGTAAAGATACTCCAAGGCCACACAGAACAAAATATTTGGCTGCAAAACTGACAGTATGCACATGTCTTCATATTCCAGTTTATGTGTATAAAAACAATCACTCCTACTAATTCAGTCAGCTGTAAATCCAATGTTCACATTTTTATGTGTTATTATTAGAAAGCCTTTCAGAAATGTGAATACAACACATGGGGATCAAACATGAAATTTAATAGCAAATTATTATTGTGTCAGATAAATACTGTATGAGACATGGAATATTTTTAGTGATAGTGGGCCGGTTACAGACAAATATACGTTCCCTTTACGTTTCAATATTTACGCTTTCGTAATTACTATGCGCTCCCCTAGGCACTCCCCTTGGTCGAACGTACTGCCGGTTTACGCTTTTCAAACCCTACCTTAACTTTTCAAAGCGTAAATCCTGTAGACTGTAATGGCTGCACGTACTTACGCACCTAAGCACTCCCATACTGTATGATTTAAATGCCTCACCCCGCCCACGAAGCGTAATTACGGTTGTCATATGGCTGGCACGCCCCTTCGTTCATAGTTACGCTCTTGATACTAGGATGGTACGTACGCTCAGAGTTACGTTCTGTAACACCTGCCGAGCGCATGTGCAGTACATGCAAAATAGCGTTTTTACGACTCTGGCAAGCGTAAATATGCTAGCGGACGTAGCTCTGAATCTGGCCCAGTGTGCATGATATATCCTATTGAGATTAAACATATATATTATTATTATTATTACTAATAATAATAGCAGTAGTAGTAATATTGGTCTGGGTCCAGATATAAGAGCAACCTGTGAGTGCACCACTCCGCAAACATAATTAGCAAAAGTGCGAGGTGAGAACACTTCATTTGCACTTTTGGCTTTTTGCCACCAGGACCCTACTTTAACACTTAAAATGGGGCCTGTGGGTAAATAAGGATAGTTACTGTAGGCTTTAAATACTTCCCGTCCTTAACACCATGCAGACGTGCTTTAAGCATGCCCCCCATTGAGGATTCAGATCTGTGCTGGAAGTCCATTGCGTGCACATGAACACATTAAGTTTGCAGAGAACTGCCCAGAATATTAAATCTGGATCCGGTCCATTTTTAGTATGTTGATATTACATGTATTTAATAAAAATGTTAATGAAAATTTTAACTATATACAGTATTATTATTATTATTATTATTATTAATTATAATATAATTATTATTATTTTATAATATTATTTGATATAATTGTTATTATTACTATTATTATTATTATTATTATTATCTTTATCATCATCATAGAAGTTTTATTAGCAGTAGCAGTAGTATGTGAGTTTGATTTTATTTAGTCCATTTTTAATTCATCTATAGCCCCATACATTCCTTTGTAATAAAGTAGGGTATGATAGAATGATACAAACATTCTTGCACAATGTTATCGTGAGGATATATTACATACCATGTATGACCCAGAAGTGAAAAGATAAATGGACAAATGACACAGACCAGTTGTTTTTACTGTGTCAACAAATGTAACCTTATCTTGCCACATTTGTAGTAACGATATGTAATTGTCATCTAAAGACATGCAGGGAGTATTTTGTAAAGTAGGTCAAACCATGGGGCGTATTAAGTAATATAAGAGTGAACATCCTGAACTACAAGTCACCACTACCAACTGAGAAGATATTTTATGTAATATTACTCTCACGCTCATCACCAAGTATATATGCCTGTCATGCCATCTATCACATTGTTTCCAAGGTTTAAAGCATTATACTCCTGCAGAAAAAAGTTAACACAGTCATTATGTATGTGTTTTGATCTTCAAGGACACAATTTATGTACATTATTTCACCCTTAAGTATACTTACACATAAAAGATAATAAATAGGACATACTCCTAAGCATAATGAAAAAAAAAATAACATAAAGGCTATACATCATCATAGTACAGTGCTTACAGGGGATATTGGATCATACCTGAGCCTAACCAAAAATGTCAATACACTGAACAGTAGATTTAAATGGCTATCTTTAAAAAACTCTTTTAAAAGTTTAAAGTTAGTTGTAAATTTCAACAAAGATACGTATTACTTTCTATAGTCTTCTGATAAGCAAACTAGAACTACTCTGAAATAGTGATCCAGACACATTACACCAGAAAAAGGTTTATATTTATGTTTCTAGCTTTGCCGGGCTTTGGATTGCTGTGATCATTGCAATTAGTTATTGTCAAAGGTGGCGACTATGCAGATTTCAAGATCCTCATGTAGCAATCAATGGGCCGTGCCCAAACCTTCGCACATGTTAAGTATGTACAGAAGTCTAGAACTCCTACGGAAGAGAGGAGTGAACTCCCCTGTAACACTCTCTTGTACGGAGTTATGGGCACTTCCATGTCCATGACATTACCTTAACTGCTACATACAGATCTATGACATACTCACGCAGATCCGTATGCAGCAGCTCAAAGCTGCCCCATATGCCTGATCTGCATGGCAAATCCCGCCTCTATTGCAAGGTTTTGGCATGCGGAAGGTAAAGACCGCCCTGACGTACGAATCTCCATGGGGGCGGAGCAGAGTAAGTTCCCTTCATTCTTAAATCTGAATGCAGCCCAATGAGACTATTGATAGTCTAGAAAAATCTTTTGTGTCTGTGCTCCCCCTGCACTGCAGCATGGAGGACCCAAATCTGTCCTGGGAATGGGGTTTCCTTCTGCATGTGCTGCTAATAAAGATCCATCATCTTATCAGCCTGCCCCCAGTCTTAAGTTTGACTAGGCACATAAGCCACGTTGGCTTTTGCTCCCCTACCCTTATTCTCTAGTGGCCACCCTATTACAACTTATGTTAGTTGTTATCTCTATTGCAACTTATCTTAGTAGTGTTTGGAAGAGGGCATTTACATTTTAATAAAATAGCAATTGCAGATGTTCTCCCTTAAATTATTTAATGTGTATGTTATTGCTTAAACTTTTGAACCAACTTTTATCTTGTCTTTAATATAACTATTCTTGTATACTCATCTTAGTGCAATAAATACTACTAAATGTTTCTTCCTCTTTGCTTTAATCTTACAAGTTATTTTCTGAAATACGGTCAACATAGCAAATAACAATGAACTGCTCGATTTTTTTTTTTTTTGCAATTAGTTAAACAGGAATTTAATGTGACTTATAGTGACATATCCAGAACCCAATAAGGGATTTAGTAACTTGGATGAGATGCTTGAGCATTCTAAATCTAAAATGCAAGTGTATACCCAGGTGGTACATGGGAATGAATCATGCATGTAGCAAATCTCAGCTGCTTGCAGAACACCACTGCAAAGTGCCAGCCCCATTATGCAAACAATAAAAAGAACAATTGATTTGTTTTTCTTTGCACATTACCAGAGTATTAGGGAATAAAATAGTTGATACGTATAAAGACCTGAATTTATTTCTTTTGCAAAACAATTTCCAAAGTTTTAATTAAAGTAAAAATGTTCCTTTACAAATCATTGCCTGATGGAAGTGTTCAACATATCCACAATGTTGTGTTCCATTTCTTTGAAATTTATTTCTATTTCCATCCAAAGATATTTCTTTCTGGAACAAGCCTTGATGACACACCTGCCACCAAGACTAAACATGCAGCGGAAACATTTATTACAGAGCTACTGCTTCCAAAAACTATCCTAATAGTGATGCTTTCCTTACGTATGTTGTTAGTAATGTGTTACAGATGTTGTTACCAATCTACTTTATAAAAAAAAATCTAAGGTTTTTATAATGTCTCAGTTTTAATCTGGCCTCACGATACTAATTGTAAAGTGCTACGTAATCTGATGGCGCTATATAAAAACCTGTTAATAATATAAAAAGAATACATTAATACTATACTGTGGTCTATATTAATTTAAAACAGTTTCTGTTAAATGGATCTTAAAAAATCAAGGGACAAGACGAAGTCTAGTGTTCCATACCAAACAATACATTGGACAATGGGCCAGATCCAGAACAACGCCCGCCGGCGTAAATACGCCTGTCATAAGCGTAACCTTGTCAAAACATAGGCACTGAGCATGCGCACAGTGACTACTTCCTGTCGTAATACGCTGTTGTGCGTAGTTGTAAATCGGTCGTCTGTAATATTGGTGTAAGTACGAACGAAAGGGCGTTCCTATATTACGATAGCCGTAAGCACGATGCAGTTACGATATGTAGGCGGGGGGATGCATTTAAATCGTACAGTATGGGCGTGCTAAGGCTGTTACGATCATCGCATAATTACGCGTACTTACGTACGTACATACGGTGGGAAAAGTTAAGGTAGGGTCAGGGCCGGCGCGACCCGCTCCGCGAGGGGATGCGGTGCATCCCGGTGCCATGCTGGAGAGGCGCTGGGCATTCCCCCGCTCCACGCTATACAGATTGGTAGTGTTCATACAGTCTTCTGTATGAACAATACCAATCTGTGGAGCGGGGAGAATGCCCAGCGCCTCTCCAGCATGGC
>WWET01000392.1:449859-465346 GCA_011038615.1 Limnodynastes dumerilii
TACACATTTTTTTTTTTCCCTTATAAATGACACATATAGTTGAGAAGTCAATAAAGTAGATCAATCAATTTAAAGAATGCGTGTTACATCTAAAGGTAGCAAGTGAGGATTTGTAATGCTAGCCACACGTATATAATTTATTATATTACTTCTAAGAGAAATAGTCCAAGGAGTTATTCATCACCATTAATAATTTAATGCAGAGATTAGATTACAATTCAGCTCTACTATCATTGTATGATTAAAGATGACGTCCAATAGGGAAACTTTTCTGAAGCAATAACCACAAATTACTAAGTAAGACATTTTTCTACTGCTGCTGAAAAGTCAGGACCTAATGATCAGATGCATTAGCAAAATGTTATATATTGCCTAAATACCCTGTCTTCTGATTGACTTAACCTTGGCTGTGACCTCGAATGCTTCATATATGAATCATGCATCAGCAATAACACTTCCTGTTCTTACTAGTGCTTGACTTTTTCATTTTTCATGTTCCTGCCAAACACAGCATTAGATCTCTATATACTGCATTTTAGGATGGAAAGTAAAAGATTTACGTTTAATGCAAGTTTAGAACCACTTAAACGCAAAATGCATGAAAAAAATAGCATAATTAAACAAAACAAAAAACAAAGAAAAATGTAAAAAAAATAACACACACAGTTATTAAATAAAAAACAGAATTGAAATTTCTTGAACAACTGCTCGCCAAATGTTATTAATAACCTTAAATTTTATTCAGGGTAAAATGGAATTATAGTACATTTATCACTGACTAGGAGCATATCCAGTGGAAAATGATATCATGGGGTTGAGCATTACAACATGTTGTTAAAGTCACCATGAAATTGTGAGTGTTATAAATGCTCAGTTTAATGTAATTGCTGGTAGTAACCATGTGATAAAATGTATGAGATGGGGCACTATAAATGTAAGAAGATGAATATAGTCATGTGAGACACTCAGAGGCATAACAAATTGAATGGGAAGATTAGTGTTTCTAATGTATGTTGTGTATGTGTCTTTTGGGTTTACTGTATTTTAATATTAGAAAATAACATATGCAACTATTGACTGACTGTATACATTGTAAAATCCTAATTCAAATATCTTAATAAATAAGTAGATTAAGCAAGAAAATAAAGTAGTATAATAAATATCTCCAGGGAATTTGTGCTTAAGTATCCCCTATGAAAATGTTTGCAAGCATTGGCACTGATTCAGAGTTTGAAAATAAAAGAGGAGAGTTACACCTGGGCAAAACCATGTTCATTTTAGGGGGGAGTCAAATTCATTTTATTGTATGCATGCGGGGAGAATACTTTGCTTTTGCTTATTGTACATAGATACTGACCATATTAACTTTTACACTGTTATTTAGACTTGTGCTGGGAAACATCATCTTTCAACTATAATACTGTTTGCAACAGATGAAATTTGACTCCCCTGAAATCAACATGGTTTTGCCCAAGTGTCACTCTCCTCTCTTAGTTTAAAACTCTGAATCAGGGCTATTCTTTATATAGTCAGAAAGGTCCCGATGTCGGCAGCACACACTGCAGAGGCTGGGAGCGAATGTTGCTGAAGAGGGAGGTGTTGTTGTCATTAACAGAAGGCCCTTGCAGCTGAATGGCTGCCTGTCAGTAATGGCAGGAATTTCCTGTTCAGTGTGTAGGGATACGGGAGGAGAGACTAGCAGCAGTGGGATCAGGGCAGCCAGTCTCCTCTGATGCTACCACTGAGGCCTCACTTCCCCCACTCTACCCAAGGCCAGGGTTGCCGACTCCCGAAATTTGGGCAATTGGGGTATCACGGGACAGCCGGCAAATCTCCCACAAGTCCCGACCCCCTAATAAACTCTATTATAATCCCTAGCGTTACTAGGGATGGGTGGGACTTAATGATGTAATCAAGCCCTGCCCATCCTCTAGAACATAGAAACATAGAAACATAGAAAGTGACGGCAGATAAGAGCCACATGGCCCATCTAGTCTGCCCATTTGTTTATTGAAAACTATACTGACCCTAGACCCTATTTACCCTCAATTGGGGTTACAATTTAGGATACCCTTATATTTATCCCAAGCATGTTTAAATTGTTCTACTGTATTGGCCTCAACCACCTCAGATGGGAGAATATTATCTATTAGAGATCACAATAGTGATTGACAGGGGGTGGGGGTTAATGGCTTCCCTCAGCGATCTCCCGGAGGGAAGCATAAAAAAATCGGTAACCCTACCCCGGGCAAAGAGCTGCAGCCCATATGTGTGTGATGTTCTGCAGCGCTGTGTCCTCTTTTCCTCTGTGTTAAATGACTGATTATTAATCAGGACCCTGAACGACAAGATAATTGGATAATCTTGCCCACAAACTAGAGTAATTTTTGGCCCAATCCATGATAATTGTATGATTGGGCCAATAATCGCTCTCGTGTGTGGCCAGCTTAACAGGAATATACTTTGTTTTTGGTTAATTACCAGTTTGCTATCCGTTTCTACTGTCAATTACCCCCTCCTCAAATTCTTTCCTCCCCTCCCTCCGTCCACACTCACTAAGGTGTTTTTACTAATATTTATCCTCTTCCTCTCCCCTCAGCGTTTGGTTCACTTACCACAATTCCCCTATGTGCTATTATCATTCAGGTTCTGAACCAATGCATATTATTTTTTGCAATCCCTATTTTGTACATTTATATCATTCAGAACTTCCTCTATAGCAGCAATCTTATCATATTTTATTAATACGTACCAAACAGGCCATCCCCATGTGTTTTTTACATGTTGTATTTGATCTCCCCATGCCTTTTATTATTAGTGATATTCAGTTCCAGCAATTACAATGCATAATTACAAGAGTTTTTCTCTGCTTCTGTTTTCTATTTTTCTCTTGCACTTTCTGATCTCATTCCTTCTCTCACACTAAAGGTGGCGATGATTTTCATGCAGTTAGCTTATTGGCTGGCTGCAGTCTCGCTCTGATTAGTTGGGACTCCTGTCAATCAGCTGGCTGACAGTAGTGTGTGGCACCTCTACCTCCTGGACAGAGTTTCCCCAACTGTCTGACTCAGTCACGGGGAAACTACAGCCGGGAGGTGGAGGTACAAGGTTCGATAATCGGATTTGCCCACAAGCTACAAGATATTGTTACCTTTGTTATGGGACTAGTGGGTAACGAGAGGTGGGAGCTGGTAGCGCTGGGTTAGTTGAAGGCGTTGCCAATCCCCGCTAAGAAACTCTGCTTACCGAAATTGGGACATCCGAAAGTTCCATATTTTTTTTTTAGAATGGGTGAGTATGCTGTATGGTCCAGATCAAGTTAATTTTAATTAATTTAAAACGCCAAATAAACGCACCAGAAATGCTCTGGTGCGATTATTTGATCTTTTGACATGTTTAATTTAAATCGGGAGAAAGCTCTCGATATTTTAAGGGAGCCAATCAACCAGCTGAAAGTTACAGTCTCAGCTTCCATTTTGCTGTTATATATTATATAATATATATTATTATATTTTATTATATATATTATATACGGTATGCAGAATAGTTTACTCTTTTGTCTTGCATTTGAAACTTATTATAACCACACAAAATAATTTCTGTGGTATGTATTAAATGAACAACTTGATTTAAGTATTTTTCTCACTTATTATTGTGGTTTAACATTCACTGCATGAAATCTCTGCAGGTACTCTGCTACACGGCTAATAATGGGCTGTATTCAGAGACCCGATTTTGTGGGAAGTTGTATGCGTATTTTTACGATCCAATGAACTGCGCATGCGTAGTAACTAAATTTACGCAATCTACGTGGAATTTACACACGGAAGTCCATTAGGCACGGACTTGTGAATCACACGTGGAAAGATCCGTACGGAGGGGCGTGTTTATAATCCATCCGGAGAAAGATACGTGTAAGTGGGTGGGTGGGGGGCAATTAAATGACCATTTGAGGGTGCGGTGAGGGCGCGGTTAGTTAGATACGCCCGTACGGAGGCATAATACACACGGAAATGCACAATTAAAGATAAGGGTGGCCGAGGCACCCGTCGGTGTGAGGGGAGTGTCATGGGTGTTACCTTGCAACGGACGTGCGTATATTTACATACTTTTAACAAACGGATCTCTGAATACGGCCCAATAACAGGTACAACCTCTTATTCATATATATAAAAAGGAGCAGTAAATAACTATACCAAACTTATTATATAAAAGGGAGTGCATTAAGTGCATTAAGTCCAATGGCGTTTACTGAAAGCAGCTGTGCGAAACAGGTCTTGTCTACCTTCTTAAAAATTAGATAAGCAGATAAAAGGAAAAGACACAGCACTATCTATATAAGTAATATATTGTCTATAATAATCAACACTTAAGCAAAGAAAAAGGAAACTGAGCAGCAGGATAAATAGTAAACCTTTAATATAATAAAAAACAAGAAACATTAATTACATGCTGATCAGCAGCAGTAATATGATGTGATTGGCCATTTATAAAGTTGAGTAATATAGGTACTCCATACTATACACACCAATCACGCTACTAGGATACAAAAGACAAAAAGTTCTTTGAGCATTGAAGTCCTATTAGCATATGAAGGATATGGAAATATTTTGATGTTTCCAAATTAATAAAGCCAAAAATACCTTCTAATGATCCTTTAAAACCCTCTGATAATGTGTATCCCACCTATACTGGTAATAGCGCAGTATAGCTTATTGATGGATGTCCTGGGCAATAGGCCTAATGGTAAAGCGTGGAATCTAACGGACAGGGCTTTTGGGATGTGCAGTGCATTGTAAATAACAAGCTCAATGGAGGACACCCGGAGCTCAGTTCTGTAGTCCGCGTTTGCACAGATTCTTATAAGTAGGGCAGATAGATGTTGGCAAACACTTTGTAAAGTCATAAACGTGGTCACGCTATTTATAGAGAGGTTGTCAAACAAATATATATATATTTTTCAACAATAATGACTTCTAATATACGGTGAGTTCTCTATCCATGTAAGCGCAGCATAATTATAAGTACACAAGTAGTACTGTTGTAGCCATATGCATGGCACTGGGCTTTGTTAGATTGCATATTTTAGATTTTTGCTAAAGATTCCTATCATAACTGAACTAATGATTTGTGCACAAAACAGCTCAAAAGTAACAATCATTCCCTTTCTCTACAGCTTAGTACAAATAATCCCTAGTCAGTTTGAATGTATTGCCCAATCCTAATATTTTGCCTTGGGGATTAAAATAAGTTGTAATAACACATTCACAATATGTAAATGCAATTCTGACAACACAATAACTGAAATATTCCAAAACATTTGAAATAAATATATACACATTTATCCCAGTATATGTCTTCTAGGTAGGATGAATGAATTATGTTCTGTGCCAGAAAAACTTTCTACTTATTTTATACACGTGGAGCATCCCATGCATTGATATGAAGCTGTTCTATGCCTTATTTCAGGTTATACTACTTGGAAAGTTATTGCCGTTCCAGCAGTTTCTATTACGAAAGTGATACATCTAACAGCAGAATATCGGCAACATCATTTTATACAAGATTTTGATTTAGGAATAATATATTTTATCATGGGTACACTGCCAAAAGTTTTCATTTTGACTACCGTACCCCTGCTGCTTCCCTGGTGCGCTGCGATCTGCTGTCTGCTTCCAAAGTTAGTGGTTAGGTTTAGGGTTAGGGGACCAGGTTCAGACCTATGTGCGTTTTACGTATGCACAGAGGTCTGGTAGTCCACACGGAAGAGGGGAGTGAACTACCCTGTCACTCTTTGCTCTCATGCGGATTTGACAGCACTTACACTGCCATAACCCTACCTTAAGCGCCCTGTGCAAATCACACTTTAACCCAGCCCCTACTATAAAATGTACATGTTCCCCCTACCCACTTTATGGAGCTTAGGCGGGCAGAAGGGCAGGGAGAAGGGCCACCCTGTCAGACGGATCTTCAGTTGTGTACACCTGGAGATCCGTAGCGTAATTTTGGCATGAGCATTTGCAATATATTTTTATATTGTATTTTATTATGTACTATGCCCTGTATGTCTGTACCGCATTTTGTTGTTGTATATTGTACGGCGCTGCAGACATCTTGTGGCGTCTTATAAATTAACAATAATAAAAATAATAATAATAATAATAATAATATCACCCAATGCTTACAAGAAGCTTACAGAAGGCGGGTGATGTTCACAAGTCTGATTCCCTCCTAGGGTTAGGAATTAGGGTTAGGGACCAGATTCATAGAGGCGAATGGAGATAAGTAGGTGTGGATACACATGTATCCACGCCTAAGTTGTTGGTCCCTCCCCCATTTTCCCTGTTCGGAAAGGCAGTTAAGAGTGCCATAGGGCTACCTTCAGTGCTGTGTGTATTTTCCTTCTTAAGAAGGAAAATATGAACAGAGATCCTTTCTCTGCGCCTTCTCTGGCTAATTTAAATCCCTCCCCCCTACCCACTCTGCTTAAAAAATAATAAGAAATGAGGCTGCCATGGCTTCTTACTTAAAAAACTATGGGCCAGATCCAGACTTAAGGTTGTTTTACATACGCAAGCGTGCCGAGTTATGCACTACTAAGTATTATACACTTCCACTGGCACTCCCCTCACACGCATGTAACTTAGCTGACTTACGTGTACTTTTCCTTGCATATCGCACATATCGCCTTGTCGTACGTAAGTACCTAATCCAGACCATACTGTACAATTTAAATGCCTTCCTCCTCCCACAATGCGTGTATTCGGCTTTCGTAGGGATGTCACTCCCATTCGTATGGAGTTATGTACAACTTGCGTACAATCAGAGTTACGATGCGTAACATCTGCAGCACGCATGCGCATGTCGTTCCCACAGCCAGATTTACGCATGCAGCATGGCGTTCCCACAGCCAGATTTACGCATGCGGCATGGTGCTTCAACAGCCAGATTTACGCATGCAGCATGTGTAAATTAGCTGTGGGAACGCCAGTCTGGATCAGGCCCTAAGTACCTTTTTAATAGGCCACACATAGTGAAACTACTGCGCGTACGTAATTCCCCTGTCTCATGCGCACAACCTTCTCACAACGCCTAAAGGGTTGGCATACGTAACGAAAAAATGTCAGCATTATAATATTTGATCCAACACTTTCGAAATTCATCACATCGAATCAGCAAACCACATCTATTGTACTTTTAGTTAGGGAAAGGGGGTTAGGGGTATTGCAATTGGCTACAATGCTCAATAATTAAGTTGTTGTTAGATAATCTAGCTCAGAGAAAATGACAAATATAACATACATGTCCAATATCTTCACAAATGCAAAAACTTCTGTATGTCTAACTGGGTATTATTACATTTTTACATATATTCTGTAAATAAAATGTCAGTATGATGAAACAAACCCATTTTCATGTATAAACATGCATAATGCTGTGTATAATGTAGTCTTTAAACAACAAAATGAAAGAAAATATTGGTTAAATAACATTATTTCTAACTATTTTACAGTTTTCCCTGGTGCAAAAAATATGGCTCAATACACAGTACTAAGTACTTCCTAAAAGTCCACATAAAGCAGTTTTATTGCTCTATTACAGTTTCAAAGATAAATATACAACTAACGCCTTGAAACAGTTTAATGCCTCCTCTCTGTCCTCAAGTCACTGAATATGTCACAATTACTGGACACTAATGCACTTCTAATCTGTAGCCGCAAATACACATTTTCAGACTGACTCTCTACCAACATTGCAAATATCAATATCATTTTAAGCAGCTAAACTAGCCAAAGACAGAAATTTTAATATTTTATGTACTTAATATTCTATGCTTTATTGAGATACATATTCTTAATATGTACTATTTCGATTCACTTTGTATGATATAGATATATATATATAATGTAATAACCAAACTGCATCAATCTAGGTCATGAGCTGTAACTATTATAATTATTTATCTTATTTTTGGTGAATTTATTATAAAAATTGGAGATTACTACATATTTAAAAAAAATTGTAGCAGATAGCAAGGGTGGCGCTTGGCACTACTGGGCTCATAGATCATTTCCCAAGTGGCCAATCAATGCAGCTATGCAGCTCTGCCCTCCTGTTTACTCTGCTCTGAAAAGAACTCCTGTGCATGCACATTATTTTGTGTATGATAAAGTTGCAGCATAACTGCAGCAGACAGAAGAGGTATAGCTCACTTATAGGTCCCTATCCCTCTGGGCCCTGTAGCAGCTACACTCACTGAGGCCAATGCAGAGGAGTATGTATGCCAGATTGCGCAACGTACCTTTGTGTTATTTTGCGCTGTGCATGCTCAGAAACAACGTGTATTGAATGGCCTGCTGTGGGATGGAAGGGGCAGGTTGCATTTAGTCAATGTACAGTAAAGGTGTGCTCACACGACTGCTCCTGGTTTGCGTGCACATGCATGGCGCGGTTAAATGACTCTCAAATTGCATTTACTGAAAGAAACTAGTCAGGCTCTTTGCTAAACATAACATGAAATAAAGAAAAAAACATCTTAAGACCAGGTTACATCTGTCTATACTTTCCAAGTGTCCCAAATTTCCCAGGAAATCCTGATTCATGGATTGCGCAAGGCAGTCGTTCATTAAAAAAGTTGGCTGGGCACAAAAGGGCAAAAAGGCTGGGCACAAAAGGCTGGGCACAATAAGGGGACAATAAGACTGGGCACAAAAGGGCAAAAAGGCTGGGCACAATAAGGGGACAATAAGACTGGGAACAAACGGGCAAAAAGGCTGGGCACAATAAGGGGACAATAAGACTGGGCACAAAAGGGCAAAAAGGCTGGGCACTACTAAAGGATGCAAAAAGGCTGGACACAAAAGGCTGGGCACAAAATGGCTTGGCACTTAAAGGTTAGGCACAAAGGCTGGGCACTAAAAGGCTGGGCACTAATAAAGGGGGCAAAAAGGCTGGGCACAAAAGGGCAAAAAGGCCGGGAACTAATAAAGGGGGCAAAAAGTGCCAAAGGCACTTAAAAATGTAACTCTTTCTTTACTAGGGCTGCAAATATCACAAAATTATGGATATTTCTAGAAGTGACACGCCACCTGAGGTAAGCTAGATTTTTTTCCGAATTTTGACACACCAAGCTCAAAAGTTTAGCCATCACTGAACTAGGGGCACACTCTCACAGAGACACACAACAGTGGCGGAGGAAGATAAACACTCAGAACCACAGGGGAAGAAACCAATTCACTCATGGCAAGGCAAGGGTCATCCCCGGGAGGTGATTCTCAGCAGCATAGGGGTGTTGCGCATTTTTTCCTCTATTCTATGTCTTGTAAAGAGCTCAAGGGTTAATAAAGGAAGAGGAACTCAAGATCACTGCTGACAGGAGACTGGCAAAAGCAAAGAGAACTGAACAGCAAGGAAGCAGGGTAGCAGAATGCTATAACTGGTTAAGGCAGCTTGCCCCTGCTGGACTATTTACAGGGAGGCTGTCCAATCACAATGCACTACTAGACCTCCCTGCGACTATTGGACAGCGTCCCGGCAGCCTTCCTGGTACAATACACAGTGCTCGCACCAGGTACAAGTCTCAGAGCATCCTGGTTGCTCAGAAACCAGGACATGTGACTTCCCTGGCCAATTACAATGCATTGATCCTGGCAGCCAGAACTACCAGGACTCAGAGCGAGTGCCCGTGCCGGGAAGACCTAACAATTTTTTAGAAGCCTCATTGCTCTACATTTCCTCAATATTAATATATTAACAGGTTTTTATATAATGCTACCAAATTATGTAGTGCCCCATTGGAGCTACATTCTAAGGTCCCTAACACATACATACATACATACATACATACACAGACAATAATTAATTTTCAGTAGGAAGTACCAGTAAAAAGCAAATATAAATGAATAAATAGAATAAATATTAAATAGATGGTCCGGTGAAGATGATGTAGTAAAGTTGATCAGAAGCTTGTAATTGCTGCCCTTCCCCAGTAGGGGGCACAAAACAGGAGACAAAATGTAAACAAAACAATTTATTAGAATGATCAACAAAAAATTAAAATACTACATGTGGGAACAAAGGTTCATACCAGGAAGATGGAAAACAGCAAGAGCTGGGGAAAACTGTATCCTGAAGTTATAGGGGTACCGCGTGGATCAGTGTCCACTGCTCTGATGGCCTGGTAGGATCGTTAGGGTTAATGTTTTCAGCAGCCTATTAACTTACCAGCATGTTTTTTTTTGGAGTGTGGGAGGAAACCAGAGCCGCCAGAGGAAACCCACGCAGACACGGGGAGAACATACAGACTCCACACAGATAATGTCTAGTTCAGGAATCGAAGTCATGACCTCAGTGCTGTGAAACACAAGTAATACTCACTGAGTCATGGTGCTGCCCTATTTACTAATACTTGTAAAATATTTTATTTAGCACGAAACAGGATTAGCAAACTGAGTAAAAATAAGTAATTCAAAGGAAGTAATATAACAAAGGGAACGAGGAGGAGAAAGGTGATTAAAGAGAAGTGACATGAGACCAGATACAGACCTCTAATGTTTTCCTTTTGTCTGTGCAGTCAGATTGGATTTCATTTACTTTGCTGCACACATCTATTCAACCCCCTCATAAGGCAATACGCTATATGCAGACTTTCGATAAATGACACTTCTAAAGCTTAAGACAGGGGTCCAACTAGCACTTGATAGTGATTGGGATTTCTTATTGCAATGTGCAGTAGGTGCCAGCGGACTGCATACTGATCCAAACTTTCTAAGCGCTGCCATTTTAAGTTCTCATGAGTCAGAAAACTTAAGGTATGGTATGGCTGTGGGAAGTTTAACTATGTGATGGGAGTGGTTAGTAGTGTGATCATTCAGATGTGCGGATACTGCGAGTCGCTAATAGTGGATACCTCTTCGGATATACACACAATAAAAAAAAATCAAATCTTAGGATTTGGTCCATACTAAACCATAAAATGAATAGTGTGGGTTAAGGATGGGGAGCCTAAGAGAGGTGGGGAGGGGGTTAATGCTGTAGCCATGGGTACCAAGTAAAGAGGAATATATTATCACTGTCATGGAGGTATTGAGGAACCTTTTTCTTGATAATTGGAGTAAATATGGCCAAACATTTTGAAGATTATCTATCCCTGCGGAAAATGGCCCGATAAACGCCCGATGATTTGCCGCCAGGGAAAAGTCCCATTATCGGTGCCATACACCTCTCCTGCTGGGACCAATAATCCTAGTAGAAAAGGGAGGCCCTAGCAGAAGACGGGGCTATTGAGTCAGCTGATTGGCTCAGCTTAATATATCGGGCACTAGCGCTCCAATATAAATGAAACATGTCAAAAGATCAAATAATCGTACCAGAGTCTTTCTAGTATTGGTCATTTGAAAACTCCATCCTGACCATACACTACAGTAATTATTGGCCTGATCACCCAAAAATGGATGATTGGGCCAATTATCGCTCCAGTGTATGGCCAGCTTAAGCGGGACTAAACTAAACCCCTAAATATTACCGAAACTCCATAGGTTGGACATTACAACAATGAAAAGATCTAAGTTATTTATTTACAGAGTTTTTATTTGATTAGAATGTAGGATCTGTTTGAAAAATGTACGAGAATAAATCTAAACAGACATTGATTTAGGTTAGGTAGAACACAAAGGAAGGAGTAATTCTCAAAGGAGGTAGGAGGCCTTCCTAAAGCAAATAAGATGAAACAAATAAAGTGAATTAGAGAATAAAGAAAAGAATAAAGTTATGGATAGCCTGGGAAGAAAATGTTTTTTTCCCATTGTCATTTGTTTGTCAACTAATTATATATTATCAAATATTTTTTAAACATATTTTTTTTTCATATTATGGCCAGCATTGAGGCAGCAAACACCACAATCTAGCCTTGGAAATTGAAGTCAACCGCTAAATATTTGTACTTGCATCTTTTCAGTTACATTGCATTTTGTTCATGCTTATTCTACTTATACTACAGTACATACGGTTTAAGTGAACCGAGAAGGAGAATAAAATGTCCTTCATTCCTCCTTTATCTCAAGGATTAAAAAGAAAACATCAGGATGCACATGTAAACTCATTGTAATTCGTGGAGCTGCATGTATCCCTTTTTCCATTTATAACTATAATTGCTTCCATACAGCAAAAAAATATTTTAAATGACACCATGCGGTACAAGGACACGCTATGTACTGTATGCAGGGTTTTTGAAAGTGCTTTGCGCAAACAAAGACCTTGTTTAGAAAGCTACTTGAACTGCATCCGTCAATCAATTATCAAAGATAAAAGATTGAATTCTTTATAAATTTAATTTTAACAGTAACTGGAATGTAATGCCCTAGGTGCCGTTATGTTAGTATAATCAATTTGAACGCTTCTGTAAGTATGTGAAATACAGAGTAGCTAAGAAGAAAACTTAGAGTAGCTGTATTTTCACAGCAAGCTTTTATTCTACAGTATTGTACGTTGCACAAATCAAATGGCACATCTACAGCGTGATGTTTCTAGAATTAGAATGTAAACAAATATGGAGATTTATCTGTGATCAGAGATTAAGATGATATCAATTCAATTCCATTCAATCTGCGCATGTATGAACATGGTGGTAACGCACTGGAATGCACTACGAATAATTCGGAATTATGCACAGTGACACATTCTAACAGCAGGGCATGGCGCCCTGCGATGCGTATAGCATGGAGGTATTTGAATCGTACAAGGTCTTGGTTACGTAGATCATCCATTATGCACCAGCCCATTTTGCACAGGGGCATGTGTGTAAATGTCAAGGGTCCAGATTTACTAAACTGCGTGTTTGAAACAGTGGAGAAGTTACCTATAGCAACCAAACAGAGCTCTAGCTCTTACTTTCCTATTATATACTAGAGAATATTTAAACTAAAAGAAAGAAGAAAGAAAGGGAATTATAGGTGCACTCATGCCCCCCTACAAACAGTGAAAGATATAAATTAAATATACGTATATTTTATTTATATCTTTCACTGTTTCTAAGGGGGCATGAGTGCACCTATAATTCCCTTTCTTTCTTCTTTCTTTTAGTTTAAATGTTGATCCATTAGGAAATGGTAGCACCAGAGGATCAGACTTAAAGGGCACCTATTGCAATTTGAGAAATCTTATATATTAGCCCTACTCTCCTTTTAGCTCCCAATTTGCAACCATAGGTGGATTTTTCTTATATTTGAGTTCAGCATTTGGTTTTAAAATTTGAGTTACATACTAGAGAATGTCAGCTAAAATCTGATTGGTTGCTATGGGCAACTTTTCCAAACCCGCAGCTTAGTAAATCTGGCTCAAGGTTGGGTTCAATTTGCATTGTTTCATTTGGTTTTATAATTTTCTCAAAATTCAATGATAGAATGATGTGAAAATTCAGAAGTATGTGTCCACACTCCTGACATCTGTCTAATAATGTATGTGTCCACACTCCTGACATCTGTCTAATAATGTATGTATCCACACTCCTGACATCTGTCTAATAATGAAAAGTGGAGAAAAGCGCTGTCCCACAGGTTAAGGAAAAAAACACCTATAGCTGCCAATGATGTGCTAAACTAAAAGGGGCTACCCCAACCCCTGAGCTAAAGAACAAGCCCAAATACGAAACGAAAAAAGGATAGCACTGGGGCGCTGGTGGATGGGTTATAAGGGAAATAGATATAATTGATAAGGTGTATACAATATGCTGTTAAATGTAAGTCCAAAGCATAATCATAAGACAATTAAGGATATCCTTATATAACTGGGTATAAGTGGATCAAAAATAACACGTGCAATAGCCAATAAACTATGTACAAATGTTGTGGTCAGTAATGTCCATACAAAGAGCAGACCATAGTGTACTGCTGAGTGGCAAATAAGAGGGTTACAGCGTAACCAATAGTTAGTGCTGTGTTAAAAACGGTCAGACCCAACTGAACAGGTAGAAGTGTCTTTGGGAACCGTTGGTGTGCACATACAGATATAATGCAGTCTCAGAGTAAGAAGTGTAAGAGGGTACCTCTTCCGTGGCTGGTCCTGGTCCTTTTTAGACACGATGTTCGACCCCTGTAGGAGAGTGCCTCTCTCAGGACTGTTCTTTAAATGTAGCTGGCTAGCGGGTCCTATACCTTCCGTGGTGCTGTAGTCAGCAGAGAGGTTATAGTGTCCGTAGAGTCCGCTCTGAATCAGCTGATAATGAGCTGTCTGTCTCCAGCCCGGAGACCACCGTCACTGGCGCTGCAGCTGTGCTGATGCCAAAACTTCTGCTGTGGCTAAGAAGAGTGAATCTTTCAGCGGTCCCGCGGCTGCAGCCTGGCCGCTTCCTTCTGCCTTATAAAGTGCTCCCAAGTTGGGTAGCACAGAATCACCTGCCGTGTGCACTACGGAGGTGGAAATAAACTTCAGATAGGGCGAGTGAAATAGAGATCTCTATGCGGTCTGATGCACCGCTGGCTCCGATCCTACGCGTTTCACCCTGTAACAGGGCTTCTTCAGGGATAAAAATGGAGATGCTCGCTCCTGTGCTGTAGTTGAGAATGGCAGAGATTACCGGCCTCTGAGTTGGCGGTAAATTTAAAGGGGCAGTCATATGGGACTCCAGCTGTGCTGTTGATTGACAGCGCTTCCTCCTTGTTGTTATTACCCAAGGCTCTGTTGCCAAGCAAGTTTAGTTATGGTAAACTATATTACAAGAAGTGACTAACTTTAATGGGGGACCAAATGACAGTAAAAGAGAAAATAATAAATGAAATAATAATGACAAGTGGGGTATTGGACATATTAAAAAGAAAAATATTTAATACAAAGGAAAAAACCATCCTAAGATGCTAGCATAAATAAATGATAGCCCTTAGGCCCTACTCTATTAGGATAGCTATCTGTTAAAATAATACTGAAATACCCCCCAGTACGTGTGGAGGGGATGTGGGTAACAAAAAAATATATAAAATAGAAATTATTTGAAAAGGAATGAGCCTAAATCCAAGTCTGACAGGGAGGAAAACAAAATGTTAGGACTCCCTATCACTAAGTTTCAACACACTAATCTTAAGAAAAGGTCTACCTTCAACCCGCAACACCTAAAAGGTCCATATATAGAACTCTTCCAAAAAGAGGTAGAGGCAGGAATAGCTAAACTGAACACAAAAATTCCCAAACACAATCTTACAAAACAAGAAAGGGATGCCATAAAACAACTTAAAGATAACCACTCGGTTATTATTAAAGCAGCCGATAAGGGAGGTGGCACAGTCCTTCTAGATAGAGAAGGGTATATAAAGGAAGCGGAAAGAATCCTAAAAGACACCACAACTTACCTAGTATTGAAAGAGAATCCAACAGCTATTTTCAATTTGGAACTAAAACAGTTACTTGACAGGGCAAGGGAGAAAGGTATTTTAACCAAAACGGAATACGAGTACATTTATAATGAAAACCCTAGAATTCCCATATTCTACCACCTCCC
>WWET01000392.1:483056-495895 GCA_011038615.1 Limnodynastes dumerilii
GTAGTTAAATGAGGGTAGGAGGGCGGGCGACGCGGCCATACGCGGCCATAAGTTAGGGTAGCCTTCAGCCGGCGTAAGGAAGGGGCCATACGCCCGCACAGGGGGAGTGTCAGGGTAAGTAAACGCCGAAACGCTGTGCTTTAGTAAGCACAGCGCATCGGCGTAGGTCTGGATCAGGCCTATATAACTGTGTTTGCCGTGCCTACTTTTTGGTTAGCCCCTCCTAGAGTTTATTTGGTCCCGCCCACAGGAGGCCTCTTCCAGAATTTTTTCCAGGGCCACTATACTTTCCCAATCCGTCCCTGTCAGGATCCGTTTCTAAATCTCCCTTTATTCGGTGTCATCATATATTTATTTATTATCCTTATTTCCCCAAATATAACTGATATGCATATCAAATTATGCATGAGGTAATATAACACCTACACTGCATGATTAAATAACTGTGATTGCAAATAGTGTTGCAATATATTAAAACTGGCACATACTGCTATGATTCTACACTATTCATTTATCCAGTGGATAAAACATGGTCAGTTGTTCTTAAGAGACTTCACAGTTAAGTAATTTCATATTCTGTATGGGAAATAGTTTAAGAATAAAGGTGCTGTTTATATCATGTAGATGCTCAAGTGCACTCTAGACTGGAATATTCATGGCTGTTATTTATGTTGCTCCTTTTCTGACCTTAAAATTATTCAGGTACTTGTAAGAGAAGCCAAATTTAGTCAGAGGCATCTGCTGGTGTATTTTAAATATACATCTGTTACAAGATACATTTGGATAGTTAACATATCCTGGCAACAATTTATGGGAAATATATGTTTCAATGATACAGGCACTTAAAATATTTCTTCAGGCCAAACAAAACGGAAAGCTGAATTAGCGAAGGCTAGAAGATGACTTAGGATCTGGGACCATCTTAAAGTCTAAATGATAATGTTATTTTACAACAGTGCTTTTCATGTTCTTATTCAGTTATGCAAGCACTGTTATAATATATCTGCCAGTGTTTTTATGAAAAGTATGAGTTATCCTATGTGTGACCAACTACACTAGCTTCTGATTCCTCATAATTAGAAAGAAATATAGTCTGTTCAAAGCACCTATAATTTTGAAACAAAAAATTGGTACAGCCCTGTGACATTTAGCTTACTAGACCAAAAAAAGAACCATTAAATAATTCTTGTTCAATACCAAAACGCATGTGCTAATATATTCCACATCATTTGCTTGCAGTGTGAGATACAAGGAAGGTCAATAAAAGATTCCAGTGAACCAAATGTATAAATCTGAAAGACTTTAGAGATGAGCCCATACATTGCATTAGATTGTGAACAAATCCTTAGAGAGTTTGGTGAATGTCACGTCTCCCCTTTCTCATCTTTATTGATCTAGTAAAATACACACCAATTCAGCCCCATACACACTATTTAATGAATACCATGAACTATTAGCATAATGGACCGGATCCAGATTTAATACCGTCAAGTGATTTACGCACGCAAGGTGCGTAAATCACCTGACTTAACTGGAGGCACCCTCCAGATGTCACGCTAGGAGGTCCAAGACCATTTCCAAGCATGTAAAGTGTACTGTGTGGGAGGGGGCGTACAGACCGCTGATCCGCACACCGCATTTAAGGCAGGCTTATGGCAGCGTAAGCTGCCATAAAGCCCGCACGGCAGAGGGGAGTGACAGGAGGCGTGTACTCCCCTCTGTCTCGTGTAATTTCAGACCCCCTCGCGCACGGAAAGCATGCGGGGGTCTGAATCCGGTCCAATAGGAGTGTACCATATCTAACACAGAATTTTATTTTCAAAACCCAATAACCCAAATCTAATGCTGAAATCTTGTAAGAAAACAAACATTCTCTTTGGTGTTGTCACTGGTCTATGTCTAGGACACTTTTCAGTTATTTAGAGGAATTAGAAGCAGATATACACGTGATGAGGCATTCACACATCTGAGGGACAAATGACTTGGAAAAAACATCAGCTTCAGCTAGTGTTATTAATAAATCCATCTGGGTTCTCAAAATGATGAACTGCAGTCTGGATCAGTATGTGGTAAGCAATGGGTGTTCCATACAGTGTCCATGATGTTTTGTTTTGTACACTGTGTTATTAAATCAAAAGTTAGCAAATTGTCTGTTGGTCATTTTATAAGATAGGTTAGATTTATTTAAGTTTCTAAAGAGGGAAAGTAGAGATGTTTCTAGCAACCAACTAGATTATATCATTTATATCTTACATTATAGGAAATTTAGATTGATAATAATTGGTTGTATAAGCAAAAATGCACAATTCTGTTTTAAAAGCTTAGTAAATCAGCATGTTGTATTTATTTGGAAAGCAAATGAAAATCTTTAATACTGTAAGTCATTAGTACAACATTATGCACATTAATCCAACATTTATATATTCTTTCTAAAACTGATGGCACAATTAGGAATTAGATTAATGTCTGTATTGTCAAGTTTTGATCATTTGATCAGGCTCTGACAGGGATGATATGATTGGTCAGCCGGATGGAGAGTCTATCCGGAGGTCTGGTATTCATAGAGCCACAGATGGTTGGGACAGACATGGCTGCTCTCAAATAGTAGGTCACAGTACCTGGTGACAGCCTCTGATAGAGCATTCAGAAGACACAGGAATGAAGAGAGAGGGCTACCCGAAGAAACATAGAAGCTCACTGGAGCAGTGTTATATGTGCAGGGTGTACATAAGGAGCTGGTAGCACAGGTTGATTGGAGAATTATACCAGAATGGTATGGGAAATGGTAACATACATGAGAAATGGAGGCTTGTATCAGAATGCTGAATGCACAGAGAATAATAACCAGCCTGCATATTATTGCTAGAAGCACAAAAATACTGGAGAATTCACAGGGCGTTGCTGGAAGTACAAGGAGTACCAGAGAAGCCACAGAGAATAAACAAGAGCCACACACAGAAGTGAGCCTATACCCTGCCAGTGAAAGTCTTCAAGAGTCAGGTTTAAATAGCTCATTACTGATTAGGAGCATTTGAAGAACCACATAGCTCAGAGCTTGCTGTTATTTCCAAGCAACAACTACACAGAGCAATACAATAATGTGTGTCCAGAAGAGGGCGTGACACTTGAAATAGCAGCCTGCCAATATAATAGACACATAAAAAGAAATAAACATGGTAGAAAATAACCCAAAGAGTTGAAATAAATAAAGATATTAATATTAGAGCGCTAAAAGTTGGAATCAGTTTATGCCCAACCTGATCTAGCAAAAAGAAAATGTAATATAATTGTCCAGGTACCGCAAAATAATAATATCACAAGGTGATCACATAAAAACACAATATTTTATTGAAAATACATTATAAAACAATTAAATTAATCTATGGAGCAATGATCAGAACAGCAATATAAATGAGCTCTTTAAAAAAGATCAATACCGGTATGACTAATAAAAAGTAGATGACTAGGTAAGTCCTGTGATGAACTTAAGCTTCCTAAGTAGGAGTATAAGTAGGAGTATAAGTGTTCCACTGCAATCTAAAAAGTAATTAATAACCATAGGAAAGATCCACATAAAGCAATCAGTTACATATATCCCGGAGCTATGCACTTGATGTGATCCACATACGTTATGCATCACTGTAACAGTCTCAGAACAGCTAAGTGCCTCCCGGATGTAACGGCACCAGACACTGATCATCACCTGAAAAAAGTCACTCACCGGATGATGAATATTAAGCAGGTGTAAACTTCCAATTTGGGCTGACTAAGTACTTCTCGATGTCAAAATACGGTTTCAAATGTCCCTATGGTAGGAATACTTTAAAGTTATCCTGCCTGCAGTGTTTCACTGACCATATAATGGGAGTGCTGTTGTCTGCGTTCCTTTAATTGAACAAATGAATGCAGCTCTGTAGCTAGCTGCAAAAGTACTCCAGAGTTGTGAGATATTGGCCCGGATTCACACCACCGGACGTACATTTGCCAATACATCCGTACAGTTGCTCATACATCCGTAGTTTACCAATATTTGCTAGTAGTAACTATTTTACATAATCTATGTATCATTTCGTTACGTAGATTGTGTATATGCGGTCTTAAAAATCTGTCCTGAATGGGAATAATCGAGTTCTACAACGGCGATTTGGAAAAGCCATCATCTCCGGCGAGTTTATGGAAAGTTTGCATTAGTCAATACGGCGTTTTAAAAATCTCTGGTCAACACAAGCAATCTCCGACGATTTGTAGTACTTTAGTAAACCTGGCCCCGTGTCTGATAAAATAGCCGATAGGGGATTATAAAGTGAATATCTATATCAAAACCACAAAGTACTATCGTGCTATAAAATTCATAAGAAATATAACTAAATATAATAACAGTGTAACCTAAAATGCAATTTTCTGTGGTGCTAAAATTGCAAATGAAACACATAGGATATAACAGACCCTTCAAGACAATGTGCAATTATGTAGATTGGATTTAAAAATAAATGCTTAATAATCCCAAAGGATCAGAATTAGCAAAAGGAGTACAACAGACCATTCGAAATAAAGTGCAATTATAAAGATTAAAATAAATTAGCAAGTTTTTAATAGTCCAAAATAATCAATTTTGAAACGTTCTAAAAAATAAATAAATAGAATTCAGAATTACTTCAAAGTGAGTGACACAAATTTTGTGAAACAAATGTGCTCACGGTGCTGTAGACCAATGCTGGATATCAAAGTGTCATAGATAGTGTGTATCGATCCTTCTCTTATTCGTCTTGTTATTCAACATAATATTGATTTCAGTATAATAGAGAGTTCAATATAATGTATATATTCGCCTTCCACTGATGTGAATGGGTAAGTATAAAGGAAAAAAGAAATTAGATACTTGGTATGTGTGAAAAACAGTAGAAACTATTTATTACCAACAAATAAAATAAAAACAGTCTAACAGTGTGCAGTCTAACATACCAACGTTTTTAAAAACTCATGTAACTACACAGTGTTGAAAATATAAAGCGTTGTCTGCTCTTACTTGCAATGGGCCTGATCTAGATCTGCGATCTAATACGGCGGGCGGATGCGTAAGATTGACATTTTTGCAGATTTTGCCCGGAGTAATCAGTGTTTATCTGTGTGCAGGATCAGGCGTCCGTAACTATAGCGTAGTTATGGAGGAAGGGGCGGGCAGCTCCATAACTACGCTGTAGTTACGAAAGGTAGGCAGGGGGAGGGAGGGAAATTAAGAAGGGAGGGCTGGGTTAGGGCCTTATGGTCATGTGGCCAGCGTAATTACACACTGTTACATCAGCTGAAGTTAGGGTAGACTTCAGCCGGAGTATCAGTGTGTAATTACGCCAGCCACAGGGGGAGTGTCGGGGGGAGTGCATAGGAGCTACGCTGGCCGTAAATACGAAAAACGGCACAGCGTAGCTGTGGATTAGGCCCAATGTCCGTAATGATTATTTCTTTATTTATCACAGAATCTCACTCTCAGATTTCTTCAAAAATTACAAATTATGATGTTTTATTCGGTGTTCATAGATCTACAAAGGTTTCTCTCTTTTCCGGTGCATATGAAAGATAAATGTAACAGAACCCTCTCCTCCTGTAAAAACGTTAAACACACTCAGACAAACAAAAAAGGGTAAATCAATCTACTCTCATTTTATGTCAAAACTTGATGTTTCCTTAATTTTAGCCCTCTAAATCTTCCCTGTTCAGAGGCTCCGTCTACTGTGCGATTCGAATCATATAATGTGGGAGAAAAATACGAGAGTCACATTTCTGCCACTTGGGCTTTATTCTTATCTGTTCTCATGAACCTCAGGTTCTGGAACGAAGGAGTACACTGTTTTTGTTCTTTACAATTTTCAAAAATTCATAAAGTAAGTTTGATATATTAGTTTTTTTAATGAAGATTTTTAGAACAACCAATCAGTGTCCGTGTAAAGCAACCTAAGTCCCCTATATATACATGGACATTGAATGTTACCCCCATTACTTTGAAAGAGACAATAGTCGAAACGCGTCAGGGTTTAGGAAACAGGCGCAGTTTGAGTTCCATAAAGATTGGGGCAGTTGGTGCATAATCCCGGTTTTGTCATCTTCAGCATCTGACTTTTCCACAATCTGGTATGGGGCTCCCCACTGGCAGGGTATTTATTTATTCACCTATTTGTAAGTACCCAGAGCTTTTAACAGCATTCAGAAACAGGATATAGGTAACATTGACAGAGTCTGACATTTGTAATTTACAGTGTATATTAATTCAGATACATAGGGCCTGATTCAGAGATACGATTTCCACGGCACTTAGGTGCGTATATTTAAGATCCTAGAAAATTTGCAAAACTGCGCATGCGTAGTAATAGTGCAACGCCGTCTACGTAGCGGTTAGGAGCGTAAATTCGCTAAGAGCGTAAGTTTGAATCGCACGCAAGCACTTAAGATCTTAAGTGCAGCGAATCTTTAAGATCTTAAGGATTTGCATGGAAATGGGCGGGGGGAGGCAGGGAAATGAGGGAAAGTGGGCGCGGGCTGACACTTAGGATCTTAAATGAACGCTCCCACGTCACTTAAGATCCCAAATGACAGCGTAGATTTAGGGCAAGTCAATGGTGGTCTAAGTTTAAGATCCACCGCTGTTTGCAAGGGGAGTGTCTGT
The DNA here is from genome assembly GCA_011038615.1 of Limnodynastes dumerilii. NCBI lineage: Eukaryota > Metazoa > Chordata > Amphibia > Anura > Limnodynastidae > Limnodynastes > Limnodynastes dumerilii. The sequence continues at coordinate 489,715 of WWET01000392.1, forward strand.
TTTTGCAGTGGGCTGTAACCTGCTAAGATCTTAGCTAAGGTGTGTATATTTGCGATCTTTTCGCAATCGCATCTCTGGATCAGGCCCATTATTCCTATCAACTATATAGGTGTTTTAAATTTAAAATTCCACAAAAAACTAAAAAGTGTTCTTGACACAGCTGCAGGACAATCGAGGATTATTCAGTCAATGCTGAGAAAGTTGGTTTGCTTCGATCTGAGGCAACATTACAATTTATTGTGAAATATTGTATTTTATAGATGATCAGAATGTGTGATGGAAATTACAAATGACATTGATTTTCACTTTCTCAAGACTGAGATAACTGAGCAGCAAAACCATGTTGAACTTTATGGCATGTTATTGGTTGTTTCAACTCCTATATTTTTTTAAACATATGTTTTCTACTTTGTGTGCCAACTCTTGACATTACCTGCACAAGATAGTAATAGCAAGTGCACCTTGGAAAGTGTGGAAGGTATATTGTTTGTGTGACTCATGGGACACCAGAGAGTATTGAGCGGATTCCTGCTTCAGTGTGCAATCTGTAGGTGTGGTTTACAATGTAATTGTACCTAAGGCACATCCTGTCCTGTTCACATCCACGTCCTGTCCCTGTTTTTAGGTGCGTAATGGCACTTACAAGTCCTGTAGGCTACCTTAAGTTCCTGTGCATATTTTCCCTTTTAGGTAGGGAAAATACGCACGGAGGTTCCTAATTGCACCCGGCCACCCTAATTTAAATGACTCCCCCCCCCTCCCTCTTTACCTAACTTTTTCCTAAGTCCCCTGTGGAACATTCGAAAGTACTAGTGGACGAGTGGATCATGTATATGTGGGCCCACTCATACATGATCCCCATCCTTAACTTACTAAAGCCACTATGCATGTGCAGTAGTTATCTTCCTAAATATACGCGCTTAAGAAGCCAAAGCTTCTTATGTGTGAATCAGGGCCTATATGTGTAAAAGTACTTACTGTACAAAGGGATTCATTTACAGTATGATAAATTTAACACCACAAACACCTGGTAGAGAAAAAAAATCAAGTCACATATATTAAGACATATACTTTCCCCTAACATTACAGTAGATATGTGTTTGATAAGTAATAACAATGGGCCGGATCCTCACCTAGGAGCGTAACACAGACATACGGAATGGTTCCATATGTCCACCCGCTCTTAGTTTCTGTACATGAATGGAAAGGGTACCTGGGGGACATATATTGATGAATTTAGTAGCTGGGGGACATTTATATATTTATATTTCAGGCGGAGAACATTTATTTATTTATATAGTGCACGGAGGACAGTAAGTTATTTAATGTAGTAAAGGGGGACATTTTTACATTTATTTTAGGATCGGGGACAGCGGTTCATGTCTTTTAGGGTCAGGGTGATTTGTTATGCCATCTCATGCTGTTAACCCTTGCCATGCTGCTGCATATGGGACTATATGGCACAGCATGGTAAGGGTTAATTTGCAGCCGCGGCAACACTCTAATGTATAAATTAACTTTTTTTAAACTAGCCAGATGGGTTTTTTTCAGGGGGTGAGTGCCGATTTCAATAAAATCGACACTCACCCCCACTTCTTTTATCTCTGCCGATTTTTAGTCCCATTCTACAGCGAGTTTACAACTCGCAGTTTAGTAAATATGAGATTTGCATCTCATACATGGGAAAAATCGCCAGAGATAGCATAACAACGGCGATTTATAAACAAAACTCATCTCTGGCGATTTAATAGGAAAATCACCTTTAGTAAATCTGAGATTTCAAAAACGCCACTAAACATTAGCAAACAGTGGCGATTTTGACAATCTCGAGTTTAGTAAATCTAGCCCCTGGTGTCTTTTTAGCTGTCCCCATTTTGAATGTGTAACACTGCAGAATTTTTTTTTAATGAATGGGTGAGTATGCGGAAAACAGCGCTGCCGCTGGACCAGACCATCGAAGAGGCGAGTAACCCTCTCTGGAGACTTAGGTTTAGGCTGCTGGAGGGGGTACTTAGGTTTAGGCTTCTGGAGGGAGTACTTAGGGTTAGGCTGCTGGAGGGATGACTTAGGGTTAGGCTGCGGGAGTGGGTACTTAGGTTTAGGCTTCTGGAGGGAGTACTTAGGGTTAGGCTGCTGTAGGGGGGAATTAGGGTTAGGCTGCTGGAGGGGTGACCTGAGGTTAGGATGCGGGAAGGGGGACTTAGGGTTAGGCTGCTGGGGGGATGACTTAGGGTAAGAGTATGGCACTATCAAAATAGGCCCGTTCGCTACAGGGGCCCAAACCCATTAAAATGTACGGCCCACCATGTGTATAAACTCTGCTATGCTCCTCTTAGGGAAGTTCTGAATCATCGTAAATCAGTTTCATACATCCAGGACTTTCGTGCGTGATAATAGTATTGCACATGCGCGGTATGATTAGACCAGATGGCTTACGCATCCATTGTGCGGAAGCCGTCTGTCCTTCTTAATTGAGGATCCGGTCCAATAAGTGCATAAATCCTATTTTCCTCAAATATATCTGAATTAAAACACCTCCACATCTGTGGTTTACTGCTTCATAAATACATTGGATATATTCTTTCCTTTCCTCCCTCTTGCTTAGTTAAAAAATAAGACCAATAAAATGATTTTACCACATATTGCTTGTCTAACCCTGTTCTGCTACTTCACGGGGAAGAAGAAAGTGCGTAATTCTCATAGATCTAATTATTGTATATGCTTGAACAGTGCAGAAACATGTATATTGCAGCTCACAAATGCATTTACTCTAATACTAAATGGGGCCCATTTTGTAGACAATATAATGTACTGTTTAACGGTAACAAAAACACAATGTAATAGAAAAAGAGATATTTAATGGCATTCGGTTATAAAAGAACATAAAGTATAGATGATATTTCTAAATTGAAAAGAAATTCTAATATAAAAGAAACCCCAAAGTATTTGAAAGGCTTCATATCATGCTTCAGCAAACACTTTTACTAACTAACATGACAGCAATCCTATAACTATATCTATAGTCTGGTAAAACAGTCTGGTAATAACTGCCTAGAAGAATGAATGTGTCACAGCCTGTCAGTGTATTGAGATCCTAATATAGCTGTAAAGTGGTAGCATTTCTCTTATCTACAATTGAAGATGTACGATGTACATTGTAAACTATGAATAAAGAAAATCTTTATGGTTTTAGTTGTGAAAGCTGGTTATAATTTAATACTATGTAGTGGAGTGATGATACCTGCTGCATAACTTTAACTGTTACCAGGCTAAATCATTTAAGTAATTTATATGTAAGGGAAGTAATGTGGGCCACGAGGAACTGAAATGACAGACTAGGGGCTAGATTTACTAAACTGTGGAAAAGGAAAACATGGAGATGTTGCCCATAGCAACCAATCAGATTACAGCTGAAATTCTCTAGTATGTAATGATTCAGCTTCTCTGGCTTTTTTACTGTCTGTATTCGTCATACTTCAAACGATAAAATGCATGGTGGCCAAACACCTTATAAAGACAGTTCCAGGTCCCCAGAAAGACCTAGGAAATGAACATTTAGAAAATGAAACAAAAGCATGAAAATGCAACTCTAAAACAATTAAGTGTCATGTTAAGGGCTTTTGCATAACATACGTATATGCTATGAAATGTGTCTATCCATCTATGATATTAGCACAGTTTTTGGTTTAATTTTATCATTATTTTCAATCACACAAATGTTGGTGTGAGGACTATTATATAGAATATTTTAATATTGCTTGAAGACGATGTTAAGTGAAATCAGTAAAGAGAAGTCATTCCCCATGTGCATTTTTAGATAATTGGTAATAGGTAATTGATGCGTGCATTATCTGACAGGCCTATCATAATTTCATATTCAGCTGTGTTTAATCTAATAGAACCAAATTGCATAAACACTAGTACATCTGCATATATGATTGGAAAAACTCAATGTATATAGGTTATTCCGATTTTGTGAAATAAAAACTGAGATTATCTGTTCAATATTGTCAATGGTCCTGTAGATTTGTAACAATGTAATGCACTATATACACAATACTCTAGTAGAATGCAACAATTGTATCCCGTTATAATTAAGTCATTAGCAGTCAAAAGATCAAAAATAATCGTCCCAATAGGTCCACAATACTGATAACAATAATAGTTGCCAAACACATATAAGGTATGGATAATGATTTTAGTTCTTGGCTACTGAAAAAAGCTTGTGAGAGAACTATGACAGATTTAAGCAGCTGATTGCGGGTATGTGCGCTCGCACATCCGAAAGCTGCTACTTCTCGGCAAATACTAGTGCTGTCCGACGGGGCTGACACTACTATGATTGTAATGTTGACACAGTACCATCTATTATCAGCTCCCGATCAGTATCGCGGATTCCTTGGTCCTTCAGTAGCTCTTTGGTCCACAATGTGAGCGGATGAACAGGGTCTGTGATGACGGAGAAGTGCTGGAATGCAGAGGAGTTCCGTAGCGTTGCAGCGGTTGTAGCTGCTGTCTGGTACCGCTATTCTCACTATCTCCTTCCTTTGAAGATCCTCTTTGGCAGCAGATTCCCTCTCCTTTCCGGTCGCATGCGACTCCAGTGGGGGTTAAATGATGAATGGTTCCTTCTTTATCTTTTTATCTCCAAAATGCAGTATGCATGGGAAAAAAAGAAAAGAAAAAATCGCACACTCTCTGGTGCAAAGTAAAGTTACAGGATTTATTGGTGCAAAACAATGAATAAAATACTCACATTAGCAAGTAGACACATATGAAAAATAAGTGTGAAAAGCGCTTTTATCATAATTTCATATTCAGCTGTGTTTAATCTAGGACAAACTAAACTCTTTTTGCTGTCAAGTATACCTAGTAATTTCCATTATAATTTTAATTATTAGTTGTACATTAATACACTTGGAGTGATGCAAAAGAATGATAACAAAAATGGAAGGAATTAATGTCCTAAAAAGAATTGTAATAGATATAGCATTTATTGTTACTTTAAAATACTCAATAACACTTCAATCAGTAGCTGTAAGCCAGGGGTGGACAGAATTTCGGACTTAGGGATCTACTCTAAATTAAAAAAATCTTTTGAGATCTACCATAGTCCAAAATAATCATAATGCAATACTTTTTAGGGGGCTATGAGCCAATGAACACATAAAACAAACTAACCATTAATGTTCGCCTAATTAAAGGGTGTTTTGCACATAAAGTTATTGGCAATGTGAAGCTGATTCATGAGGCTGCATGTCTTGTGTTAACTTGCTAAACAATGATTCCAAGTTAGTTAGGCACATATGAAGGCATTATTTTAAATGTTCATTAGTCATACGGCTTCACGTCTCTCTATCACCCAATATCTCCCATCATGTCTCTCTAGCACGCAGTATCTCCCATCATGTGTATCCAGCACCCAGTATCCCCATCATGTCTCTCTAGCACCCAGTATCTCCCATCATGTGTATCCAGCACCCAGTATTCCCCATCATGTGTATCCAGCACCCAGTATCCCCATCATGTGTATCCAGCACCCAGTATCCCCCATCATGTCTATCCAGCACCCAGTATACCCCATCATGTCTCTCCAGCACCCAGTATCCCCATCATGTGTCTCCAACACCCAGTATCTCCATAATGTGTATCCAGCTCCCAGAATCTCCATCATGTGTATCCAGCACCCAGTATCCCCCATCATGTCTCTCCACCTCCCAGTATCCCCATCCTGTCTCTCCACCTCCCAGTATCCCCATCCTGTCTCTCCAGCACCCAGAATCTCCATCATGTGTATCCAGCACCCACTATCCCCCATCATGTCTTTCCACCTCCCAGTATCCCCATCCTGTCTCTCCACCTCCCAGTATCCCCATCCTGTCTCTCCAGCACCCAGCATCCCCATGATGTCTGTCCAGCACCCAGTATTCCACTCTCTCTTCTTCTGGCTGCTGCCTCTCCTCTGCGGTGGGCTCTGCTTTGAATGACGCTGATGTGACCTCAGGTCACTCCAGCGTCATTCAGTGAGGGGGAGGGTTTGCTGCACTCTGTCACACAGGCAGAGCAGAAGTGAATGGACGCCACTGTTAGGCTCTGTAAGGTGCTCTCATCCGAGTCATGAGAGCACCTTACATTGTTTTACAGTGGCATACATCTCAGTGCTGCGGTGCAGGTAGTGGTT
>WWET01000392.1:495930-506137 GCA_011038615.1 Limnodynastes dumerilii
GGTTCGCGCCGGCCCTGGCAATCTACTGGTCACAAGTCCGCGGGCAATCAGTTGATCGTGATCGACTGTTTGGCCACCCCTGCATGTAAGCCATACAGGAAATGGTCAGTAAAAAAATTTTCAGATCATTTTGGCGCTAGGAGGATGAACTCTAAAATATGTGTTATGTGACATTGTCTAAGTCGATTCCCACTGGGATTTTGTGTATGATAGTGGCTTTACTGATTCAGACCATTCTGTCTGCAGCTAAGTTTTCAATTCTCTCATTTGTATGATGTTTACTATTTTAGGTTGTAAATAATTGGAAACATATAATTCTATTTTTCTAATGTTTTTAGTTCAAGTCTACACACACATTTCACATTTCCACTTACCTGGATATTAGCAATGTGTAAAATAATACATTTGTAATGGAGACAGAGACAACGAGGATGATGATGATTAACTATTACAGCAACTCTAGCTGTGGGGGGTGACGAGGCCTGTACGGGGCCAAGGCGTGGGAGAGACCTGAGCCCGACCATTGTACTAGATCACAGAAGATTAATAACAGGGCTCAATGCTCTGTGATCTGGTTGTTTGTTTGAGTTAATGTGGACATGAACTGTAATTTATTTTCCCCTAGTGTACATGGGATTATTTGTTTATTAACAGGTTTTTATATAGCTCCATCATATTACATAGAATATTACAATTTTTAACAATCATTATAAAACAAGTCTGCAGTAGCAAACAGACTGGATGGGTAAGAGACAATGCGGTTACACATTTGCTGCTTAAGAGACAGGAACTCGGTTTGCTGATTTCAGTGTCATCTGATCAATGAATCTGCACTTGAAGAGGACAGCTTCTGGACACTATTACACTCTGCATGATAAGGGCGTGTGAGTATTTTACTTAATGTTATTTTTATGGTTAGGCAAGGTTACAAATAGGATGCTGTTAGGGGAGGATTTGAGTTAAACTTAGTAAGGGGAGGTTTATGCTTAGGCTGAGATATTGGGAGGTTTAGAGTTAGGCTGCGGTGAGGCGACAATTAGGGTTAGAGTAGTGTTAGTGTTAGACTTCTAACTATTAACAACACTAAGGTTAATATAATAATACTGTTGACCATAATGTTGTCAGAATATTATCTGTCGTGTTTGTGTTAATTCTTGTAGGCATTCATACGCTGTCAATCTAATGTTTTTGAGTGTGTGAATGTCAAAGAAAAAACTTTAGGTTCTGTATATCACACCCATGTAGAAGGCCATGTCTGCAAGCCAAGGCAGCAAAGCTAAGCCAGGTTGTATGGTAAAAGTACTCAATATGAATCGGTCACACACCAGTGTTAGTAGTACTGAGGGTAATTTTACAATGTAAAATTTGCAATTTTTTGCTAATCATGTAATACAAAGGGAAATTGGATAGCAAATAGCTGTAAATAGGGAAGACTAAGGTGAAGAAGTAGGTTGAGGAATTTGGTAATCTTGTACATGGTATTCCAGGAGTAAACCGCACACAAGATAACTGCAGATTGTCTGAACAGCAGTCACTCAGTCTGTTCCATTGTTAGAACCCAGTGGCTGTGTCACGTGTCTCCCTATGCTGATGTTTGAGCAAAACTGCAAAGGGAAAGCATTTGGAACACTGGAAACCATAAGGAACTCATATTTGTAACACTTTCTGACTCAAACGTCTGTTATGCTAGACAGATGCGGCAACCAGGGAGCTGAGTATAACTAGGGCCTGGTTTTCACTAAAGCCCCCGATGGTGGGGATAGACTGGGCTGCAGACCCTAGCAGGTCGCGGTCGCCGCCACCAGAGGCGACAACCGGAGAGAAAGAGAAAACAAAGATGGAGAGGAGCAAGCAAAAGAAAGCAGGACAGAAAAACGGAAAGTGGTAGAAAGAGAACTAGAAGGGACTAGTTCTGACAAACGACAAAAAGACAGATGGGACAAACTGGAACTAGCACGCACACAAGCACAGAGTAGATACCACAATCACAACCAAAGGAATGGGCCAGGAAGAGGTAGAAAAGAACGCAGGGTAACAAGGCAAGGGTTAAGGAGCAGTTACTCAAATATTATAAATAATGCACAGAGTCAGAGCACAAGGTAGGAGCTGGACACAGACTAGAGGACAAGAACTATAAAAAGCAGTGCGATATAGCACTGCTGGAGCTTAAAAGGAGACTGCTGACTATTGATTGGCTAGCAGTCAAAAACGGGAGAAATGATTGGCTGGAGTCCAGTCAGCAATCAAAGCAGCCAGAAGGCCATAAAAGACAGAGGGAGAGAGGCACGCTCAATATTAGCAACAGCTGTAGGTAACAAATATGTGCAGGCAGTGCATAATGCACTGGCCTGCAAGTAATGATTCCCACAGAGGCATTGGGACAGGACGTAAAAATGTCTCATAAACTTTTTCAATATATAAAAATAACTATTTGTTTACTTTTATATATGGCATTTACCTCTCCAGTGTAATAGAGACTCTCTACATTAGTACCTAAAACTAAAGCTACAAACCAGTGTCCTCCTCAGCATAACATGGCTATCCATGCTCTCTAGTAACACTTTAGTGGTTTTCCAAATCCCTTTTCTATTTACACTTACTTATGACTATTCTCTATTATATGATCACTACTGTAATTGCAGTATAGTAACAGTTGTAAGTGAGAGCATTCCAACAGTTATGGAAGGGAAGGGAAAAAAAAGGGCTAAGGGAAACCAAAAGCGTAGCTGAATTTTAACTGTAGGCTTCTGAAATTGCTAGATTTACAAAGGGCAAAACCTTTAAGATAAAGCTGATTTTCAAGATGAATATGTGGACATGGTGTAACTTGCTGGTGGCTACATCATGAAAGTGTTACATCTATCATATATAAGTTATCATATGATATCAAATAGTAAGCAACAAAATTATTAAATGAACATCTTTAATATAATGTAACAGTAATATTTCCCCCATAAAATAATCATAGTTATTTGTATATAATAATAAATAGCTCAGTAGTAACCAAGTGGACTCCTAATGTATTCACAATAACATTTTGTGAAATAAGATAATTTTTCACCTTCATAGAGTAAGTACAACTAAATAATATTTGCACTCATTAGTAATGTTTATTTTTTTTATTTTTTATGAATGACCAACTTTTTGCTTGAGCAAATCTCTCACTTACATAGAAACATAGAAACATAGAAAGTGACGGCAGATAAGAGCCACATGGCCCATCTAGTCTGCCCATTTGTTTATTGAAAACTATACTGACCCTAGACCCTATTTACCCTCAATTTGGTTTACAATTTAGGATACCCTTATATTTATCCCAAGCATGTTTAAATTGTTTTACTGTATTGGCCTCAACCACCTCAGATGGGAGAATATTCCACTTATCTATCACCCTTTCAGTGAAGTAATTTTTCAGCACATCTCCTCTGAATCTACCACCCTCCAGTTTATATCCATGCCCTCGTGTTCTATTACACCTTTTCTTTTGAAAAATGGTACCCTTCTCTAGCTGGTCACAACCCTTGATGTATTTGAAAGCTGCTATCATGTCCCCCCTCTCCCTTCTCTGCTCCAAGCTATACATGTTTAGTTCCTCTAGCCTTTCTTGGTATGACTTGCCTTTCTCATTGCTTTGTTACATTGATTGGCTACCTTTAAGTCACTGGAAATAATGACTCCTAGATCCCTTTCCTCCTCGGTAGATTCTAATGTAATGCCATTAAGGAAATATTGAGCCTTTGGTTTTTTGTGCCCCAAGTGCATGATTTTGCATTTTTTGGCATTAAACTGCAGTTGCCACACTCTTGACCATTCCTCCAGTCTACCTAGATCATCCCTCATATTCTGTAACCCACCTATCTTTTTTTTTTATCTTTCAAAGTTTATTGATTTTACACAATAAAAAACAAAGGGGAGGGGGTACAGAAAGGAAAAAAGGGAGAGGGGGAGGGGAGGGAACATCACATATTACAATACATACAATCATGGCCAACGGAACAACACAAAACAGGCCAGGATAAATATAACATAGCAAAGTGTCAATTAAGTGGAACTACTAATACATACAGTAGCTAACACTACAATAACATTGCAACCAAGCCCTGTACGTTGGGGTCCTAAGGGGAATCAACAATAGCATTGTGACGTGTGTGGAAATACCAGAGGATAGAGTCTAGGTCGACAGCAACTGGCGCCTACTTTCTTCTTGAAGGTAATCTGACCAGGGCAGCCATTGGAAAAGGGGGCAGGAGGCGGAGACCCGGTATTCGGCCTGTAGCGTTTCCATGGTATGGTTATGTGTAATTTTGGCTATTATTTTAGGGAGAGTGGGAAGGTCTGCCGATTTCCATTGCTGCGCTATTGCTGCTTTAGTGGCAATAAAGATATGCCCGAGTAAATATTATTTTTCCTTAGGTATGTCTACAGGGTAAAGGTGTATTAATGCTAACTGTGGGGACAGATGGATAGTGTGGTTTAGCACCCTGGGCGCCAGGGAGAACACAGCCTCCCACAAAGGTTGAAGTTTAGCCGTTAGCCCATAGACACGCCAACAGAGTTTAGACGTCGCTGGCCACATGACATGGAGTCTCGCGGGTGTAAGGTAGAGCCTATTCAGCAACTTGATACCCATTTCAACATGATTGGAGCATTTGGAAATCTTAAAGATTTGGGCAGAGAGTTTAAACCATTGTTGTGGAGGCATCGAGATGCCCAGATCCCTTTCCCATTGGATATGTGGAGGGGCTTTGGAATCTGAAGGGGTGATAGTCTTGTACCAAAAAGTTATAGCGCCCGCTCTACCGCCGTCAGACAAGCGGCGTTCGATATGGTCAGTGGGGAGCTGTAGAGTGTTGGGTGTTTTTAACATGGTAGATACCCAGTGGCTTATTTGCAGGTATCGGAAGATCTCGGATGTCGGGATACTAAAAAGAGTAGTCAGCTCCGAGAATGGGCATAGGCGAGCCTGAGGTAAAAGGTGATCTAATCGGAGTAACCCCTGAGTACTCCAGGCGTCGGTGTTGATTTCCGGAATAAATCGAGACAGGGCTGAGGTAGGAAGGTTCCTAGTGGGGAGGACTAGGTCGGTGCATTGGCCCAAGAAACAGTCCCAAACTTGCAAGGAGTCCCTGATAGATTGGAGAGGAGGGTCTATAGGAGGCCGATTCTGACTAGGCAGCCAAAGCAGGTCTGGGAGATAGACTGACCGGGTAAAGCTAGCCTCTAATGCCACCCAGGGTTTCTGGGGCTCGTTCCGGAACCAATCTCCCAAATCCCTGGGAAGGGTCATACGCAGGGCAATTTTAGGTTGCTTGTTTTTCCAAATATATTTAATCATAAATTTAGAAAATTTGTCTATCTCCTGTTTGGTAGGGATATATGGGATGGCCCGGAAGATATACATTAGTTTGGGCAACAACGACATTTTAAACGCTGCGATCCGACCCAACCATGATATTTCGTGCAGCATCCAGGATGTTGTCAACAGGGATAATTGTGTGTAGAGTGGCGTAAGGTTTTCCAAGAGGACATCCTCCACAGCGCATGTTAAATGAATACCCAAATACTTTAAAGATTTATCTTTCCAGGAGTAAGAAAATGTCTGTTGCAGAGAAACTAGGGTAGCGGTAGGTAGATTAAGGGGTAAGGCTTCAGTTTTGGTGGTATTTAACTTGTAATATGAGACTGCGCTGAAGCGCTCTAAGATGGAGTGGAGTTCTACAAGGGCCGTTTTGGGCTCTGTGACGAACAACAGCACATCGTCTGTGAATAGACACAGTTTATGTGAGGTGTTGTTAATGGAAATACCAGGAAATTTAAGGGAGGACCGGATCAGGTGCGTCAATGGCTCCATAGTGAGGGCGAACATCAGTGGAGACAGGGGACAGCCCTGGCGGGTACCATTCATAATGGCGAAGGGGTCAGACAAAAACCCATTGCTAAAGACTCTCGCGCTTGGGCCACGATATAGTGCATCAATTGACTTCGAGATAGGTCCCTGGAACCCAAATCGACGAAGTACTGCCCTCATATAGTCCCAGTGTAAGCGATCAAATGCCTTTTCGGCGTCGAGCGAGAGTAAGATAAGTGCTGTTAAGGATTGATTGGCCCAGTCCACCACATCTAAAACCCTGCGAGTATTGTCTGGTCCCTGACGCCCCAGGATGAACCCCACCTGATCCGGGTGGAGGAGAGCAGGGAGTAAAGGGGCTAAACGATTTGCAATCAGTTTCGCATAAAGCTTGATATCAGTATTAAGAAGAGCAATGGGCCTGTAGTTTTTCACGTCAGTAGGGGATTTGCCTGGCTTGGGAATAGTTACTGCTCGGGCTTCTAACATTTCTGCTGGGAAGATGCCCATCTCGGAAGCAGCATTATAGAGAGTAGTGAGAACGGGGGATAGTGTGTCAGAGCAGGTAGAGTAAAAGTTGTTAATAAACCCATCCGGGCCAGGGGCTTTGTTATTAGGGAGGGATTTGATAGCTGTAGTGACCTCCGCGCATGTCCAAGGGAGATTTAAGGCTTCCAGGGTAGTTTGGGTCAGGGAAAGAAGGTGGAGGGAGTCCAGAAAAGCTGTAATCAAATCTGGGGTAGGCTGTGGGATAGAGGTATCTCGGTGTAGATTATAAAGATCAGAGTAGTAGGATGCAAATGCGTCGGCGATATCCCGAGGGTTGAGGAGCCTCCGACCAGAACCATCACTGAGGGATTTGATTCTATTGCGTGCGGTTTGTCCCCGTAATTTACGGGCCAGCAACCTGCCTGCCTTATTGCCAGCCACATAATACTTCTGTTGTAGTGCAGTTAAGGAGGTGTGCTCGCACCTTGGTTAACTGGTATTTAGTATCCACAGATGGGTAAGACTGGTTTAGTAACTCTAGGTGAGAGATTTGTGCTTCCTAGTCTAGCAACATTTGGGAATAGCGCTTACGCAATCTTGCGCCCACCTGGATACAGGTGCCCCGGACGACCAAATTAAGGGCACACCAAAAGGTGAAGATAGAGGTATCCTCAGCCTTGTTGGTTTGAAGGTACAGGTCAAGGGTCTGCTCAATCTCCGTTTTGGCCTCCAGGGAGGTTAATAGGTGGGGCTGGAGGCGCCATGGTCTAGCCAGGAACCTGGTGCGGTTAGCATCCCATATCCAAACCACAGGGGCATGGTCCGACCATGTAATTGGTAAGATAGCCGAGGATTTGGTATGTTGGAGGGTCCATTTATCTAGGAGAATTAAATCTATTCTGGAATAGCTATTGTGGGGGCATGAGAAAAAGGTATATTCCCTGGCAGATGGATGGTAAACACGCCAGACATCGTATAGGTCAAATTCCGCCATAACTCTCCCAAAGGCCATGGAGGGATCACTAGCGGGGGCGTTTAAGATTCTAGGGGGGAGAGGTGTCTTGTCCAACTTAGGGTTAGGTGCGAGGTTAAAGTCCCCCATCAAAATAAGGTGACCCTTGCGTATTTTAGATATTGCAAGACAGAGTTTGCGAAAGAAGGGGACCTGTCGGGAATTTGGGGCATAAAATGTACATAGGTCTGCGAGGTGTCCCTGCCCACGGGGGGCATCACATGCCTTCAGTAAACAAAGTAACCAACAATCTATAACTATATGGCATAGCAGTATCCACTAGAAATGTGGCCAGGGACAGGCCGCAGACAGGTCAAAAGTAAGAAAAACAAAAAAAAGAGCACGTTGCATTATCTCACGAATAGATGGAGCCATCATCCTTAGCACACCAGGGACCAGTCAGCTGGCAGGTGCAGGGTCCGTCTAGGAGCGGTATCATGAACCGGGATCTGCCACTCCTCGAGGAGCTTAATTCCAGCCTCAGGGGAAGACACCGTATGGGTTTGGCGGTCGTGCTGAATAAGGAGTTTCACCGGAAACCCCCAGCGGTAGGGAATAGAGTGTTCACGAAGGGCTGCTGTGATAGATCCAAAGGCGAGACGTTTATTCACGGTAGCCATCGAGAGGTCCTGGAAAAGCTGAAGGCCGCTGAGGAGTTCCGAGTGTTCCGGTTGCATGGCTGCCCGCAGGATACGTTCCTTGACTGTAAAAAAGTGCACCCGGAGTAATGTATCCCTCGAGGCAGAGGAAGGGGCAGCACATGGTTTGGGTAGACGGTGGATCCGATCGATGACTAACTCCCTGTCTTCAACACCTGGAACCAACTTGCGGAACAGCGCTTGGACATAGGGTTCCAACTCCGAGTTACTGACGGAGTCTGGTATGCCTCTAATTTTGATATTGTTCCAGCGCGACCGATCTTCCATGTCCGCAATTTTATCCCCGATCTGCGACACCTCAGTCTGGATACCTTCCTGAGCCGTGATCAGGGAGTTATGAGATGTCACCACTTCCTCCATTTTGGTCTCTAGATGATCGGTGCGTGTACCCAGTTCTGAGACATCACGGTGAAGATCGGAGAGGGATGCCTTGAAATCAGCGAAGAAATCTTCTCGGAGGGTAGTAAATAGTTGGTGTAAGGTGCGTATAGTGACCGGTGCATCCGATGTAGGACTAAACTCCGGATCAAGGTCCACGGTGGGGAGCGTAGAGGTGCCTTGTGTGGGAGGGGAGGGGGAGGGAGGTACTGAGGTGTCTGTTCCCGTTTTCCGCGGCCGGAATTTCAGCGGAGGGGCCAGAGTGGTAAGTCTTTGCTTCTTAGGAGGCATTTTGACAGGCGTAGGTAAAAAAAACATAGAGCTGTGGAAATGGAGGTTGGTGGGGACTGTAGCTGATAGATGGCTCACTAGCAGAGAGCAGGTTGCAATGATATAAAAGGAGTCTGGGGTGGCAAGGTGGCGTTTTCACATCATAGAGTGTGCAGTTATAGCGGCAGAGAAAGTTTCAGCAGCTGGATTTAAAGTTTACAAAATAGAAGAAACTGGTCCACTGGATTTATAGGGAGCTGGCTTGAGTGATAAGGAGGTAGGTAGCAGGTAGGTATCAGAGAGGGGTGTTAGGGCTCCAATGCACCCAGAGTATGCCAAGGAGGAAGATGTTGTATGGGCTACTGTGAAGCAGGTGCAGAGGTGGAGGTCCCAGCAGATGAAGGAGGCAGGGGCTGTAGCAGCGTAGCCCCAAGGGCTTTGATAGTACTGAGGCCTGATATGGAGACAGCACAGAAGGAGGGGGGCTCAGAGCAGCAGACAAACCAGGGACGCTGGGGCTCCCAGGGACTCTTGTTGGCAGAATGGGAGCCTTCCTCCGAATGGTAGCCCAGGAGCTGGCCGCCGGTGGTCTGGGTGCGCACAATGGCGGGCGCCCACGAGACTGGTGCAGGCACCCGTGCAGCGGGAGATAACCGGGTCCCGGCCGCAGCACCGATGGACTCCCCGTCCTGCCGCAGGTCCCCTCCAAATGGTCCAATCCCCGGGGGGAGAAGCAGGGAGGCCAGAGGAGCCGAGGAAAAGGCCGGAGGCACACGCGCTCCCGTGCGGGACCAGGCTGCAACCCGCCGGGAGGTCAGGGAGGAGCCGCGGAGTGAGGCAGCAGCACCGCAAGCCCCAGGAGGGTGACAGAGGGCACCGGGCACTACGGCAGTATCGAGCAGGAGGCCGAAGGTGAGAAGTTTTTTCAACACGTCCCGGGAGCTAGGCAGACATGCGGCTGCACCCGGCAAGCTTCAGGCCACGCCCTCGTACCCCACCTATCTTGGTGTCATCTGCAAAAAGGCATATTTTCCCCTCAATACCACAGGCAATATCACCTATAAAGATATTAAATAGCACTGGTCCAAGTACAGAACCCTGGGGTACTCCACTGGTTACCTTACCATCCCCAGAAGAGATTCCATTTACTACAACCCTCTGTTGTCTATCCTGTAACCAAGATTGTATCCATGCAACTAGCTTAAAGTCCAGTCCTAAAGTTTCCACCTTATTTAACAGTCTTCGATGTGGCACAGTGTCAAAAGCCTTGCTAAAATCTACATCAATTTCCACTGATGTTAGACTCACTGGTCGGTAGTTTGACGCTTCTTCCCTACTTCCACTTTTATGCAGAGGGATGACTTTTGCTATTTTACAGTCCTCTAGAATTACCCCAGTTATGTTATTCTGATTGAATAATTCAGTTAATGGTTTTGCCAGCACCCCTCTAAGCTCAGAGGGATGAGCTATTTTACAGTCCTCTAGAATTACCCCAGTTATTAGTGACTGATTGAATAATTCAGTTAATGGTTTTGCCAGCACCCCACCCCT
>WWET01000392.1:523341-543709 GCA_011038615.1 Limnodynastes dumerilii
GCAGGACTTGAAATAACAGAGGGTGGGAGCTGAAACTCCCTTATGTGCTCTGAGCATGCAGTCTACCCATGATAGGACAGACCAGCTGATATGCAGAGAGGACAAACCATATCTTTCACATGGTTTGTTTATGGCTGCTAACAAAAGATGGGAAAGAATTTAACGTACACATTCTGGGGCTAATGAAGAATTAGATGCTTATCCTAATCCTCACCCTAGCCCACCCCTTCCATTACCCTAACCACCTCTTCCCTGCAGCCTCTCCCTAACCTTTCCCTCCTACGTTCCATCCCCACCTTGCAGCCTAATCCAAAGACTCCCTTCTTTGCAGCCTGATCCTAACCTTCCCCTTCTCTGATAAATCCCCTCCCCGCAGCCTAATCCTAAATTTCCCCTTCTAAACTCCATCCCCCCTCCGTAGCCTAAGTCAATTAACCTTGTATCCATCAGGTGCTGTCAGTGTAATAAATGGGTAAGTTGCCGAAAAATAGATTTTTCAGCATACTTATCTTTTTGTTATAAAAAGTTTCTTATTAAACACATTTTCAGAACACAAACAGCCAAAAATTAGTTCTTTGACTGTCTGTATGCTGAAAACGTGATTTTCGTAGCAGCGAACATAACTAGATTGTGGATGGCAGGTACTTCCCCCAAGATTGCTAATTTGTGGTGGTCTTTGTTAATGATACAATGGCCCATGAAAAGTACATATACACTACCCACAATGCTCTTCCTGCATTTCTCAAAATTTGGAATCGATGGCCAGACACCACAACTATACGAATGCATTGCTAACCATCTTCCTGTGATTGAGGCCCCGTCCTCTCCCTCCTTTATGTTAATTTCCTTTTTTTTACTTACCTATCTTTCCATTCTTTGGTGACATCTCACAACTACTCTACATTTACCTCCTCTATGGACATGCGCTTCATATACAAAAAGGTTTCATTTTCTTACAATCAACCTATCTTTAACAGACAGACTTTTGTTAAACCTTAATAACAAAACATACTACATGGTTGGACATGGTTATTAAAATATTGTTTAATGTTAGAAGTAAAAAATATGAAAAAATTCTAATAATAAATACACGATTCAGTAAATGGTTCCATGAGAAAACTAGTTCCAGATTCATCCTGGGTGTTTGCACAAATACACTGCTAAAAAATAAAGCAGGCATTTTCCAATACTAGTGATTTGTAAGTTTGGCCCTTTGACCTTAATATTAACTTATACTCGCCAACTTTCCTGAGACTCATGAAATTCGGGCAGCCCTTTCAGAATCCTGGGAGAGCAGGCAATCCTCCTGCATTTAGCAAACAACAGAGTTCTATGCCATATATTCGTTCAACAAGACCTTCCTCTCTTGGCCGGCGCAATGTGGTAAGCAGGGGAAATGCGGTGCAGGACGGCACCAGGCTGAACAGGCACTCATCCAACCGCTCCCTGCTCCACATCGCCGGTCTAACCCCTAACTGAACACCACTGTTCAACAATGTAAGGTGCTCTCACCACTCTTGTGAGAGCACCTTACAACGTTTAACAGCTGCGTCGCTCCTCCCCCTGCTATTAATTTCTGAATGATGCTGGAGTGACCTAAGGTCACACCAGCGTCATTCAAAGCAGGGCCCGCTGCAGAGTAGAGCAGGAAGGAGGGAAGGCTTCAAAGGTAAGTAAATACAAGAGTCAAAAGGGGAACATTGGAAGCTGCAGTGACATGAGTGGGAATACTGGCTGCTGGAGACACATCATGGGGAATACTGATAGTTGGAGAGATATAACTGGGAATACTGGGGATCTGGAGTGACATGATGGGGGTACTGGGGTCTGGAGTGACATGATTGAAAATACTGGGGGGCTGGAATGACATGATTGAAAATACTGGGGGGCTGGAGTGACATGATTGTGGATACTTGGAGCTGGAGACACATGAATGGGAATCCTGGGGGCTGGAGTGACATGATTGGGAATATTGGGAGCTGGAGACACATGATTGGGAATACTGGGGGGCTGGAGTGACATGATTGGGAAAATAGAGACATGATTGGGAATATTGGGAGCTGGAGACACATAATGGGGGAAACTGGGAGCTGGAGACTCACGGTGGGGGATACTAAGAGCTGAAGTGACATGATTGGGGATACTGGGGAGCTGGAGTGATATGATTGGGGATACTGGGGGGCTGCAGTGACATGATTGGAAATACTGGGGGGTTGCAGTATATGATTAGGAATATTGGGTGCTGGCTTTTTTTTGTAAGAAAAAAGGTGCCGGAACTCACATCAACTCAAGCGCAACCCAACGACCAATCACAAGCCAAGCAGTGCCATCACAACAAGTGAAGACGAAGTACGCATGCATTGGACTCAATACACAAGCAGCCCGCATGCACTGTTTTAATGGTTTTGCCGCTGAAACTTTACAAACTTGGAAAATCCGTCGAAAAAAAGGTGCCGGAACTCAGTTCCAGTGCGTTCTATGACAAAAAAGCGCTGGGTGCTGAAGACACATGATGGGGGATACTGAGAGCTGGAGAGACATAATGGGGATACTGGGAGCTGAAAACTCATGATGGGGGATACTGAGCACTGGAGTGACATGATTGGGGATACCGGGGAGATCGGGCGACATGATAGGGGGATACTGGGAGCTGGAGTGACATGATTAGGGATAATGGGGGGCTCAGGTGACATGATAGGAGATACTGAGAGCTGAAGTGACATGACTGGGGATACTGAGGGGCTCGGGTGACATGATTGAGGGATACTGGAAGCTATAGTGACATTATTGGGGATACTGGGAGGCTGAAGACACATGATTGGGAATACTGGGGGCTGGAGTGACATTATTGGAAATACTGGGAGATGGAGAGACATTAGTTATAAAATATATCATCTGTATTGTGTGGCGGTTTTAAGGATGAAGTGGGAATTGTATACTGGAGACTAGTGCACTGTCTGTATTGTATGGTGGTGACTATTATAACTTTTATTGTGGTTACAAGATTGTGTTTTATGGTGCTTACACATTTACTGTAATCTAGGATGGTCACTGGTGTTAAATATAAAATTGCTAAACAGAAGGGTGCAAATTTAACATTTGCAGGGGGTGGGGTGGGCGCTGAACACGCTAACACCGGCACTGCTGCCTCTACATTTGCAATCAGTTTTAAGCAGCCTTAGAAAGTGTGCAATTTGGGCTTAATGGTGTGGTTTAATGCTAACATTGTGCCCTTGTCCTCTGATTTATAATTATGTGATCCGCAACAGAGGCAAGGCGTGATAATGTGAATCACAATATGAAATGTATTCCCTCTCTGGGATCTCCCAGAAGAAAATATTAAAATAAAATAATGGCAAACATATATTAATTTCAAATAATACATTTACCCAGAAACACCTGTATGTATTACTATAAAAGAAGATATTTTAAACAAGTGTTACAAGCTATAACAAACTCTTTAGACACTGGGCCCACAGCTAACACGTCTCACATCCCAGCTGTATGATAAATGTGCTAAAGAATAAATCCAATCATATTAGCTGTAATATGTCCATTGATGCAAGTTACAGTAACAAAAATGTGAATATTAACGCCAACAGCTTGTGCTGGAAAAATTCTGTATTAGTTAGCCAAATACACAAGTTAGATTTTTTTTTTACTCACTCTATAAATTAATTAACATATACTTGGAGTTCCAGGTAATCCATAGCCCTTGTACTGAATGGAGTGAAAAACTCCAGGGAACTTTAATCCCTTTAAAATTTGGATAAAATGTCAGTAATTAAATGACCATGCAATATTATATTTGAATTATCAGAATTATGTATAACTAAACAGGAGAAACTTTTATAAGTGTTCATCATAACACAATACTTAAATAGATGAATCTGACATTTGTTTAAGATGCATTCATACAAAAGACCTAATCACTGAGTCATGCCAAATCCTTTATTAAAACCTTAGAGGACTGTTCAAGGATGCATTTCATTAGATTAGCATCCGTTCTAGAGTGCAAAGTGTGATTTGCTTCTACAAGGTAAAAAATAAGAAATGTTCAAAATAAAAAAAAGCATCTGAAAATAGACTGAAATTAATATATCAATATAAATAATATTGTATTATCTTCAGCATAAAAAAATTAATTATTATATGTTCAATAAATTATACATATTATGCTATAAACAATATAATTATCTTTAAAATGTTTTATTGATTTATTGGTAAAAGCAAATTATTGTTAATGTAACTCTTTATCTTGTAATTTAAAAACCAATTGGTTTCTGTTTCTAGTGCATCAAAATAAATAGTGTAGGCCTAGCAGAATTTCAGTGTATTTAACTTAAACATATTTCATTTTTGACCTATACTGGCAGCCTAAAGTAGGTCATCCAAAACTTTAAAAAAACATTTAAAAAAAAAAAAGATAGGAGTAGGATATAAAATCATAAAAAATTAAAAATAAAAAAATAATAAGGGAGAAAACTAAAGGGCTTGTCCATAAACAGAAATAATACTAAAAACATATAAAATAATGCATATGCAGAATGTCCACACCCTTTCTTAAAACAAAAAAATACTAAGCAGAATATACAATTTATTAATAATAGTTAAAGTGGCAATCAATACCTCAAAATAAATAAAACAAAAAGGCAGATAATAATGTCAATAGAATAACTATTTCAGACTCAGTAAAATTACATATATTTTTAGAAAGTATATAAGCTATAGGGCTCCATTTACAAAGGTAGATTTAGACCAAATCGATCCTGTTCGCGGGACTTGGGTGGCGATTATGCCGCATTCACTAAAGGCAAAGTCCCGGGACTTTAGCCTTTGACAAAATCGCCATGGCAAACATCACCATGCCGATTTTTTCAGTGTCAGAGATAGAAATCCCGGATTTACTAAGTGTCGCTTAGTAAAATCTTGGGCGACTTTCTCTGAAAAAACGCCATTTAAAAGCGCCTCCTGTGAGTGTCACTTTTCAGAAAAGTGTCACTCACTTTGCCATCAAAACACATTTAACAGTTTTAGCATGTGTTTTGAAACTTTAAAACTGTAAAGCAAAGCATACAAAATAACCCTTAGCATGCAGTCGCATGTAATACTATAAGGCACAGCATGCCTGAAGTCGGTGGGGCTTTGGTACCCAATCTAAACTAGGTTCGGATTGAAGGTGTTAAAGCACAGACACAAGACCACATAAAACATTTACTTTTATTTATAATACAAGACATATACATAATACTACATAAAAAACATAGACTAGCCGGTATTGCGATACAACCCACAACTTCCCCTCTCTGGCTCTAAGCCCAGAATCTGACTGACCATGCCAGTTACCACAACCTATGCATCAGATAGGAAAATAAAGACTTTTAATATCTGTTCATGAAACTAATACAACATCTGATAAGAAACAATCTGACCTGTCCAGATAACATGCACTGTTCAACCCTGAAAAGGACACACTACTTTGAATGCCGTCAGACCCATCTATCTAATCATCGGAGTACGTCAGTCTCCTGTCCTGAACTTATATCCATTGGCTATCCCTCAACACACACCACTAACAGCCTCACGGACGTGCTTAACCAATCACCGTGGCTAGTATCTGATTCCTACTCTGAATCTAGGTACTACCTGTTTCCATAGGGCTCAACAGCAACAGCTTCAAAGTATGTCTACTGCACTAGCTATAAACAGTAACACAGACTACCTAAAATGGTCTCTGGCAATCTTATAACAGTATAAACACAAAATGGAAGTTGCTCAATCAATTTATAGGTAAATGTGAACAGGTGCATGAAAGGCAGGGGTTAGTCTACTAGCCACAGAAACAAAGGGAAAAATAGCCCCAGCACACTGCCATAAACCAGTATCAAACTATACTGTTCTATCTGCAAAATAAAACACAGAAATGTTCGTTACACATATTTGCGCAAATATGTGATAAGCCACCAGCCACCGTCAAGGCCTTTCTGTATATGGTGGTCCTAACTCTAACAATGAGAGTCCCAATGTTGGGTCACATATATATGTTTATAAGTTGAGAGCCAAACTTACCTAGGAGACACCCCTTAAAGTCTCCAAAATGGCTGCTGTGGAGCAGCTCCTCCTCACAGCTGCTGCTCCCAGACATGCCCACAGACAGTATTAACACAGTATGGAAGTTGCTCAATCAATTTATAGGTAAATGGGAACAGGTGCATGAAAGGCAGGGGGGTTAGTCTTCTAGCCACAGAAACAAAGGGAAAAAAAAATCTTATAACAGTAATAAGATAATCATATACTTAGCCTCCGCTGGGTTTCCAATAAAAGATGCAAGAAGGTCCACCCAAGAGTCTATGGGATTCCAACTATGCCATCAGTGAGCACGCCTTCCGTATTAGTGTCCATAGAGTGTGCCAACTTCCTTCCTCATTTCATCTATTTATATAGACCCTTTGATGAAACAAAACCTATAATTCTATTACCTTATTTGGTTATGATGAAAACATTAGGCTCTTCATATCAGGACATGCGCAGTAGCAGCAAATATCAGTATTCAACACTATGGTCAGGCCTTGCATAAAGAAGTATTTGGCAGTTTGACAGTAGTACTTGCAACACGCGAAACCTAAAAATCACAAAATGTTCACTAAACCACTTATGTTCCACCGGCCACAATGCCCATGTTTAGCAGGGCATGATGTGCCTTATAGTACCATAAGCGGCAGCATGGCAAGGGTTAAGTGCATGCTGCCGCTGAAATAATGTCACACATTACAGTAAAAAAATGACATGCCCCCTACAACAAAGTAAAAACTACATGCCCACGTACAAATAATTAAATAATACATTGCCTAATTCAGATATAACATATGTATTTGCACACGTTCAATATTCACAATAGTAGTTGTCCCCGTTCCAAAAAATGTCACAATAGTTGCCCCTGTATCATAGCTTTCTTATGTAGGTGGCCGCTTAGTTAAAAATGCAACAGGTTAAGCCCCGATATAATGTAATGCCAGCATAGCTTGCCCTATAGCTGTAAATGACAAAGTCCATGCCCCATAGATGTAAGTGACAAAGTCCATGCCCCATAGATGTAAGTGATAAAGTCCATGCCCCATAGATGTAAATGACAAAGTCCATGCTCCCATCGCAGTAAATAACAAAGGCCATGCCCCATAGATGTAAGTGACAAAGTCCATGCCCCATAGATGTAAGTGACAAAGTCCATGCCCCATAGATGTAAATGATAAAGTCCATGCCCCATAGATGTAAATGACAAAGTCCATGCCCCATAGATGTAAATGATAAAGTCCATGCCCGCATTACTTATAAAATTAAACATACAGAAATGATCTTAGAGAAAATACTTACAGTTCTGAAGTCACAATGTTGCCAGGCGACAATCGGGTCTTCGGCTCCACCTCATCTCCTCTCAGGTCCAGACGAGGCGCTCCTTCTTTGTTGCGGTCTCTCCGGCTAATGACTAATGCCATTCCTGGGGCCCTTTTATAGTCCCTGGCGTGAGACTCGTGGGACTCGCGTCAGAGACTATAAAAGTGCCCCAGCAATTGCAACTGGTGCACTCCTTACCCTTAACAGGGCAACCCAGGGATTAAAGTCACAATGTACCCATCTTGGTTAAATCATAAAGTAGAGTTTTTTTGTTAATTAGGTTTTACTGTTGATTAGAACAAGCTGTCTCGCACTGCTAAGTAAAAGTGACAATTTTGTATATTCCCTAGTGCCATGAATCACCCTCTACTTTTGTTTGGCTCCCCAAATTGGCCTGTACATTAATAGTAGACTGACATCCCGGTTCCCCAGCCAACCTTTAGGGTCCCATGACACACTTGTGACATGGGGCCTGATCCAGACCTACGCAGCCCGGCGGTAATACGCCGGCTGTAAGCGTAAGATCGGCTGAAAAGCCAATCTGCACATGTGTTGGCCGGCGTTACTACGGAAGTAGTATCACCATAGTAACGACTGAGGGGGGGGTCCCTCGCCATTACTACGCACATGTTAGTGTAGGTGGGGGGGTGGTAGTTTAATGAGGGAGGGGGGGGTTTTGCATGATACGCTCCTGTACGAGCGTATTTTCCCTCACTTAGGCCGGCTGAAGTAAGGGTAGCCTTCAGCCGGCGTAAGTGAGGGAAAATACGCTCGCACAGGGGGAGTGTCGGGGAGAGTGCACGCTGATACCCTGTGCTTTACTAAGCACAGCGCATCGGCGTAGGTCTGGATCAGGCCCATGGTCCACATGAATGAACACCTAAAAATTCTGTCCTTTAATGCTACAAAGACCTTTTCCAGGCAGAACAGGATAAATATCATGGACCGGATTCACAGATCCGGTGTGAGTTAGGTGCGGACGGTCCCCGCGTGTATTGTGTATATGGGTCACTGGTGTTCTCTCTTTATTGTGGGTCACATTTTTTTTGTCACAGGGGACCACTGCAAAATAGTTTGAGAACCGCTAGAAGAAAGTTAGAAGACTAGAGAAAGAAACCCAGTAATCCAGGACCAGGAAGCAAAAGAAAAATAAACCTGATAAATGAAGTCAAATAACAAAAAGGGATGTGGAGAATGTGGTGGCAATTAAAGTTATAAAGAAAATGAGGAGGGACCCACCCGTGGTGCCATATATTATAGGTACACCCAAGGGACACCTTCAGATGTCTTGTCGATTCAATGCCTCGAAAACGTCAATTCTGTTTTTGTGCCACAAGGGGGATCTACACAATATTAGGCAGGCAGTTTTAATGTTTTAGCTGATCATTATATATAATGAATCAGTGACAAGATTATGACTATCTGCAAAAGTCTATAGAGCCTATTAGATAAAATAATAATAAAAATGAATTACTAATATTAACATTTAGTCATAATCACTAGTAATTTTATTAATATGTCTAAGTTATGATTGTTTAATGTTTGTTGCTCCTGTACTGGATATAGATTCTAACCGGAATTTGGATAAGCTGGAGAGAGGTGAACAAACAAATCTAAGAATTAAATCAATTTTAAAAGTAATGTAAAAAGAAAATAAAGATCTAATGGAGTACTAAACTGACGTGCCAATAATTGTGAATCAGCTTATTGTTTCCTTTTCTTGGATTCAGCAATACTTACTCATTATGTTACGACTGTATTGCCCAATATACTGCAATTAATGTTAGCTACATGAGAAACTCATTTTATTGTTTTCCAGAATAATGCTGAATCAAAATTATATAGCTTTAGAAACTGTATTATATTTTATATGTGTCTAAATATTTAAATGTAAATGTTTTCTATATTGCACAGTTGAAAATTGTTTTGTGTAGTTATACCGTGTCCAAATTTGCATAATTCTTGTTCTCAATTTCAAATTACAGCAAATTTAAATTTTATACACAGTTTCTGGTGCGATTCACAATCATATCTGCAAAGTACGGTTATAATGGTTAAGAATGTTTCCTTTGCCCCCTTCACCCAGATATTCATTGGCTACCACACAGAAAGTATACCCAGGCCAAAAAGATTTTCCCCATAGCACCCAAACAGATTATAAATATCAAGAATTAACTAAATAGAAGATAACTAGATTCTAGATGGATTGTGAGCAACCTTTAGTGAAGTTGCAATATGCAGTGAACTGGTCTGTCATGATCAGCCCCTGCTTTTCCCTCTTTCCAGCAACAGAGGCCGTCTTTGTTGTCTGCTTGCAGTTCCAGCTTCCATCTGAGAGGCCTCAGTTACTCCAGCCTTTTGTCAAGTGTCTGTCTCTAGTTATCCCAGATGGACAGCAACTGGCACCTGGCTATTTAACACAGCTTCCTCCAGCAAGCCTTTGCTGGATCAACATATGTCTCCTGGCTTCATAGTTGCATGTCTGGACATTGTGCTTACCCATCTTGGACTTATTTGGACATTTTGCCATTTATATGGACTTTCCTGTAATTGCCTCAGCCCTTATGCTCAATGGGACTGATCCAGACTTAATAACTACAGCCAATATATGCATGCAGCATACGTAAATCTGGCTGTAGGAATGCACTGCGCATATGCGCAACAGATGTTACGCATAATAACTCTGATCGTATGTAACTTGTACGAAACTCTGTACAACATGGCGTGACATTCCTAGGCAAGATGAAAATATGCATTGTGAGTGAGGGAGGCACTTAACTTGTACAGTATGGGCTGGGTTAGTCAGTTACGTACGACAAGGCATTCTGTAATCACAGAGATACGCAAGGAAAAGGTAAGGGAGGGTTCTTAACATATAAGTCAGCTCGGTTACGTAAGTGAGAGGGGAGTGAATTATCCTTAGTAATGCGTAAATTAGGTATGTATGCGTACTTAAAATGCCCTCAAGTCTGGATCAGGCCAAATGTTTATTTGTTACCTCTTGTTCATAGGTTTCCAGGTATCCTTGCCTGCTGATATTGCATCCTCCAGTCCTCTCACGTGTTCTGGCTCCCTGGTTCTAGGTCCTGTTCCAGTCTTCGGTCCCAGTTTTCTGGTCTATGGTTCCTGTATTTCTGTGTATCTGTTTCCTGCCTGTGTCTCTAGTGTCTGCACTTCCTACATCCTGCTCCCCCCCTTGCTGCATAGCAACGGCCACCAGATGCATACCGGTGGTGAGCCTGAGTGATCAACTATGCCAATGTCTCCATGCAAATGGCGGTGAATGGATTTTTTACTTGCCAGGATTTTCAGTGTGTAGGTATTTTTTATTTGCCGGGATTTTCAGTGTGTAGGTATTTTTTACTTGCCAGGATTTTCAGTGTGTAGGTATTTTTTACTTGCCGGGATTTTCAGTGTGTAGGTATTTTTTATACTTGCCGTGATTTTCAGTGTGTAGGTATTTTTTATACTTGCCGGGATTTTCAGTGTGTAGGTATTTTTTACTTGCCGAGATTTTCAGTATGTAGTTATTTTTTACTTGCCGGGACTTTCAGTGTGTAGGGATTTTTTACTTGCCGGGATTTTCAGTATGTAGTTATTTTTTACTTGCCGGGACTTTCAGTGTGTAGGGATTTTTTTCTTGCCGGAATTTGCAGTGTGTAGGTATCTTTTGCTTGCCAGGATTTTCATTGTGTAGGTATTTTAAATTGTTGGTAATTTTTTGCACCGGGATTTTTTACGCGCTGGGATTTTCAGTGTAGGTATTTTATTCATGTAGGTATTTTAAATTGTTGGTAATTTTATGCGCCAGGATTTTTTATGTGCAGGGATTTTCAGTGTTGGGATACTCGTGGAGGTATTTTTACCACAGGGATTTTAAACGCTGGGATTTCCTACTGAACCCTGTTAAACATCTGGTAGGCGCAAGCAGCTAGCAGAATTTGGCTGTTGCACGATGGTCTGGATCCGGTCCAGTGTAAGTATATATTCTCTATATAGACTTTGTATACACTTGCCACATTTATGATTTCTTTATAACCAGCTGAACATTACATAAAATCTGTCCAAACAAATTGTGACAAAAAGAGGGTTCATCTAATTCATCTCTTTATGCACCAATGTGAGACAGAGATCTTCCTTTCTAGGATTCCAGATTTTGCATTGAATAATAAGGATACAATGCAACCATAGTGCTCTTTTTCTTATGACTTAACAATCAAACTTACGAACATACGACTATTCAAAATATAAGAAAACATTTAATTATGAGATGGCTGTCACAAAACACATTTTTTTAAATTATTTTATACAAACAAATTAACAACTGAAATGAACACAAAGAGATGACTGAACATGTTATGAGGCAGCACAACATGATTTTCTCATATACAGCAGAGCCAGCACATTGGCAGTTGTTTCAATCCAACAAATTTGAATGTGTAACTTCCATGTAAATAAATGGGATTTTATCCTGATTATTTATGTGGATACTTCTCTGGTTGTTATAGATGGGATTGTTATCTATCGGTGGAAAGTAAATGAATGCAAGTTGAAATCTCTACTCATAGTAAACTGGAGATATTAAGTTTAGAATAAAAAGAATACTCCACTAAAAGTGCAAAAATAGCATCTGCAGCCTAAAAACACACTAGAGAGTGTCCCAACCTCTAAACATTGTCAAAGAGGTTTACCTGAACAATGGGTAAAAGTTACCTGAAGGTATAATTTTATACCTATATCTCCAATATCTGTCATTCTAAACTTTATCTCTATTTTAACCTATATCTCCATATTGATAATAATTGTCCCTTTCTTGCTCCCCTATTACTATGAAATAAACCAATGCAAACAGCTGAAATGCATAGAAATGGGTTGACATCTCTGGTTTTGCCCTTTTGATAAATGTTAATATATTTAGTATTTTTTAATACTGTTTTTTTTTATTTATAACAACAAAGGATCCATACATGAACAGATTTCAATTATTGTGATTAGATACAAGTACAAACAATATCCAACACATACAGCGGGTATAATTTGGTGGACCCAATATCGTAATACTATAGTTACATATACATGGCATGTCTCTTCCACACAGAGCTGTACAGTAAAATAAAGTCCAAGTGCCTCGTGTCCAAGCAGAATTGAAAAGGAGTCTGTCGATGTAGAGAATTTTAGAAGGAGCAATGGGTAGTTAAACAAGGGGTCTAAGGAAAGGGAGGGCCAGAGTGAGTGATGGAAAAAAATCTATAGGTGCATTTGGATTAGGTTTCCAGATAGGGTTTCCTAGGAAGTAAACCCTAAACTTCAGAACTCAGAGGAGATAGGGTGATAAAATGAGACCATATGTTCCCTCAGTCTCAACCAACCTGATTGTGAGGCTATTGATGGAATAAAGAATTTACAGAGTAATTAGTTAATTGGTTAATTAATTAGGGGGTTTAAAACTCGTAAGGCTGGACACTATGGATTTCTATATTTCCGTAGTCTTGAAATGAAGCCAGATGAACCACGTGTCCCTGAACTTCTCAAAGTTTTGGTCCAGATCTGATGCTATGTCATCCATGGATGAGTAGTAATCAATCTTTTGAAACCAGATTTGAAGAGACGGTGGGTATTGGGATCGCAAGAGGGAGGGGATTATGGCTTTAGTGGCCAAATTCAAGTATCGTAGGAATGATCTCTTAAAAAAAGCCATTGGTGACTTGTTTAGCAACCAAAACAATGGGTTACCCGTAACCGGTTCCCGCATGATTTCTCCTGACAGTCTGATTCACAGAGGCCCAGGACAGTCTTAGACTTGAGCATTCCCAACTTAAAATATAAAGAGGGTCCCTATTCCCCCCCCCACAGCGCCAACATAAATCACCCAAGGAGGGTAGTTACTGGACAGTGATACTACCTACTCAGTAACTTGTAGTTTCTCTCAACTGTATTAGGGGTGCTGGAGAAAGTAAGGGAAAATTAAAAGATTTACATCCACCTTGTAGGTCTATGTTCTAGATCCTGTTCTCAGGCCTTCGTAAAGGAAGGTGGAGTTGGCAGGCTCCTCCCCAGGAGATATTTATAGAGATGGGATATTGTATAAGACAGTTGCGCGGTGGACTGCCAGAGTATTTTGAAGGGGGTCAGAGCACGAGAATATGGAGAATGAAAGACGGGCTCTGAATAAAGTGTCTGCAATATATTAAGTTTCAACTTAACAGTTGTTTCAGTATTTGATGGGTACTCCAAAATATTACTTTAGCAGAATAAGTGTTTATATGAATATATTGTATGATTTTCTTTCAAGTTTGAGATGACTGTGGACCGGATGTGGAAACCTGCGCACTTTCTGTAAATGCGGGAGAAAGAGGGGAGTGAACGCCCCCTGTCACTCTCCTCTGTCGTGTGGGCTTTATGGCAGCTTACGCTTACCCACACTGTACAATTACCATGCTTCCCCCCGTCCACCTTAGCGGGCGGAGGGGAAGCACAGACCATTACTTCTGAAATGGCATTGTACAGAACTAAGTTTCGTACAATACTATGTATGCTAGTGTTACTACCCTAACACTAGTATAACATCTGGAGGGCCCATGCCAGTCAAAACAGGCCACTTATGCACCTTGCGTGTGTACTTGGCCTAACATTATCAACTCTGGATCCAGTCCTGTTTCTGTATAGTGTGTGGTATGTACTTTGCATTTATTTAAAAATAAGTTTTGATTCAGACCGCTGCACATCAGCAGAATTCTAGCAATGCATATGCCAGATGTTTCACAACAAATCCCCAGACCCATGGAACTAAGTTAGGACGGCGCATTCCCTCCACCAGCCTAAACTCTGTAAGGTAGAGGGGGAGCAATTCCATTTTACAGTAGAGGTTGTTTTTTTAATATCCATGCGGATCAGCGATTTATACAACCACTGATCGGCATAGATATTGAAAACCCAACAACTACTATAACATTTTATTGCTCCCCCTCTCCACCTGATAGAGTTTAGAGAGACTTAAAGCTGCCTTACGGCATTGTAACCCAGCTAAAGTCCTTTATGAAAGAAGGGAGTGACAGGAATTTACTCCTCTCTTCCATGCGGTCTGCCAGTACGGTAATTGCACAGAGGTCAAGATCTGGTTCTATATTCTACATCAAGAAAAAAATGATCTGGCTCAACAACTGGTTAAGCTGGACAACCCACATGACTTACTCACTACAATTTTGTTACCCCTCCACCTTAGTTAATGTAATAACCTGTGACCAACCCATTTTGTATTTATTTTTTTCTGCATTCATGAATATCAATCAATTCATTAAAGGGGAGGAGAGGGAAAGGGGGTGTTGGGGGTGATGCCTAGCAAGGGAATATTGAATCCTTTCACTGTCACAGAAAATAATAGAAAATCTCCACTTGAAGCTTTGTTTTTCTAGGTCATAAATTGACCCTCATAGAAAAGTAATTTAAATGTCCATCACGGAAACATTATCTGCGAGAGTGTAATATGAGACCTGGCAGTAGCCTGTTATAGTTTAATTTAACATATCTATTTATTTGCATATTTATTATTCAGTATATTTATATATATACTTAAATTTGGTATTATAATCTGCTTAATTAAAGTTTGGTCACTTGCTAGTGTATATATTGTTACCACTTATATTAACCGTAATGAAATTGTTTTTACATTTGTTATATGTTTAGTGATCTCCTGAAGGACTGTAATTACCACTTTTCAAGGTTTTTGTCGCTGTGATGTCTTTCATTTGGCTTGTCTTGGCAGAAAGAAACGTGTTTGTATAGTGAAGCTCATTTATTTAGTAATATATTTAGTTACTGAAGCATGCGGAAACACATTTCACCTTTCTTTAATGTCTCTATTATGCATTTCTCACATCACAGTGATAGATCTTCATTTGCTAAAGTATTTTGACACAAGATTATTGTTCCACCAGTTTTCAAGCTTGCTTGGATTGCATAAAAAAGCAATTTCCTAACATCATGTTTAATTCTTTAATTGTTTGTAGCATAAATGCTATGTAAAGTACCATATGGACTATTGAAATATTGGCTAGTTCCAACAACTAACAAGAATCCATAATAACAATGTGTAGCTCCTCTCATTTACAATGTAAACACATATTCATGTTTGTATTTTCTTGTTTTAACTGCCATGTTTTTATTGAATGTAAAAGTTCTAATGCCAGGCTGTACAATTGGAGAAAGCCATGTGCTATGTTACTGTATTGATTAAATTGTGTTGCATGCTGCTCTGGACCAGAGGTGTAACTAACATGAGTAATGTGCCCTGGGCACCAGTGAATGCCCAGTTGATGAGAGCACCATACGTGCCATCAGGGCACCCACCCAACAAGACTGACTTTTCTGCTGATGCAGAGATGATGAGAATATCATTTTAGAGAGACTGTACCACCTAGGTTTTGTATACCAGTATAATCATGGTGGGAAAGGGGTGTATTTTTGAGCAGCTGCTAGAGCAAGAAAAAAAACCTCTCTCTTAACGCTGCAAAACACTTCCTGCTAGCAGGAAGTGCCAGCGCTACTGAGGCTATTACCCAGTGCCTGAAGTATCGTGAGAACGTGATTTCAGGCACTGGGTAATAGTCTCTCAGTAGCGCCGGTCACCTCCTGCTAGCAGGAGGTGATTTGCGGCGTTAACTGAGTGATTTTTTTTTTTCTATGGTTATTTTTTTACCGCTGGCTGCTGTTTTAGCGCTGCGGTAAAAAAATAATTGAATGGGCGAATTTTTAGCGCTCAATTGCCGGCGAAGGCGTCGTATTTTTACCGACGCAAAGTTTTTGAAAACTTCGCCGGCAATTGAATCGGGCCCACAGAATTTTGTATTTGTAAATACACAAATTGGCCTTGGTCATTATATCATTTAGATGTATTGTATTCTGGGTATTTTTCAACTCAACATCATACACAGCCTGTTTGCTCAAGCTCACAACCCATGTCAGAAAGGCCTATACCGGTTTGTACATGTTTAAGGTGACATATGTCCATATGTGTACAGCTAATCACTACGCACATTTGCATACGCATGTTTGTCTTCGCATGCATAGCGTTAAAAAAAACATTTGTATAGGCTAAAAGCCCCTTCGTGTGCACAACTCTAAAACTATATGAGTGCCGATGTTATATAGCTAAGCACCATTATTCTATTAGCATTGGCGTAGCTGAAAACACTTATTGATGTTGTAGAGTAAGATCTATTAATAAGTGCATATGACCTATATGCACATAAATGCTATATTTTATGAAAGCATCTTTTTGATAAAGTTTAGAGTACAAGGCATCTGAACCGCACTATGATTAGAATATATTTTGTCTTAAAATGAGTCTTTTTGTCTTTGAATTATCAATTTACCTCCTGTGAAACACAGTGATGTAACTTTATAGAAATCGCCTGGAGGCTCTTTAATCCTATGAGCATCAGTGGCTTCAGGCGCCAGCCCGGCATGGCGGAAAAGTGCCTCCATTCAGGGCTGGTACCTCGGAGGCCAGCACCTCCATTCCTTCTGGTACGTGCGCCACTGGTGAAATGCCATTTAGGGATTGTACACTGATTTATTTTTTTTATAATTATGCAACATAATATTTCTAGAAAATTTTACATAATTTTTAAGATTCCTTTTAGTTAAACTATATATTTGTTTTTCTTATTTAAATAAATTAAAATTAATCAAATTATAATTAATTTTAAGCCTAATATGGTAAATGTTATTAAACAAGTGTGATTGTGTATTTGAACGGTGATACTTAATCCATAAAATAATAATGAATAATATTCCTGAAGGAGTATTTTCCCAGTAGTTCTGTAGCCCACAAAATATGTTATTGCTTGAATTGCTTGAACATTTGTTTGGCATTAAATGTATTGGCATAAGAATAAAATAGCAGCATGACAAATGAAAAACAGCATGGATTCAAACAAATATAAACCTATAAACACTGAAAGATGGAAATATTAATTTATATTGTTAGTTTTGTATTATCATGTTTTATTTTATGAAAACTTTTACGCTTTTATCTGGAAAGTAACTGGTAACGTAAATACTAGAAATTGAATGTATTTTCTGGTTATTATCTGTTAAAATAAATACAAGAAATGAAAAACACAAGTCCTTAAAATCAATTTAAACATTTGTTCAGTGTTTTATTTGTTTAGTAATAATAGAGGTTGGATACAAGCAGTACTTTAGTATACCATAACGTTATGTTATTAAGAACGCCTGCAACATATTGAAAAAGCACATTTATTTTGCAATATAATCTACATTAAATGTGATTACAATAATTAATGAGTGTAATATTTAAAACAACTTATATGATATGGGAACAAAACTGTCTTATAGACAAAATACTTTTGTTGTTGTTTAATTCAACTGTTTAAGTCAAATGAACAGAAACGGCAAGGAAACACAAACAAAACTGTGTAATAATTATAGTGTACACAATTTTTAAACAAAATAAAAATTTTTTTATATTTGGAGACTGTTGTAAGCTTAAAATCTCTGACAAGGATTATGCAGATTAGCTTCATTCTAAGATGTACTTACAGCTTCTGCTTTTTAGGTGCGTATATTTAGGAAACGACCTACTATGCAAGCGTAGCATGTCATTTACGCAATCTATGTACCAGTTAGGTATGTAGGTTGCTTCCGTGCGGTCTTTAGTAGTTTAGTTAGAAAGAAGTGGTATAATGCTGCCTCGGGGAGTGGGAGGGATTTAGAATAGCCGGGGAGGGATCTGTCCGCACCTAACTCACTCTTAGGCCTTTAGTTATTTAAAAAACCAACCATTATTACTTAACTTTACTAATATTTAATAATTTACTATGTAAAAAGTACGAAAAATGTATTATAAGAAAAAAAGATAATAGTGCTCTTATTACATGTGATATGAACTATTGTCATAGAGGTTTGCTTTTACCAAAGTTTACTAATGTTTTAATTTGTAAATATAAATATGCATAATAAAATGTTATCTCTTAACTCATAATAACTAATATTAAACAATATAATATAGATACATGTACTATAAACAAGTATATTAGTCACTCAAGGGAATTGGACCCGCTCACCTAACTGCCTAAATGGGCACAATCAGCCTTATTGTCAAAAGCTCCTTATGGGCGGTGAGTAGTGGGGTAAAGTGTAAAAAAATGGATTTGATTAAGTTTATTTTTGTAGAACTACAAGTGCCAGTATGACCAGGCACACTTTTGCCTTTTGATATTTTTATTTAGTGCTACCTGGATTATTGTATACATTTAGTTTTTTTCTATATCAATTTGGACAGATACTGGTCCCAGGTTTAAGTGCTGTGATATTAATATTTTGAATGAACTATCATTAACTTTAGGATATTGGCTACCACGTTTATTAGAAACAAGAAAACACACTGGAGCGCTTGTGACTTAACAGTATATTGAAGAGGTAGTATGAATATCAGAAAAGTTCATAAAAAATATCAGCGCTCCACAATTGAAGACGCAGCTGTGATAAAGCAGAACCTGGACTGCTTAGAAATAAGTATCAAACAAAGTAAAAGATTCACAGCGCTGTAATCAATAAAGATAAAATGTTACCACATTGGCTGAAAAGAAACAACAACAGTGTAGAAATATAATTATTTAATAAAATAGAAACATGTATAAACATACAATCACAGTTATAAATATTATAAGGATAACCGCTTCAATGGGCGACAAATTAAGGCATGAACACAGATCGGTAACCTTAAACCAAAAGCACTAATTGGATCCGGAGTAATTGTCAATATAGTTAGGCTGGAAACATATAATGGAGACCTGGGAATGGGAGGTTACCCAGCTCACGGCGGGCTAATAATGAATCCTCCTGTGTGGTTGACAAACACGGGCAAAAGTCAATAGACTTCAGATGGCCAGCCCGAAGTCAGAATATGCTCCGTTATACTCCAGCAAATAAGCGATCTTAGCAATCCACAGAACAGTACCTCAAAGGGCTAAGGATAGTCCAGGTATAGTAGTAGTGCGTCTGATTATGTCGCTAGCGGAATACCCAGCAAAACAGCGACGCGTTTCGTGACGTCAGGGTCACTTTCTCAAGTATGAATATCAGAACCTCTGTAGCAGCTCCTACTGTGAGGATGTCCCTTGTAGAAAACTAAAAATAGAAAAAATAATAAAGAGCGCTTCTAGAGTCTGATATTTATTAAAAAACCATATAAAAATTAATCTTAACAATATAAAATAGATAAATAAACAAATACATAAAAGATATATCAAGCAACCAATGTAAATGGTTGTAACCAATAGTCATAAATCTAGCTGTTGATCAGACAGCTAGTATATTCCACTGGTAATTATATTTGCCAATTTTAGATGGAATAAACTGAGAATTATTATAAATGTCACAGCCTTGACCTTACAAACTCCTAGTGTCCGGTATAATATATTCAGAGTGGACCAGTGGAGTATAATGTTATTAGAACAGGAGTGGAGCATCCACAGTAGTAGCCAGCAGCCTTAGAAAAGGTTTTCTTTCAACACTCTGAGAAAGTGTATTAATGTAAGACAGCTTGATGGCTGAATAGAGGCCGGCAAACGGGAATAGATCAGTCAGTAATTAAAGCAAAAATCTTACTTGTCTGCCGTGTAATCTTTTATCCAAGCCCGAGTTTGGTGTATTGTGTGCACACAGAGGATATTCTCCGCCGAGCTTAAGTTGTTTCACATGGTGGGACTGTGTCCACTAGTCGCTCTGGCCGTCTGACTCCTCAGCCGTGACCAATGTGGTGATACTGCGCGCAGGGCTGAGGATGCCGAGTCTGCTCGACCTTGTTTCTAGGCCAGCTGTCACATTTGATGCAGCCAAGGGCTGTTGCCGTGAGCTTCTAGCATTGGCCCAAATCTCAATACCTCCCATAGATGGTAGGAGAAGGGGACACGCTTCGTTGGTAAGGCAGCCGGCAGACAGCTTTCAGCTG
>WWET01000392.1:592899-604177 GCA_011038615.1 Limnodynastes dumerilii
GGGCAGCAGGGGAAGGGGTTATTTTATTAATGTTTTTTTCTAGGCCGTTTTTACTATGGCCAATTTAGAGGTGCGTGTCTCTAAAGAAATACGCACCTCTGAGTAGTACGTTTTAGCGGGTCCGCATTACGCATCCACTAAATCTCTGGATCAGCCCCAATAGACTGTAGAGAACTAGTTTTATAATGTGGGAGTCCAATTGCAATAATTAATGCAGGAGATGATTAATGCAAGAATGAAAGTTTTAGTAGTGTCTCGTGTAAGATATCTGTGTATTACATAATTTTTTTTTAGATGTATGTTACAGGATTTAGAAACAGACTTTATGTGGGAAACAAAGGACAGTTCAAAGTCAAGGGTAACACATTGAGCTTTACGAGTAAGGATTATTTCAGTGTTGGCAACAGAAATAGAGAGACCAGGTGGGTTGTTTTTATTAGCAGGTGGAAATATTATTAGCTCTGTTTTTGATAGATTAAGTTTGAGATGGCAGGAAGACATCCAAGATAAAATGGCAGAGAGGCATTCGGTTACATGGATCAACACAGCTGGTGAGATATCTGGGCCAGATTTACTAAGCTGCGGGAATACAAAAGTAGAGAAGTTGCCCATAGCAACCAACCACATTCTAGCTCTCTCTTTTCTTTTACAAACTAGAAAATGTCAACTAGAGTCTGATTGGTTGCTATGGGAAACATCTCCACTTTTCCTTTCCCGCAGCATAGTAAATCTGGCACCAGGACTGCATAGGTAGATTTGTGAATTGTCTGCATAGAGATGATCCAAAGGACTTATTAGCTGTCCAAGAGAAGTGGTGTAGATAGAGAAGAGCAATAGACCTACAACAGAGCCTTGTGGCACTCCAACAGATAGGGGAAAAACATGTGGATCCGGAGAAGAGAACACTGAAAGAAGCATTAAATATGTATAATCGGTATTCAAATGACAAACGCATGCCTAATCCCACATGAGGAGGGGAGGATTTACAGACCTCCCTGCATGAGGAAAATATGTAGAGGTTGGAATCAGTTTCTTTACCATAACAGTGGTTTCTTTGCAAGCTGTATTATTCTTATGTCGATAGGGAAGGGGGAGGGGGGGCAACTCATGTTCTCTGGGTCACACATATGTGTAGAAAGTGTTCTACATGGAAGTCATCTCAGTTCAGCATGCATAGTGGTGAGCACTAGGGTAAGTAGACCAAACTAGATATATTCCTTAGGAACTGAATCCATCTTTCTACATCTTCATACAATATACGTTTTAAACTCAACAATGCATCATCATTTTGTTATAAATGACCATGCATGATTTTCTTTTATAAAAACAATTTTCTAATTGAGCAAACCTACATGCTCTTTCCATGTGCCAGAATCTGTGATCTCTTATTACCTGTATGTTAATGTTTCCATACATTCAGTAAGTCCTATTGTCATGTGTTCAAGGTCCATTCTGTGAACTCTTGTATGTATTGTCAGCACATTAATTAAACTTTTCATTCATTTCCATTTACAAAGCCAGCTATTCTGTGTTCACCAAGAAATGAATACAGCTTTGATTGATAATACTACAGGAGCATGGAAACATCTCCCGTGTACAAGTCGATTGAGGCCAATAGTTTTGCAATTAATTTGCATCTCAGCAACCTTACAGTATAATACCGGTTAGTTTTTGTGTTTTGCTTGTTGTCTTTGTATAAAATAAAGTTGTTTTTTTTAATATAAAGTATCCTTATGCATAGCACAGCAATAATGTTAATTTTGTAATACTACTGCCCTTTTTGCAACAATATTATGCTTTGAATTTCTAGAGCATATAATCATCAAAAGACATACGGTAGAAAATAATAAAAGCTTGTATGCAAATTTACTACACAGCAAATTCCGGTGATTTCCCCAAAAGTATTAATATAGCTTTCAGTTGCTTATGTTGCATTATTGAAAAAAGAAATTATGTTAAGCACATATTAAAGCATATCCCCTGACTGTCCTGGAAATGATCTGTGTCTGAGCTTGTGTACTATCTTTTTAGTAGGCTTTAAATCTGCAGCATTAATATGTCAGATGAGTTTGCAAATACTTCTTCTCCAGGAGACAGTTTCATGCACCATTGTGTGCTAGCATTATGTAAAATAATTGGAGAGGACAAAAATTAAAAAGTAGATTTTAAAAGCATAAGTAGAGACAATTACTGCCTCTAAGGAATTTTTATTATCCTTCTTACAGCAGTTTTCTTGGTAGATTGAATGAATTTAATACCAATAGTAGCTTATTGTATAACATTACCAAAGCCTTTTATAAAAGTTCTGAGTGGAACATATTCCAGTTGAGGTATCATATTTGACATTTTTTCCAGTGCACATGCCCAGAAAACAGGCACATATAAATGATTTGTGATTAAAAAGTTGTACACAAAACTTTTACAACACCTTGTGATATGGTTCAGAGAGAAGTTGGGCTTTCCGACATTGTGGTGAGAAAGAATGGGAATGTGTACACATCTTGTACCTGATCTATTTATGAAACATTCATATTTGCGTATGTAACCCATACCTCTCAATTGTTCCGATTCCAGCAGGACAGTCCTGATTTTGGGTGACTGTCCCGACTGCCTTCCAGTTTGTCCCGATAAGTGGGCTAAACTGGTAGCAGGGTTTTTTTCCCCACATGGCATAACAATGGAGGCGGCGCTTGGGAGGGATGGAGTAGGAGGTTGGGTGGGGTGGAGGCGGAGATGAGGCAGGGGTGGGATGGTGGCCTGGCT
This sequence comes from Limnodynastes dumerilii, assembly GCA_011038615.1. NCBI lineage: Eukaryota > Metazoa > Chordata > Amphibia > Anura > Limnodynastidae > Limnodynastes > Limnodynastes dumerilii. The sequence goes on from WWET01000392.1 coordinate 595,663, forward strand.
TATTTGTCCCATATTATGGCTCCAAAATGTTGGGAGATATGGGTGTGGGGCTCCAGTACGAACGGCTGATTTTCGAATTGGCCGTTTTCTCGATGAGACATAGCAATCGATCCACGGAGCACTACCCTAACCCTAACCCTCCCTTCCTGCCAGCCGGACCCTAACCCTCCCTTAATTGCAGCCTGACCCTAACTCACCATCTCCCGCAGCCTGACCCTAACCCTCCCTCCCCTGCAGCCTGACCCTAACCCTCCCTCCCCTACAGCCTGACCCTAACCTTCCCTACCCCGCATTGTTTACTCACCGTTTCCTGGTCCAGCTATAGCAGCGACAGAGGTGCGGGGGAGAGTTATCGGTAAGTGCGAAAGTGAATGGGTGAAGTATGCCGAACGGCATACTTACCCATTTATTAAAAAAAAAATAGAAACTCTGCTTTATGTGAAAAAAGGGACATCCGAAAAGGAACTTTCGGATGTCCCAATTTTGGAGAACAGAGTTTCTTAGTGGGGATTGACTACAGAGATATGGTACCCCCTGGGGATGCTGCAGTTAGATTTGAGCACTCAGTGGCTACTAATAATTTAGCATCAGTAAGAATTTAGATGGACACTGTCTTTTACCAAGAAAAATAAAAGAATTAGGGACTCAAGCGCACTCAATACTCTGCAAATTCCGTGATCTAACACACAAATGTATCTCAAACAGACCTCAGAAAAAAGTAAAACCCAGGAAATGTATAGTGATAGATATGCAGCGCTGAGTAGTTGTACAATGGTGGGGGAGTGTCAGGTTAAATGAATAAATAAAACCTAAAACCCAAATGGACCTTATATAGAAAACATATAATAAAATCTCTATAATAGCCTCAATAAATGGTATAGTGATGATAGTCCAAACGTTAATTCCATTCCAAATGCACATAGGGTAGAAAAGAAAAAAAGCCTTTATTAATACATATCCATATTCTTTAAAAACAAAGATCAAAACGTCATACCAGGGTAGTGATGTAACAAATAGAGAGGACACCGATGCCACGATGTTAATACCCGGGTGTTTGGCGTTCGGATGTCGTTCCTCTGCAGCGCCCCCTGATGATGACGTCACGATCAGCTGGCCGGTCCTGGGACTACGCGTTTCGGGCTGCACTCAGCCCTTTTTCAAAGTGTGGCCCCCTTTTTCAAAGTCTGGACCGGTATGTGATTCTTCTCCTTCTTATAAGTCCCTCATTTACTCCTGATTGGTTGGTAACTTGATCTTCTTGATGGAGTTGGACATAACTAGCAGCAATGGGGCTAATCAACATATCGCTAATAAAAATATATATATTTTTGGGGTGGCTTCTACTGTGTGGATATTTATCATGCTGACACTCCCCATTTCATAGTATAAAACCAAGAGTTAGTCCCAACGAAAAGCTAATTTTATAGCATTTCATATGCAATAGATACATCCTAACACAAAGTGGTACTATCCGTACCAGACATCACAAAAGTTCTAATAATAGTGCAATGGGCATATATACACAATCTTGTATTACAAAATATAGTAATGGTCACAGTCCATTATCTATATATAATGGAAAACATAGTATAAGCTATCAGACATATCTCATTACATAGTATCAACATCTCAGGGATACAAACTTATAATGGTAAGTTCCCTTGTACATAATAACGGGATCCATTATATAAAATACACATGCTCAACAATAATTAAAAGACAAATGTTATCCTGATCAGACCGAATACAAACATAAAATAAAATAACATACCTAATACAAAAAGTGCATACATAGTATTTAAAGTGAATAGTGAAATCGGTGAAGCATAGTGTGTAAAGCTCCAACCGTAAAACATACATTCAAGCTCTTACAAAACTCTTATTCCTATCAGAAATCACACATATGTGCATACTGTATGTCCTCCTAAAGGGGATCTATTTGAAAGTGATTGCCTAAATTACATAGTAAAGTGCAAGATAGTGCAGTGAAAACACAGTGATAATAAATATATGTAACCCTTAAGGTAAAAATTACTTCACCTCTAGTATAGAATGCGGAGTGGAATACACATTGGTACCAATAATATGATGATACCTCCTATTAATTTCTTCCAAATCGTCATCCAAATATGTGACTGACGGAGGGACTAGGGGGAAAGGGAATAAGCTAACTAACTATCCCCGAAAAGGTACCTATAACTATAATCTAAAATACTGACAGAGAAATAAATAAGACAGATTTAGCTGTTTGAAAAGTCCAGAGAAGGTGAGTAATAGGTTTGGATGCAACTCTGAGGGAGGATATTTTGCAAGTCAGCCATTTTGGAGAAAGAATCCAGTTCAGATCTTGGGATCCACACTGTTGCAGATAAAGAACCTATCTGTAATAGATGAGTGGAGAGGTAGGTGTGCACCAAGTGTTTAGTATTTGAGCTTATATCACATTGTGTTTCATGTGGTGGTAAAATATAGTTGAAGATATAATTAAGTTGATTTCACATTTGTTGCTACAGGAAGGTTTGCATACTGTGATTGGTATACTTTACTTAAAGTGATTGAAATACTTATAATCTATAAACTGGACTCGGCATAAATTGTCAAATGGCTGAGAATCTGGCCCTGTACAAACCTGACAGACAATAATTTGGCACACAATAAAGACAACAGAGCCTTATATTGTAGTTATAAATGGGGCACAGTTTATTGATTAAAAGGTCCTCTAATTTTAATTGGGCTTAAAGGTGGCTGCAAAGCAGTCAGGATCCTTGCCTGTAGCAACAAAGAATAGTACATTTTAAAACTATGGAGCCAGACATCAGTCACTCTCCTCTCTATAAAACCACACCCCATTTACAATTTACAATTTGACTCACCCTGAAATCAACATGGTTTTGCCCAGGTGCAACTTTCCTCTCTTATCTTCAATCTCTGAATCAGGGCCCTGATGGGGAATACTGGGAGATGGAGACATGATGGAAAATATTGGGAGGCTGGAGACACAATAGGGAAATACTGGAGACACATGTTACGGCACCACTAGATTTACCTGGGCTGAGAATCAGAGTGGCTGTCAGGAGAGGCGGATGGCGCTTTACCAAGGCGTGGAGTCTAGCGGGACCATGTTCTTCACTAGAGCCTCTGAAGGTGAGGATAGTCTGGCGCTGCCAGTTTACCCGCAGGTCGCTGCCCCCGGAGCAACGCCCGGGAGAGGAAAGAGAAGCACAGAAGGAGTGAGATAGATGAGAAGCCAGAAAGAGGAGAAAGCGGGAGGAGACAGGCCAGTAGGACCTGACCTGTAACAAACGACAAGAAACACTAAACAGTGATGGAGGACAAGAGAAGGGCTGACTGAATGAACGGAACAGACAAGACTTACTAGGGCAGTCACACGCACACACAAACAGCGGGAACCCCCGAAGGGGTTAATAGAGACAATCACTCAGGAAAGGTAAGGTAAGTACACTAGGACCAAACACTAAGGTGGGAGAGAGGGCGAATGGAACACCAAGTAAAGCGGCAAGGTACAGGGCTGGAACAAGGCTGGGACACTCAAGAACACAATGAAATAGCACAAGGCAAGGAGAGAGAAAGAAGCAGGCACAGTGACTCAGAAAGAAACTATAACCGGCACTAAGCTGCTGCAGACAGGGGCTGAAATAGAGGCAGCTTGGCTCTGATAGGCTGGACTCCAATTACTACAGGAAACACCTCCCAGCATGAGAAGGCGTACATTCACATAGAAGGAGACGAGGGGGAGCATGTGCCTGCCCGAGGCTGCGGCAACGCTCCATTTGCTTGTGTTGACATGCTGAGACCAGCATGTGCGGCTGGAGAGGAGGGGGAGAGCCGCGAGGCAGAATGGCTGCTGTGCCGAGGATCCACGTGTTGCGCACAGCATGTGCGGCCGGAGGGGTGAGTAAGCCGCGTGTCAGAGCAGCACATAACAACACATAAGGATTACTGGGAGGCTGGAGACACAGGATGGGGGACACTGAGAGCTGGAGACACAATGGGAAATACTAGGGAGGCTGGAGACACATGATGGGGAATACTGGGAGCTGGAGACACATGATTGGAAATACTGGAAGCTGGACACAGATAATGGGGAATACTGGGAGCTGGAGAGACATGTTGGGGAATTCTGGAAGTTGGAGAGACATGATGGAGAATAATTGGAGCTGGGGAGACATGATAGGAAATATTGGTAGCTGGTGAGACATTAATGGGGAATACTGGGAGATAGAATGTGAATTAATGAGCTAAATGTGTTCTGGGATTACATCACCATTAATATGACAAATTACACAATGCAGTATGGATTTATGGAACCTTTTGCTAACTCCACATTCTGGCCCTACAATGACTGAAAACCAAAGGATATCAGCAGTTTCTCAGATACTCAAACCTTTCTGAACCAAAGTCATATAGCTGTATTTTTTCCCCATGCTGCTGTAGTCAGTTCAACAACTGAACCTCATGAACAAATCAACATACGTAAATGCAATGAGTTACTGTTACATGAATCACCAATTAAATACAAGGGACTGGATTCAGATTGACCCATTCCATGCCAGAAGCCTTTCCGACAACAGGGTGGGATGAGGTGTCTTGCATATCGTGTGTGTGTTGTATGGTGGAAGGGGGAGGTATGCTAACAGTGCAGTAAGTTAAGTCCTTAGGTACAATCCACATTTATTCAGTAACTCTTTCTCTTTTTCATGCACTGGACTGAGGATCGCAGAGGAGCCACTAGCTGAACGTCGTTACCACTGAGACCAGGGTTCAGACCACAGCGGAGTTCTGGATCTGGACCAATATGTCAATTAAAGAGCAGGTACTTAGATAAAAAGTGGCCAAAGTATTTTGAAGCTTTATTCATCTCTTTAGATCCATAGTAAAACCTTTTATTTTTAAACAAAAGATATTCATTTCAGTTTAGCACCCCATGATAATCACATCAGTATGTTAGCTGTAAAAGTCATAGCTTGTAAAAGTTATGTCAAATATTTTGACCTCTTCCAAACACAATCTCTACCTACGGCAAACTCCCACTGGTTTTATAGGCGTCAGACTTCCCACACTATTCAAAGTCAAGGGGAAGGAGATGCCTTCAGAATGACATTTCACAGCCCCATCCTGATCATCCATTTCCAAACATTAACATTAACTTTTTGCTAAAGTCATTTTACCATGTTGACTATTTAAACTCTGTGGAATATATTTAAATTCAACTTAAATAAATAATTTCACTGTAATGTTTATCAGCAACTGACAGAAAGAAAATATATGATGATACATCTATCCCAGATTGAAATTTGACAGATCAGTTAAGAGCAAAAGAAAAGCACTATGGGAGTTCTGAACCAACAGCATATGGTTATATTATTTTATGAGACTCTAACACATAAAGACACACTTGGAGGTCTGAATTAAAATGTGATTAGTAGAATATTTTGTTTTTTTTCTGCATGCAATTGTGATTAATATTGTTGAAAATAACATCTCCATGTTAAAATAGTGTTAAGTATAGGTTAACCAAATTATGTAAATTGATTTTCATACATCAACTCATACTTTAATTTAAATATATATTGTTTTGTTGAAATTGTTATTAAATAAACAATAAATGAAGTTATCAAAGTTTGAATAACAGTTGACAGATATGTTGCAACATTACCGCAGATGTTATTTGGCCACTGGAATGGAACAACTCCTACCACAGATATAATTTGATTAACATAAATAAAAAATAAAAGCATAACAACAGTAATTTTGCTTAATGTGTGTATATAAAAATATTAAAATAAGCATCTGGCTATCAGCAGGGGATTATAAAAAGAACAAAGGGAATGCAATAATAAGGAAAAGTATTTTGTTTCATTTATGTAAAATAACTTTGATGCTACTATCTTTCTTAAAATGTCTGCAGGATATTGAAGAATGTCTAATTAGGACATCACGTCAGCAATGAATTTTCATCAACTATTAAAAGGAATATACATTATGGGCAATGTATAATTTTTACCTTATATACAGCTTGTGTCAGTCATTGTGTTTTAAAATGATCATACAAATCTAAAAGCAAACTAATGCAAGAAAGTAATTTAATAAAAAGCAAGTCATTTGGCATTGATTACAAAACTTTGGAGACTTATACCAATATTTTATCTACCAAAATTAATCTAAACAAAGACATAAAGAATGATATGAAATATACAACTTTAATTGATCCAGCAAATATTTGTAATCTGCTTATGAAATTCTGATTTTCTTTCATTTCTGAGAACCCTGTACTTCTGTATAAGACTATATTTACTAAATCTGCTTGGACTAGCAGAATACTTTTTTTTCCCATTAATAATTTTTGTTGAAGAATATATGTAAACATGGGGTACAGAAAAGAAAAACAAGGGTGGAAAAGGGTTACAACAATGTAATTCACATATGTATAGACATAAATCACATTGGAAGTAATTTACAACCCTTTTAATGGGCAAAAAAACCCTTACCCCCCCCCCCCCACAAAAAACAGCAAAANNCCCACAATGAACAGGCGAATACAGAGGGGGAGGGGAGGGGGAGGGAAGGAATACACTGAGATATCTAGAGTACTCATCAAATATATCTTCTTATACTGTAATTACTGTCTTAAAGACAGGCTACTGATCCATAATCCAGACCCACTCTATTCATCCTCTGCCTAAAGCACAGGATTCAGACTGTTCAGTGTAGAGCTAGGGATGGGGCCTGCTACTCTAAAGTAAGTATTGTTTTTATCTGAGGAAAATTCCATCAAGGGGAACCATTTAACCAATGGACGATGACGATTACATAGAGCAGGATACCCCCCTAGTTTCTATGTCGTAACTGAATGGTATTTTCGAGATGATCTTATGGAGTGTAGGAATTGTAGGGGATCTCCAATTCTGTGCAATTGCTGCTCATGTGGCTATGAGGATGTGTCCCAGGACATATCTATTATATTTCCCAATCTCAGTGGGATACAAATGGAAAGGGGATAATTGTGGAGTCATGGGTAAGTCTACTTTAAAGAGATTGCTAATTAGCTAAAATACTTCACACCACATATTGACAATCCTAGAAAACATGGTTTCCTTCCAGCAAAACTTTGATTGTGTTGCATATGTAAAATGTATTTTGTCAGGAAATTGCTATGTGGAAATCGTGCCAACATTTCAACATTATTAATGCAGAACAAAATGTTATTTGAGGAGGAATAGATAGTATCCCATTGAGCAGGTATAAATGCTAGCTCAGAATTTTCCTCCCAGCATAGCTGAGAAGTAGTTTTAGATATTTCACGAGGCTCCAACAAGTATTTGTACCAAAAAAAGACCCCTCTGATCAGACCTTTAATCACAAATCTTTGTTTAATAGAAGAGGGGGGCAGGATAAAATTTTTAGGACCTTTAGGTGTCACACATTGCGGCAAACGCCGCCGGACTTACCCGCGGCCACGCTCCTCTGACTCCATCGGCGTGCTGCGGTCCTGTCTGGCGGGAGCTCCGGCTCATGGGCGCCGCCATGACAGTCCGTGGCACATGACTGCCAAGCACCAATCGGGCCTCAGCAGCCGCAGCCATGTGACACACATGGCCAATCAGCCCTTAGAGAGGGCTATTTAATTAAACCCAGGCTCTCTTCTGTGCCAGATCTACTTTGTCACAGAAGGAGCCTGGTTTTCTCATTTCTGCCTGCAATCCAGCCTGTTATCTAGCCTGCAAATCTAGCCTGCAAATCCAGCCCAGCCAGACTTCTGTGCCAGATCTACTTTGTCACAGAAGGAGCCTGGTTTTCTCATTTCTGCCTGCAATCCAGCCTGTTATCTAGCCTAGCCTCCAGCCTGCAGTCCAGTCCTTGCAGTCCAGTCCTTGCAGTCCAGTCCTGTAGTCCAGTCCTGTAGTCCAGTCCTTGCAATCTAGTCCTGCAGTTCAGTCTGCTATCCAGTCCTGCAGTTCAGTCTGCTATCCAGTCCTGCAATCCAGTCCTGCAGTCTAGTCTGCTATCCAGTCCTGCAGCAATACACACACATGGTGCTGTATATGGAGGCAAACATACTGTGATCTATAAGCAGACACACATAGCATGCAATACACACACATGGTGCTGTATATGGTGGCAAACATACTGTGATCTATAAGCAGACACACATAGCATGCAATACACACACATGGTGCTGTATATGGAGGCAAACATACTGTGATCTATAAGCAGACACACATAGCATGCAATACACACACATGGTGCTGTGCTGTATATCAAACATACTGTGATCTATAAGCAGACACACATAGCATGCAATACACACACATGGTACTGTATATGGAGGCAAACATACTGTGATCTATAAGCAGACACACATAGCATGCCATGCAATCACACACATGGTGCTGTATATGGAGGCAAACATACTGTGATCTATAAGCAGACACACATAGCATGCAATACACACACACACATGGTGCTGTATATGGAGGCAAACATACTGTGATCT
>WWET01000392.1:615933-626704 GCA_011038615.1 Limnodynastes dumerilii
ATATATATATATATTTGTTATCAGGGCGGCAGTAGTATTGTATCACTGCAGGTAAATGTTCTCAAAGTTTCTGGTAAGTTGATGATAAATGGGACTCCAAAGTACTAGGACCCCATACTCAAATAATACTAGACCTTAGAACTTATTACCAAACTATTTTATACATTACATCTTATAATGTTACTTTTGGTAGAAGAGCAGACATTACTTTTTCAGTCTTTTTAAAAATCTTTGTATATATGCAAATTTTGAGTTTACAGTTTCTTCTTCATTGTCATTGTGGGTTAAGCAGAGGACAATAGTCTCCAAACAGTGGAATAGGTAATCCATAGCAACATAAACACAGCTTTATGCATACTTAAACATTAACAAACAGTAGCTTTGCCAAGTTTTACATTCTCTCTTTCAATGACCCACACAAATAGAGCTTTGTTAATCCTATTTCATCTCTTGGATTTGGGGCATATGAATGAAAAATTCAGTTAAGACATGAACATGACAGTATTCCTAATTTATGAATCAGTGTTACCATTATTTAATGTCACTGAACTATTGCTTCACATTACCTTGAAGTTAAAAATAACCTTAACCTTGTTTACAGAATACTGCACAAGTTCTGCTTCAGATTCAACATTGATAATACATAAAAGAAACAGAAGAAAAAAGATAATGGCCCAGATCCAGACTTAGTAAATTAGTGAGCGTACGTATTAAGCTACACAGTATGCGTAACTATAACAAAACATTTGCATGATCCTCAAGACTAAGCGTAAAATGTACAAGCCCCACCTTCTCATCGTAATTCAGATTACAAGGTTGTTCGCACGTACAAAAAGACGGTGTATTCAAACTGTATGTATGACTTGCTGTGGATCTTGCATGCGTTTTTTCCTTAGTTACTCAAGATCCTTACTTACACAGAATTGTCCTGTTTTAAGTGTCTAATTATCCCAATAGAATGATCAAATTGTAAATTAATTATGTGTCTGACCTTATTGAGTGTTTTTAAAACGTTTCTCCTTGTTCTCTGTTTTGTATATTGTAAGCCACAAATGAATTTTGTGTCATGTTTACATTTGATTAAATAATATATGAATCTTTTCTCTTAATTGTATGTGTGTGTATTTGTCCTTTTTCCATTGTTTTCATTTAAATGTTTTTGAATAAAATTTGGTGGCTTGTACAATACTTTCAATTGCATGTTGTCCATAATATATTTTTACTAATTGTTATTGTTAATACATGTATATGTTTTTTGTTTTTTGCAATATTGAATGATTTACAACTGATTATGTGTAATGTAAGGCTACCTACCACTTCTAACACATTAAATAAAGTGACATATATCAATGATGAGCATTATGTTGCAATGTAATGTTTTTTGTGTGTGTAATTATAAAAACATAGCACATCTTTTAACTTGTACAAATTTTAAGCTTTATAAATTAGAACATATAAAACATATTTGTAGTGAAATATTTAAAACAATATACAAAATGCAATTTGATGCCTTGGTTGGTTGTGCATTATGATTTGCTATGGGCCTGATCCAGAACTACAGCCAAGAGCTGTGCGTATTAACGCACAGCATACCTACTATGCACTCCCCCCTGACACTCCCCCTGTCCTGCCGTAATTACACTGCCTTACGCTGGCTGCAGCCTACCTTAACTTTTGGCAGTGTGACAATGGCAGGACATAACAACGCACTGGCCGTAACATGTGAAACCTGCAATTTGCATGCCTTCCCCATCTACATTCCATAACTATAGCGTAATTATGGTGTTCGTAATATTGGCACTCCCCTTCCACCGTAAATACACTACAGTTAGGGTAGGCCGATTCACCTTTAGTAAATTCACTAGTTATGCTACTAAACATCTGCTAGGCGCATGCGCAGATCAGGCAAAAAGCCGATCTTATGCATACGCCCGCTGCAACACTAGCTGTCATACTGGAAGAAAGAGTGCCTTAAATGAAGGTAAAAGGACAAACAAAATGTAACATTACATTATTTATTATCTAACATTAAATACTATGAAATACAAAATAGTTTGTATTCACCTACATAATCTAATTATAATTATAACTTTAGTTATAAGTCAACTCAAACCTCTGTAAAATAAAAAAAATGAAATGTTATAATACCTGTGCCTCCAAGAATAGGATCACCTTTTTTCTTTTAAACAAAAAAATATCATTTTAAATATGTCTATCATTAACTACCTTTAATTTCCGGTCAGCATGCAAGAAAGTCGCTGCTGAAACCAAAGAAGAAAGTAGACATAAAAATTGCATTAAAAAAGTTGCAAAAGTGTCTTGACAAATCTTATCCTAGAGCAGTGATTCCCAAACTGCCGCGACGCTCTCACCGGGGTGCCTCGGAATGTTTCTATTTCCTATTGTATTCTATTGTATTTTTGTCTTAGGGGTGCCTTGAAAAAATATATGGAGACCCTAAGGGTGCCTCGAACTAAGAAAGTTTGGGAACCACTGTCCTAGAGCGTAATTAAGACTGATAGGGAGAATTTCCTATCCACCAAGAAAAGCATGCCTCCTAATACCTTGTGCACATTTTGTCTTGTGAAAAGGATTGCTTTAAAAGTTTAAATTATAAAACTCTATAACTATAAAAAAGTGAAATGTTTTCTTGATTCTCCACTAATATTTACCAACATTAATAGGATAAATTGATTAAATGACAATCAAAGTTTAATATAGATACATCTTTGATTATGAGGCGACTCCTTCTTGTGAGCAACAGTGGCTTAATGTAAGACAAAAAAGAAGCTAAAACTGAAATCACATTTTTTATTATCCATCAATAAATATTATTATAAAAAATTACATGCAGTTACATAATTGAATGTAAATATAATTATGATATAACTTTGGTTATAAGGCAACTCATACCTCAATACCCTGTATTCCTCTTTTTAATGGAAAAGGTAGCTTTAAAAGATCAAAGCATAAAAACCTTTTAAATACATTTTTAATAATCCACCACTAAATACTAACATCAACCAGATATTTTAAGAAAGGGATCTCCTATCTCTATGCATACTGAGATATAGAGTAGACTGTATTTTTGCCCACAAAAATAAAATCAACCCTCTTATGTCCCTCAATTTCACTAAATTGAAGGAAGAATGGTTTAAATTAGGGCAAAAATGCATAAAAATGAAAAATAATATTGTTCATTATCCAACATTAAATACTATAATATATAAGAAAGTTTTAATTAAGCTATATAATCCAATTTAAAAGTGATTATAACTAGTTTCCTCTGATGCAGTTGTAATGGCAATGAAACACGTCAGAACTCTTTCTCTAGCAACCTGTTGTGCCGGGAATTATTTGCTGTTACACTGCCTTGTGGACCGAGCTTGAGCAGAGGGAACAGGCTGTGGCCTTTATAGGGCAACTCATGCCTCTATGTAAAACAAAATAAAGAGGTATAGTGTACCCCTTAATACTCGGTGTTCCTTTTTTTCATGGAAATGGTAGCTTTGAAAGAGCAAAGCATAAAAACATTTTAAAAATATTTTTAATAATCTGTCACTAAATACTAACATTGGGCAGTATTCAGAGATGTGCTTGTTAAAAAGTACGCAATTATATGCACATAAGATTCTATGTAACCACGCCCTCCAATCTTCATTTCAATGCTTCCCCACACCCTCTTTCATGTAAATTTTCAGGTATGTATTTCCCCTCCGTACATATGTTCCCATGTATGTCAGTGCCCATTGCACTTACGTGCGTATATTCTACGTTACTGACGTAAATAAAGTTACTACGCATGCGCAGTTAAAACATACGTAAAAATGTGCACTCTACTCCACGTGAAAACAGATCAGTGAATACGGCCCATTGACAGGATATTTTAAGAAATTAGATAATCAAAGGAAAATAAAACTATAAGCTTGATTATGAGGCAACTCCTACCTTTATACATACTGAGATACAGAGTAGACCATACTCTTGCCCACAAAATAGAATAAACCCCTTATATCCCTCTATTTCTCTTATTGGAAGGAAGAATCGCTTAAATTAGAAGTAAAGGACATAATAATGTAAAATAACATTGTTCATTATCCAACATTAAATACTATAATATACAAAAATGTTTTCATTCAGCAACATAATCCAATTTAAATATTAATATAACTTTGGTTATGAGTCAACTTATACCTCTGTGTAAAATAAAATAAGGAGGTTATCACACCAGTGCCCCCAAAAAGAGGATCCACCCTTCCAAAACGTTCTGTACCTCTTCTTGAGGGCATACATGTTTTTCTTAAGAAATAAAATACCATTTTAAATGTTTCCTTTTAAAAAAGTGTCTTGAAAAATCAAATGTCAGAGCGTACATAAGACTGGTAGGGAGAATTCCCTATCGACCAAGAAAAGCATTGCTCCTAACTATACGTTACTTCTTGCTACGTAGCTTTCGTATACGCGGTTTTTAAGACCGCGTATACGCAATCTACGTTGCAAGAAGTAACGTAGAATACGTTACAAAATTACTGCGCATGCACAGTAGCACATTTCTCAAAACTCCGGCCTCAATTGCATTGCGGCGGGAGCACTGAATACAGCCCACCCTGTGCATTTTTTTTTAAAGAAAGGAAATCTTTTAAAGTTTACATTTTAAAACAAAGTAAAATATTTCCTTGATTCTTTATCAATATATACTAACATTAATAGGATCATTGGGCCTGATCCAGACCTACGCCCGTCACCGTAGTTACAGCAGGTGTATGTGTGAGATCGGCTGTTTAGCTGATCTGCGCATGCGCCTGGCAGTTGTTGCCCGTTGTAGTTAGGTATTTTCTTTCTTCAGGATCGAGCGTCCCTAACTGTTGCGTGGTTACGGTTGAGGGAGCGTTCCTCGCCGTAACTTCGCTACAGTTAGGGAAGGAAGGCAAGGAGAGGTAGGGAAATGAGGAAGGGAGGGCAGGGTTAGTTACTTATACTCAGGTCTGGGAGTAATTACACTCTTGTTACATCAGCTGAAGTTAGGGTAGCCTTCAGCTGGCGTAACAGAGTGTAATTACGAACGGACCCGGGGAGTGTCAGGGGGAGTGCATAGATGTTACGCTGCACGTAAGCACGTGCAGCGCAACATCGTAGGTCTGGATCAGGCCCATAAATTCAATGACATAATTAAAGTTATTATAACTACATCTTTGATTTTAAGGCAACTCTTTCTTGAGCAACAGTGGCTTAATGTAAGACATAATAAGGACAAAAAAACCCTAAAATCATATTATTCATTAACCATCAATAAATATTTTACAAAAAAATTTAATGCAGTTACATAATTAAATGTAAATATAATTATGATATAACTTTGGTTATAAGACAACTCATAGCTCTATGTAATACAAAATGAAGAGCTATAATATACTCCCTAGTACCCTGTATTCCTCTTTTTAAAGGAAAGGGTAGCTTTGAAAGATCACAGCCTAACAGCCTCTTTAAATACACTTTTAATAATCCACTGCTGAATACTAACTTTAATAGGATATTTTAAGAAATTAGATCATCAAAGGCAACTAAAACTATAAATTTGATAAAGTATAGATTAAACTCTTGCCCCCAATAATAGTATCAACCCTCTTATGTCCCTATATTTCTCTTATTATAAGGAAGAATGGCTTAAATTAAGACAAAATTTTTTTTTTAAATAACATTGTTCATGGTCCAACATTAAATACTATAATATACAAGAAAGTTTTCATTCAGCTAAAATGCTATTTTAATTTTGTTATAAATTAACTCATACCACTGTACCCCCAAAAAGAGGATCCACCCTCCCAATGCCTACTGTACCTCTTGGGGGCATGGGTGTTATTCTAAAGAAATAAAATACCATTTGAAATATATATTTGATTAATTACCTTAAAATTCTGGCAATAGCATGTAAGAAGGTCGCTGCTGGGACCAAAGAACAAAGTGGAAACACAATTGCATAAAATTTCAAAATAACTTTATAAAAGTTGCAAAAGTATCTTGTAAAAACAAATTTGAGCGTAATTAAGACTGGTAGGAAGAATTCCCTAGCCACCAAAAAAAGCATTGCTCCTAACAGCCTGTGCAATTGTTTTTTTTTATAACAAAGATAGATTTTAAAGTTTAAATTATGAAACCCAGTGAAATATGTTCTTGTTTCTCCACTAATATATACCAACATTAATAGGATAATTGATTAAATGACATAATTAAATACGTAAGACCTATATCTAAAATCATTTATCATTATCCATCAATAAATACATAAAGAAAATGGAATATAGTTACATAATTAAATGGAAATGTATAAATGTATTTATAATATAATTTGGTTATAAAGCAACCCATACCTATATGTAAAACAAAATAAAGAGGTATAGAATACCCCCTAATAACCTGTATTCCTGTTTTTAATGGAAGCGGTAGCTATTAATGATGCACCACTTAATACTAACATTAACAGGATATTTTAAGAAATTAGATCATCAAAAGTAAATAAAAACTAAAAATTGAATTATGAGGTATCTCCTACCTTTATGTACACTGAGATACAGAGTAGACTATACGTATCCCTCTATTTCTCTTGTTGGAAGGAAAAGTGGCTTAAATTAAGGCAAAAGGACATAAAAATTTTAAATAACATTGGACCA
Source organism: Limnodynastes dumerilii (assembly GCA_011038615.1). Lineage (NCBI taxonomy): Eukaryota > Metazoa > Chordata > Amphibia > Anura > Limnodynastidae > Limnodynastes > Limnodynastes dumerilii. The sequence continues at coordinate 622,602 of WWET01000392.1, forward strand.
TATTCACAGATATGGGTGTGTTAGCTACGGACAGACCCGCAGCTAACTCACTTATCCTGCCCCAATACCGCCTCCCCACTTACGAGTGCCATAGGACTACCTTAACAATCCGCGCAATGTCCGCATAGACGTTGCCTCTCCCAGTCTTCCCCCCCCCCCCCCCCCCCCAGCCTGTATGACACCCCTCATACACCTCCTCCCCCTCCTCCAGCCTGTATGACAGACACCACTCATACACCTCATCCCCCTCCACCAGCCTGTATGACACACCTCATCCCCCTCCACCACAGCTAATCTAAATCCCCCCCCTCCCACTTCTACCAAATCCTTCCATGAAGCAGCATTACGCCACCTCTTTCAACCTAAAATGCGTAGTAGGTCCTTTACTAAAGCTACGCACCTAGGAAGCGACTTCTTCTTAGGTCTGAATCTGGTCCATTGATCATTATTCCACATTAAATACTATAATATACAAGAAAGTTTCATTCAGCTACATAATAAAAGAAATAAAATACAATTTTAAATATATATTTAATTAACTACTTTTAATTTATAGCATCAGCATGCAAGAAGGGCACTGCTAGAACCAAAGAAGAAAGTGGATGCACAATTGCATAAAAATTTTAAATTACTTTAAAAAAAGTTACAAAAGTCCAATTTTAGTGGGTAATTAAGAGCAGTAGAGAGAATTCCCTATCCATCAAGAAAAGCATTGCTCCTAACAACTTGTGCACTTTAAAATTTAAATTATGAGACCTCTTGAAATATTTAATTGTTTATCCACCAATATACTGTATACCAACATTAATAAGATAGTTGATTAAATAACATATTAAAGTTTAATAAATACATCTTTGATTTTAAGGTGACTCCTTTTTGTGAGCAACAGTGGCTTAATATAAGACATAAGGACAAAAAAAAACTAATATCATATTTTTCTTTATCAATCAATAAATACTATAATAAAAAAATTAAATAATAAATAAATAAAAAAACTAAAAAAAAAACAACAACCAAAGCTTCCTATTCTGATAAACTGTTAATATAGTTTACATGACTCATATGATGATGAAACAATTTTAACACCATGACCCTGATCCAGAGTTTTAGCGGATCGGCTAAAACGTGCTATTCAGAGGTACGTGTTTCTAAGAAACAGGCACCTCTGAATTGGCCGTAACAAAAACCGGGCAAGTTTAAAAAAAAACAAAAAAAAACAGTCGTAGCCTTAATTGCTCTGATCGCAGGGCTTCGCAAGTAGAACTACAAGCACCAGCATGCCCATGTATGACCAGGCATGCTGGCGCTAGTAGAACTACTATCGGCAGCATGACCTGCTATCCAGTGCCAGCGGTACCAAATAGCGTGACATGCCCATTCCAATAAAATAACAACCATACTGTACCCATGCTGGCAGAGGGTATAAGTATACCCCAATGACAGTAGAACTGTCATTAGCGCCGGGATGTCCTGCGTGCAGGACATAGTTTGCGTCGTCTCTATAGGGTTTTTTTTTTGCCAAGGCCACCCCTCCGGATTAAAAGCTTACAAGACTGGATCCCCATCAGAGCAGGTAAGTAGTTTTTGATTTAGTTTTGGGCCATCTTATGGGCACTTTAGATCAATTTATTTGAGGACACTACCAGGATATTGGGCAATACGGGGACAATGATATTGGGCATTTTTTTTTATAATTTTTTTTTTTGGGAGGGGCACATGTGGCTATTTTTATTCTTTTGATTAAGTGGGCACTGTACTTATTTTTTTAAAGAAGGGGACAGGGTATTGGCACTATTTCATTACCTTATATTATTTAGGGGCACATGTAATTAAATATTTATTTAAGAGGGCACAGTATGGTTGTTTTTTTTTTTGAATGGGCATGTCACGCTATTTGGCGCCACGGGCACTGGATAGCAGGGCATGCTGCCGATAGTTGTTTTACTAGCGCCAGCATGCCTGGTCATACATGGGCATGCTGACGCTTGTAGCTCTACTTGCAGCAGCATGCCCTGTCGGGCTGTGCTTTATTTATTTATTTTGTGGCGGGGGAAGGGGTTAATGATTTACTTTACTNNGGGAAGGGGTTAATGATTTACTAAAACTCTTTTTTTTTTTATCTAACTCACAGATGGATGGGTACTTTTGCGCCCATCTTTCTGTGCGCGCTCCCGATCTGAGCATGCGCAGTGGACATTTTTTCAGACGGAAGCGCAGCTCTGGATCAATGCTCATGTCAGAAATAATGAACAAAATCCTCTTATTAGTTTTGTATCCTCGGTGTACTGGGTGCACCTCTATAGAGACCAACAGAAATTGTTGCTCAATATCCTCCTTGCAAAAGAGGCAGAGCTACAAATCTTGGAAATCGGCACCCACTCTCCTGACACTTGATCAGGGAATATGCTCCAGCAAGGATCCGTGCATGGGTAAACTTGCGGCGCGTTTCGTGCCGTCTAGGCACTTTATCAAGCAGTAAAATTTAAAGGGCCGAACCATTAATTATGCAATCAGCTGTTAGTTGTGATTGGAGGGGGAACCAAGAAACAAATACAAATAAATACAAATCTAAAACTAAGTTACCAGCGTTGGTAAGAAATATTAAACCCTATTAGACAAATATACTGTTTATACAGAATAATAATTATTTATTTATTTATTACTTTATTAGCAATATTCAAAACATATAGATCCTATATTTAACCCTATAATAGTACCCAAAGTATTAGTCCTTCCAGCCTAGGATAAAAGATCTGGATACAATAGGAATATTAGCACTAAGCAAATGTGTTTGACTGTTAATAAATTCAGATAAATTAATACAGTAACAACAACATAATTAGAAAAAAAAAAAATATATATATATTACAAAACCAAATATAAAAAACGGCTATATTGATAGATCAATTTTAGTATAGGAAATATAAATTATAAAAACAAAAAAGATTTTCAAAATAAAATAATGTAATAAGCTGAGTAAATAAACATCATCCTTCATTATTTTAAAAATAAATATAAATTTCAGCAGAAACAAACGGAGTTAGAACCCTAAGGTGGTACATTCCAATGCCTCATTGAGGCCATCAGACATCAAAGTTTGTAGTTGTAGTATCCACTTGATCTCAGCACTGCACAGCTTACTAAATCTGTTACCCCCTCTACTGGTGGCCAAGATCACATCAATTATTAAAACCTGCAAACCAGCAGGATTACCATTATGTACCAGATGAAAGTGCTTCGAAACACTGTGAATAAGGGATCTGTTTAGTATGCTTCTGCAGTGTTCATGTATTCTCTCCTTTAGAGTATGGCCCACATATTGGAGCGAACACGGACACTGAAGGAGATACACCACATAATTTGTGTCACAATTAGCAAAATGTTTTACGTTAAATTGTCTCTGTGTAACCGGAGAAACAAAAGAGGTGGATCGATGAGAGATGAAGTTACAAGTAAGGCAATTAGTTTTTCCACATTTAAAGCAACCAACCAGTTTTTGAGACAGCCAGTTGGTGCAATGAGATGGACTTTTTATAGTGGATTTAAACACGCTAGGAGCAAGAATATTTTTAAGATTCAAATCTTAATGCTATCCATCACATATCCCCAACATCAGTCTTCCCCTAAATCTTTACCAATGGACATTTACATAACCAGGTTAGCCTATGTCATATGTTTCCAAACCAGTCCTCAAGGCTCTCCAACAGTGCATGTTTTTCAGATCTTCCTACAGAACAAGGTATATAAATATACCACCTGTTGCTCCAGCAAGAAGATCTGGAAAACATGTACTGTTGGGGAGCCTTGAGGACAGGTTTGGAAACCACTGGCCTATGTAATCCACAGAAGCAATATGTACCAGCCATATATGATCATGAGCAGTTGATAACTGACTATCAGTTGCCAGGCAAAGTGGTATCACAGCAACCCTGACTCAGTCACATGATCAGCCCAGTCCTGGCAGCTAAACAACGCATCTTTTACAGTGTGAAAAAAATGTCTGATAAGGGCATAATAGAAATTTGTGTTCCTGGGAAGAACTGATGTTTAGTAAAACAGATTTTGTCTGTGAATTTTAACTTAAATGGAAAGCCCACCAAGCC